>OX451348.1:26731526-27073149 GCA_949629155.1 Myopa testacea
CTTAGCCCAATAACGAAGTTTAACTAAAACGACTGTAGTACAAGAGATTCCAGCAGGTTTTAAAGGCCTCTACTTTTGAACTTCGCATTTCGTCCTCATGCGTCCTTCAGATAACCACTTGTGCACCTTCGTTGGCACCGTATAAAGCTCTTGTTGTAGAAGCTCTTTGGGATTGAACAGTGGAACGATGTCTGTAAAAGCCACACCTTGAGCTACCATCGTATATTGAAAACGATGTGCAACGACGATTTCGTGTTTCCAATTTTATTGCGCAAGTGTTAAGTGCAAATAAAAAATGTAATTACATCGGTTGTGCCTCGCCTGAGCACCTGCCTGTCCGCCGAAAGCATCGCGATTCGAAACAAACGGGATTTAAAGTCCCTGGTTGTTGGCTTCGTTGTTGTTGTTGTTGTTGCTGTCGCGCTTCACCTCACCTCCGACACCGGAGAGCAGTCCGCATGATTATGACGCTGCTGCTGCTGCTGCTGCTGCCGGATGAGGTTGTCTGTTGTTTGTTGTGTTGCCATGCAGCAAAAACGCTGGCGCTGACCTACATCGATAAACGTTGTATTTGTTCTTCCTTTCAAACGTTTGTTTGAAATTTCGTCGGGCTTTGCAAGTGCTTTTTTGAATGTCTATTTGTCCGCTTTGGCAACGGTTTTTTGTTCGACTCACTACGGCTCTCCTGAGTGATTGCGTCAATCACGGCTCTCTTAGGCGTGGCTGTGTTTAGGCTCTCAAATGAGAAATTAGCTTCTTATTGCATCCTTTCTGTCAAACTTCAGGGCAGAATTTTGTTATTCCGGAATCAGAACAAATGCACACACACCATTGACCGATATTCAGCAAATAAACGTAGCGTAGATGAGTTGATAATCTCTCTCTAGAAATTCTCTAAAATGTGTACAGAACCCTGGACACAATCAAGAATTTCCTTTCATTTGTAATCTTCTTACAATACCTACAATAAATAAAAAAAAATCTACGCTGCCTTTCCTGGCCTTCAGATTAAATATCAAAGATTAAATATCAAAGTCTGTGATATGGGAATCCTTAGCTTCGGGATTCTCACAATATTCACCCTACCGTATTTGTGAAGCTTTCGTTGTTGTTGCTGTTGTTGTGGGTTGCCCTAAATTATAAACATCCACTTCGAATGCGCTACGGAAGCACTGCTCCTGGTATCGCTTGCCAATTGTGTGCATCTACGAGATACGAGTGCGCAAAATTGCATTCATTCGATATTAATTGAGAAATTCATATGTATTTATGTACGAGTATTTATGAATTAGCTTGTTTGTACGTGTCTGTGTAAGAACGGGATGGCATATTTTATAGGTATGTGTGTGTGTGTGTGTGTGTGTGTGTGTGTGTGTGTGTGTGTGTGTGTGTAGTTTTCGAATCCATTGTAGCTAAAAGTTAACGTTGATCTGTCAGTTGTTCAGATCCACAGATACGAGTACGTTTTTATTTCGAAATCGGCAAAGGATTTCAAACAACGTAGTTGTTTTTTTCCCTCCGCTTTGTGGGTAATGCATTTGAGAGCTTTTCCGATACACTGTCATTTGCATGGCTAGCTATTAATTTTTGTAATCATCAGATAAAAAATATGTCCCACATTTTTACGGTTGCCGATTTTCTGCATCTTCCACTGAATCGGAAACATGATTTAATTTCTGTTTCTAGATTAAATCACTTATCCACGTTGTTTTTTACTAAGGATTTTAATAATTGCCGAGTTGAACTCAACTAAAGTCAAATAAAGAGTTGAACAAGATTGTAGCAGTGAAAAGATATTGAAGAATCCACCACGAATTCCCGCGATGAGGTGAATTGGGTGCCTTCTATTCTCACCAAATCTATGTTGGTGTATAATTTCCTGAACTGTATAATATACACTCGCAAGTAATTATCTCAAATTCATTCGGATTCCTGATGTACGCGTATAACACTGACGATGAAGTAGATTTTCTTGATTAATGAGAGCTAATTCTGTGGAATATTCATGGCGTGGAAATACTGTATATTCGTCTGGTTTCGATAAGCAACATTCTATGCTTATTACTATGATAGATGATTTGGTTTGGTTTGGTTTGGTTTTTTTCGCATCGTCTGCGGTTAGTTGGTTGTACAGCGGAACTTATTTGGACGGAAGTCCTTCCAGGTTCCCAGAGTCATCGCTCCTAAAGCCAGGATTACTTTTGACGCTTGCTGGCGTACGGCAGCGGAACAGAGCGGTACCGCTGCATTTCTGAGATCGTATTCGTAATCCAGAGCCGTTTTTTAATTTAATGCGGTTGCTTTATGTGCATGTATTTTATGTGTTTTTCACAGCTTCTCCTTCGTAAGGTTTTCGCCATGCAGCCTTGAGTTCAGCGGCTTTTTTTAACAAGTATCGTTTATTTTTTAACAACATATTTTTCACCATGAATAAAAAATTGCTAACTGTAATTTTGCGGGCTTGTACGAGTATGTATGTATGTATGTGTATGTATGTGATGCCAGCATCAGGCTAAAGCAGTTAATTCTACTGTCCAGAACTCCATCCTTGCGGCATTAAGTCGCACTCATTGTTTCCTTTGCCTTTCTTTTGCCTCACTTTTTCTCAGCGCACATTTTGGTAGGTTTTGAATACACTCTGTACTGATTTCCGTTTCCGTCCGTTGCAGGTTTGCCGTACATCCGGCTGATCCCGAAAGTGACTGCCGTTTCTGGCGAGACGCTCAACCTGAAATGCCCGGTGGCCGGCTACCCCATCGAGGAGATCCACTGGGAGCGCGGCGGTCGCGAGCTGCCCGACGACATACGGCAGCGCGTGCAGCCGGACGGATCCTTGACCATCAGTCCGGTGCAGAAGAGCACCGACTCGGGCGTCTACACGTGCTGGGCTCGCAACAAGCAGGGCCACAGCGCTCGCCGCAGCGGCGAAGTAACTGTGATAGGTCAGTACAAGTAATGCCCTTCTATGTCCCGTATATCCACAGAAAAGAGCAACTCGCAGTTGTTACAAAATACCTCAAAGGTAAAGTGAAGCTGAAAACAAAATTAATTACTTTCTTCTCTGGCCGCTGAGTAAATCTGCCTGCTTTCGGTGCGGGTAAAACAGCAGAGTCGAAGAAGAAGAAGAAAAAGAAGAAGAAGAAAAAGAAGAAGAAGAAGAAGAAGAAGAAGAAGAAGCAAAAGAAAACATTCATCAGAAGCTTAGCCAAGCGTGGGCGAAAAAAGATTCATCATTCATCATTTTTTATTTAATATCTTGGAAATATTTTTGCTCCGTTCGTAACAAGGTGTTGTTTTTTTTTTTTTGGTTTTTTTTTTTTTGTATGGAAGATGAACTTATTCAGCTCAGCAAAAATTACGAGTTCTCTACAGATACTCGTCATCGGATACAACATCTGGCAGTGTTTGAGTAGCGCCCCGGTTTGCCGTAGAATTAATGAAATAAATTAATTAAAGTTTCGTTATCATTCGGGATTTCGGTAGAACACCCGGATTTCATTGGCACCATAAGCAAGAGAAACAACAACATTTGATTGGCTGGAATGGGATACATAATTAAATTTCGGAATTTACTCATTAACTCATTGAATCAATGCAATCAATTGTGACCAATAAACTATGTATTTCAGACACAATTTTCTGTATGTTTCTCTACTAAACTAAAACTAAGACATCTTTGGAGCTTTTTTCTTTTTCTCAAACCACTGAAAAGTGGTTAACAGTAAAAGTGGTTGGTTACGCAATAATAGAAGATTCATTATTGGATGTTACATAATCATAAATCCTATCCTGTCCTATGGAGTACTAAGAACTGTCATCAGTATTCACCACATTGTCTGTGACGTATTCACCACATTGTCTAATAGGACGTCAAAATGAATCCAAACGCATTGGCATTAATTTTGATTGCATTCAGAAATTATGAATGTGTCAAAATTGTGTAAAAGCACCAACTACAAAACTAAATGGTTATCTCTTTACTATGTAAGTTCATGTCATAAATCGAACACAAACACAGTAGAAGCTCGATCGACGGCTGCGTTTATGGCAGAAGTTTTTCACATCTGGTTGTTTTCCAGCAGTAAAATCATTTCAGTTATTGACAGAACTCTAAAAGAACTGAAAGACGAAGATTAAAGACACGGACTAAGAAACTTACAGAGCTTATTTATGATTTTATTGTTATGACGAAAATTTTCAGCCAGTTGTTCTTAATTGTCTCCGTACGAATTCAGTCCCAAAGTTCAATTAAAGCTGAATGTAAAATTAAAATTGTTGCTATAAAGCGTACAATAATATTTCCTGGGGTCTGTATTTTTACTCAACTCAAACTACAAGTTTTGAAATGAAATTCGCTATAAAAATAATGATGAAAACGAATGTTTCAAGGGGAAAAAGTTTTAATACGATAATACAAGAAAAACAAATAAAAAGTTGGAATTATTACACAATGAAAAACTAATTCGAACTAACGGTACATTGTTGGGATATTTGACCAGAATGAAAGAAGAAAACATGACAAGAAAGCTGAAATTATTATATGTATATGTATGTAAATTTTGTTCAGCTTTTCTTTTGGGAATTTACAATGTTTTGAGAATGATGAGCATAATAAATGGTACGCTTTAAGGAAGGGAAGAGGGGGGGGGGGGGGGGAGGAGGAGGAGGACGAGAACGTATAAACAAATGAAATATGAAAAGGAAACCTTTAACAACAACAAAACAGCAATCCAAATAATTTAAAGTACGAGTATTAAAATGCGACGGCGTCTCTTGTTTTACGTCTGCATGGATGGAAAATTAGAAGAAGAAAGTATCTTAGAAAAAGAAGAGGGAAATAAAATCATGTGTGTGTGTGTGTGTATTTTTGATTAGGAACGAAAATTACATTGCAACCCAGCATGATTTCGCATAATTTACACTTGACAGTCGATGGCAATGCTTGCTGTACAGTAATCGAGATGCAGCATTTCAGATCCTTTTTTCAGACTGAAAGCGAGGTCTGTCAATGTGAAGGTTTTGTGTGTGTGTGTGTGTGTGTGTGTGTGTGTGTGTGGTGACTAATTTCGAAGTTCGTCTCTCAACGGATTTCGGGTGTTTGGGAGAACGTGAAACCAGGGGATGTTTTCGAGTTCCACGAGATGTGCTTCAACATTTGAACTGCACTTTTTTACACTACTAAATTACTATAAATTACTTTTCTCGAGTATATAGGTTTAACTGCATGTAATTATAATTAAGTTTTGTTTTAATTTCATACTAGTACATACTATATGTATATAATTTAGAATGACTCAAAAACTAATAGCAACTTGCCAAGAAATTCCATTCAAATGAATTACAACAAATTCCAGGCTTCAGTGCAATTTGATCATTGTAAAAACCTATACTCATTTATAGATTGAGTACATTGAGTAGATACAATATAATCAGCCATCAAATGTTGTTGAAACTTGTGGGTGCCGAAGCGTTGTAGTAAATCTTTTAAATATCCTGATTGTGGCGTACCGGGGGGGGGGGATTTTTGGTTTTTGTTTTTGTAACATATGCAACTATCATCCCTCACAGTTCCGCCGAAGTTGAGTCCATTCCAAACATCGATCCTGCAGCTCAACATGGGCGACCGCGCCTCCCTCACCTGCTCCGTGGTCAAGGGCGACCTGCCCTTGACGATCGCCTGGCGCAAGGACGGTCGGCCCATCGACCCGTCGCAGCACATGTCGGTCAAGCAGGTCGACCAGTACAACAGCATCCTGGTCATCGAGAATCTGGGCTCCGACCACACCGGCAACTACTCGTGCGTGGTGCGCAACTCGGCGGCGGAGGTGGAGAACTCGCAGGCTCTGTTGGTCAATGGTAAACAAGCGACTGGTGGCTCTCCACTTGACATGCATTTTGAGATTCAGTTTGTAGTTTTTGGCTTTGATTTTGGTTTTTGTGTAGAGCACCTTGAGACCGTTGAATGCCGATTGACTTTTTGTGGAATCGGTTCTATTTTAGCAGTAACCAAATTAAGAGTTTTCCTTCAAATTTACGTATATTTTCTTTCCTTTAGAATTGTAAATATCTGCATATAGTATACTTTCTTCGGAATTTTATTGTACCTACGTTCTGCAACCTTGAATGCGTTTTTCCTCAATCTTTCTAACTGTTTTACGTTTACGTTTGTTTTCTGAATATGAATTTACATACTATACGTTGCGTTGTTTTCCGAATATTGTTTTATGCTTTCCACCGTTTTTCGACCTCTCTAAACTTTTGCTACTCTTATCTACTGAATTGAATAACTTTTCTTAAACTTTTCTCATCTGAACTCTGTTAATAGTTCTTATTGTTTGAAGCTCTATGCGAAAACTTGTTCGTGTATGAAACCATTTCATTATATTTTCGGTTCTTGATTGATTGTTAAATTGTACAGTTTTAATTTTGCTTTGAAAGAAAAGATACACTGTATTTCGAAGAGTGTCTTCGAGCAACCGTAGACAGCATTTTAAAACACCCCTCGTACCGTCCCTAAAAAACGAGAAACGAAACGAAACGACACGAAACGAAAGTCGAAAACTCCGCGAAAACGCGAATTCGGTAAGATTGACTTCGAGTAAAGCCAGTTCGATGATATTTTAACAATGTTCCGGCAGCGTTCCAGCAGCAGCAGCAGCAGCAGCAGCAGCAGCATCACCCAAACATCTGGACCAGATTTGTCTTTGTTTCAGTCTAATGAACCTGTTTACATCTTGTCAGTTTTTGCTTTTCTTTGTAATTCCAGTGCCGCCAATTATAGAACCGTTCGCCTTCCAGGACGGCCTCGCCGAAGGTATGCGCACCCGCACCGTGTGTGGCGTGTCGAGCGGTGATCCGCCCCTCAAACTGCTCTGGCTCAAAGGCGGCGAGCCGTTGCCAGACTTGTTGGGCGCCAATGTAACCATGTTAGATCAGTACTCCTCTCTGCTAAGCATACCATCGCTATCGGCGTCACACTCGGGCGAGTACACGTGTGTGGCCAAGAATCCAGCGGCTGAAATAAAGTACACCGCCGTCCTGCAGGTCAAAGGTATAGTATAACAGCGAGGTTCTAAGAACACAAAAAACCCCGTAAAACCGAATGTAAGTAAGAAACGAGGGGGGGGGGGGGGGGGGGAGAGGAGGGTACGCCATGAGTACTCGCCGCTATTAACGAATGCAGAGATCACACTGTTGATCTCTCGAAATGCTCTGAGTTTGTATATTCTATGCTCTGTACGAGAGAGAAACCTTGATTTTAAGCGGAGTACTAAATGAAGCGATCGTAGAGTGGCCGGTGTTTTGTTAAACTTTTAAAGAATTTTATTCACGTAACACGAACGTCGTTTAAATTAATGAAGGCTACAAACAATCTGCGAAAGGATTTCGTATATCGCTGGAAAAAAGCGATCTCAAATTCTTTCAATATCGCGGGTATATCGTATTTTTGTACTAGAAGTTCGGAAGGATTATGAAAATGATGGATCCACGTAGCACCAAAAAAAGAAGAACAGGACAAGAAGTCTTCTCCTGAACGATCCATTCAAATGAGTTGCCTCATAGAGCTTTGATAACGGGAAATTTCTGTGGGGCTTAGAAAGCTCAGAGCATTTCAACTCATGTGGCATATGTATGATGCAACGTATGAGATGACATGGATACCTCATATCATGGATATTCTTAAGCTTTTCATTTTTATAAAATTAATTTTTTACATACAATAATTAAATCGAATTTTTCTGAATGCTTCACATAAACACTGTAACATTAATAAACGTTAATCACACATTTATTCCATTAAATACAGTCACTCACTCAGTTACTCACTCATGTCACTCACTCACTTGCTCACCCATTCGAACAACTTCACTCTAATAACACTCTTAATACACTCAAATCACCGTATTTAAATGTGAACCATACTAACTGATAATATCACCCTCTTTTTTGTAATCCAAATAAGCTTCTTAAAATTGTTTTGTTTTTGCTTTCAACAATGATAATGATTTCAGTAAAACAATCAAAAATGCTAAATACGATGTATTTGACCCATATTCGTTAGTTTTGAAACAACATTGTATCACATGGGCTAAAACTAGAAGAAGATTTTTAAAATTATACTTAAAATATATAAAAAAACGTATTACTTACTTAATTAATGTAGTGAAAAATGGGGTAAAATGGGTAACGAAGAAAATTCAACCAATTGAATGTTCGGTTGTCGCTCATCACGCGATTCTCGTTTTTTATTTGAGTTTTGATTTTGAACAGAGATTAAAGTACTCCTCACAGATCTGTAGGCTCTGGAACTTAGGTTAAAGTATTTGGTTTGGAGTATCGTTATATAGGATCGTACACATTATACTAGACTCTGAAGCATAGGAAGTGAACGACATTCCTTTATATCTTGTAACACATGAAATTCAAATAAAATTCGTGATGTACTTGAATTACACTCTAATTGTATATGGTCTTGAAAGCGACTTTTACAGAACTCGGCTTATATTATTATAACTATTCTATTGGAAAAACCTCTATGAACGCTCATTACTATCTTAATGGTTATTGTATATTAAGGTTTAAACAGATCATAATTTATTTTAATTTATTTTAATTTGTAGGTCTTCTAAAAGTTACGTACTCAAAAAGCAGATAGGTTGGAAAATACTGAAATATAGAGTATTTTAGATAAGACAAAAAAAAAACAGAATGCAGTAGAAGTACATCAATTTTGTCAGAAAGAGAGAAATATTTGAATTGAATTACATATTCTGAATTGTATTGCAGGTTAACTGAAGCAACTGAGTACAACTCAGATGGAAGAGAATATAATCAACTCTATTCTCTCTTAGCGAAATTCTCTCTCAATATTATTTTTACCCTTTACATAAGTTGCTTTCACATTTCGTTTTTACATTAATTTCTCATTTCGATTAACGCTTAAGCTTTTATTTATTTTAAGAAACCTGGCCCAAGCTAAATCGATGCTTTCGTACTGCTGCATATTCACCTGCTTAAGCCTGTCTAAATATCAATAAACATAAAAAATATAAAATAAAAGTAATTATAAATGAAACTGATCAGGAAATAAGAACGTTATAATATAATAAAGTTAAAGCAATCGCAAGATTGTTTAATATTTCATCAATGGAATGAAAAATCACATTAAATTACGCATCGACAAAATTAGCAAGACAAACAATCAGCGAGAATCGACAAAACCTCACATTTTACGCTGAATGTTATGCATTCGTTTTAAGCTGCTTAATCTACTAACAGAACTAATGATTTGGTTTTTTTATTTAGAATTGAAACTTAAGCTTTACTAACAACTTCTGTGTGGAAAAAAGCTTGCCGAACATGATGCGTAGCTGTGCAGCTAAGAGAATTGGCTTGAGACTGTGTGCTGCCACTCCTCTAACTGCCCTGCTCGGCGCTTCTAAAATGCTTCCTCCTCTACTATGTAAATGCAGTGTACTTTCCCGCCCACAAAATTGGATTGATTTGGAGCAAAAATGAATTCGAAAGCATGCGCCGGCAACTTGACAGTTTTCCTTTTTCCGTCCAGTTTGCGTTTTCGTTTGAATTTTCTTTCAGTGCATCTTGGCAACTTCTTGTTAACAGTGTTAATGATTGTAATGCTTGCATGTTTCTCGCGATTCTTCGTAGCTCGCTAGAGAGCAGTTCTGCGGATGGCTGCTGGAATCTTGGCATGTTTTGCGTCCGCTCCGCATGCTTTTCTTTGGTCCCGCTTGCGTTTTCAGTGTTTCAGTTGCTAGTTTTGTGTCACTCATTCATATGCATCATTTTATTGGCTTTCAATTGCGATTTTTTATTCAACTAATGTAAATAAAGCGGCTGCTGTGTGCAAGGATTATTTTTTGTATTTATTTCCTTTGCTCGTTTACAACGAAATTTATACCTGAGTAGCAACAACAATGAATGCAACAACAAAAATTAATTAAAAATATTACAATACATTTTTGACGAGTTGCTGCTCCTCCTCTTCGCTGGCTGTTTGCGTTGAATGTTGATGCATGGATATATTTTCCATGCATAACCAATTGACATCAGCGAAAATGTATTGAAATATTGATTCTGTTGGGTTGTGTTATTCACAGAAATAGCAACAACAAACTGTTGCCTGATGATTTCGTGTCCCTGCAACGCCAACAACGTGTCTTTGTTTTTTATTTATGATGCCATTAAAAGTACAATTAATTGAATCGCTTATTTGAAGTTTTAATTTCGAATTACTTTCTCGATGTGGCAATTAATTAAAAACATCGCCTCTCCTCAGATTCCACTGCATTCTCCTTTCTCTTTTCAACAAACGCGGTGCAAATTTGACTCTTTGTTTCATTTCAAATAAAATATATTTATTTATTTACTATATCTTTTTTTAATTATTATGTACATACATATATTAAATATTTCCTGCTTAAATGTGGTTCAATGATCAATTTTAATTTAGGCTGGCATTCTTTTTATTTTTAAATGTTGTTGTTTTTCTTTTTAAAACGCCCCGCTTTGAAATGCTCTGAAAATAATACTGCATGAAAAAAAAGAATTTCCCTTTCTCTCAGTGAGAAGAAAACAAAACACTGAATTAGGACAAAAATAAGCATTATCAAAAAATAGTTGGATATAGTGAACTGATTTGAAATAAATTATTAACAATTATTTCAGTTACAGTTTCGAAATGAAAACAAAATATTCATGAGAAAAAACACAAAAATACGGATACTTTTAAAAATATTGATTCAACTTATGACTTGAATTTAAATCATAGGACTAGCATAACATTTTTTCGTTTAGGATGAACCTTAGTCTTCATTGCAATTGAAGTAAATAAAAAAATGCTTATTATTTCACGATAATAATCAGTTGATTTTTATTTTTAACCACAAACTATGCGAATTCGCGCATATACTAAATATTTTAAAGAGTAATTCAACTGAAAGCTTGAAACATAAATATGAAAGAGAATAGAATATATATAATATTGATATTAAATATTAAAAAAAATACATATAAGGCGGCCAAATAACGGCGAACCTTCGAACTTCTGATTAAATTTCCCAGTACTTCGGTAGTCCGTAAAGATCCCGATGAGACCTGTGTTGCCACATCTCGTCACATTTCGTCAATTAAGTCCAAAAGTAGTTGTTCACAATGTACCGATAACGTTCACAATTGATTGCGAGAGCAAAAGAATTTCGGAGAATTACGAAACAAGCCGATGTTCGGCGATTGGATCTTGTCAACTGAGTCGGGCGATGACATGAACAATTTAACGCTGTCCCATCTTCCTTCGATCCATTTGTACTGAAATTCCAAATGATTGTAAATGAAAGTGTTAGCATTGGAAAATTACATACTATATGTATAATACAATAATAATGAGGTATACGATCGGGATATTAGGTATTAATACAATGTAAAGATGAACCTACGTTTGAAGTAGGATCTGTCAAAGAATGAAACTAAAACCTAGTCAAATATTTAAAGAGAGTATAGTAAGAATAGCTACGAATATATAATATATGTATGTAATTATATAATCGTGAAATTATTCTTTCGTACAAGAAAAGTCTTCACTGCTACATTATTGACAGAAGTAAAAAGTGAAAATAGTAATGATTTAAGCCACAGACAGTCTGCATCTTCTGCAATAAAACCCATTTTGAAGCTGTCATGATATAAAATGTTACTGTAATATTTTGTACCCTTTTTTGCCGAGCTTATCATTTAACGAAGGACAACGCAAACATTGACTCTGTAGATTAATTATTATTAGTATTGTTATAATTTTATTCAACGACTGATAATAGTCTTGACCAAACTTGTATGTTTTAGAATGTCATTATTTTATTTCTATCTTTGTGGCATATTTAAGGGGCGAAATATAATCATTGCACGCACTGGGCCAACGTTTTGTTTAGGAACTCTTTCAAAAAGTTTATGATTTAATTAACACTAAGCTGATGTGAATTAAATGCCTTTGGTCAGCAGTATATTTTGTCATATCTCTCTATAGCTTTTGGTTTATATACACATTCTATCCACATGTACATACAAACATACTGTATAATCACCGATTCATTGATCATTTGATTCGTTTTCTGTTGTCACCCATTGACTCATTCAGTTGTCAATTGTCCCAATCCTCATTGATATCTGTTTCCATGTATATTTAGTTGCATAACTCCTCTTCACCTGAATTGAAACCGATTAAATACATATGTTCCTGTTCCATTCTTTTGACTAAGTAAATACGAGTACTATACTACTATCCACTGAGTTATGTTTCAAATAAAACCTTAAATTTTTCCGAATTTCTGTCTTCTTTCTAGATGTGTTGATTAATTGATTTTTAATTTAATTTGTTCAGAAACAGAATGAAAAACTTTTACGAATATTAGTGACCATTATTTATAAACGACATGAATTATGTATTGTATATTTTATGCATTGCATATGTTTTAATTGCAAAATTAATTCGTAATCGTTTCCCTTGTGTTCCGCTCGATTCTGGCCACTTTTAATTGGATGCAGTGCCGCCGCGTTGGATCGTCGAGCCCACCGACGTCAGCGTGGAGCGCAACCGACACATAACGCTGCACTGTCAGGCGCAGGGCGTGCCAACGCCCAGTATTGTGTGGAAAAAGGCCACAGGTACGTATTCATTTGTTTGTTGGTTGCTTGCTGGTTTGTTTTTTTAACATAATTTAATTTAAATATTATGTTAGAATTTAAATACTCGTATGTTAGAATTTAAAATAGAATTTAACATACGAAATTCCTCTAAAATAGGAAATATGAGAATAAAACCTGAATGCGTATAACAAACATGCTTGATAAACGAAAACACTCGGTACTCGGTACTTGGTACTCGGTACTCCCGATGAAGGGAGATCTTAGAGAAGGCGTTAATTAGGAGTAATAACGCCTCTTATTTCCATAGATCTCAATCCATATACGATAGATCGATATACATAGATGTAGAATAAATAAAGTAGTGAATGAGGGATTCCTAATGAAAAACTCTTCAATTGCACATTATAATTTTGTCATTTCTTGAATGTTCTTTAACTTCAACATGTTTTCCCGCTATTTTTGCAGGCAGCAAATCAGGCGAATACGAGGAGGTGCGTGAACGCCCATTTACAAAATTACTCGGCAACGGTTCGCTGCTTCTGCAGCACGTCAAAGAAGACCGCGAGGGCTTTTATCTGTGCCAGGCGAACAACGGCATTGGCACCGGCATCGGAAAGGTCATTCAGCTGAAAGTTAATTGTAAGTATTGCCACAGTAATCGGAGCGAAGTTTCGAGCTCGTTACATGGCCGCACCAGCCGGAATGCGATAATGAGCCAGGAAACGAATTGGCTCCCGTGGGATCATTTTCCAGATGATATTAATTAACAGCCACTCGCTTCCGTTCTGTCATTTCACAGCTTCGCCGTACTTCTCGTCCACCTCTCGTTCTGTGACCGTTAAAAAGGGCGACACCGCACTGCTGCAGTGCTCCGTCAGCGGGGACAAACCGATTAATATTGTGTGGATGCGCTCCGGCAAAAGCACGCTGAATCCGTCGACGAACTACAAGTAGGTTGTCCCAATCGAACCGCAGTCCCAGAGACGATTGCAGTCCATCGAACTACAATATATTGAAATAAAAAAGTATCCCCTTTGACCTCTCTCTCCTTCCCTTACTGCTCAACAGAATATCGGTGAAACAGGAAGCCACGCCCGACGGTGTGTCCGCAGAACTGCAGATACGCACCGTCGACGCTTCAGACAGCGGGCCATACTTCTGTCGCGCTAGCAACTTGTACGGAAACGACCAGCAGTTGGTCCAACTGCAGGTGCAGGAGCCTCCACAGCCGCCCACGGTGCTCGAAGCGGCCATGGTTTCCAGTCGGTCGGTGAATCTGAAGTGGCAGCCGAAGTCGCTGAACAACGCCGAAATATCGAAGTACATCGTCGAGTTCAAAGAAGTGGACCGTAAGTTTTTCATTTCACAGCCCGTCCCCGTTGGTGCGCCGTTTAATTGACTAGCATTCGTAGCGCTCTTCATCGAGCAGTGGAAACACATGGAGGTCAGCGAGCCGCCGCCGTACACCGCCTTGATTGAGAACCTGAAGCCAGCCACACGCTATGCCTTTCGCGTCATAGCTGAGGGGACCGCAGGGCGCAGCGCCCCCAGTCAAGAGCTAATCGTTAAGACAGAACCGCAGCGGCCAGCCGGTCCACCGCTGAACCTGTCCGTGCGTCCGCTCTCCTCCACGGAACTGCTGGTGAGCTGGGTGGCGCCCCTGGTGGAGCTGCGACATGGCGATATACAAGGCTACAACGTCGGCTTTAAGCTGGCCAGTTCCGGCAACGGAGCCTACAACTTCAGCTCGGTGTCGGGTGACGGCGAGGGTGGGACCGGCGAGCTGCTCTTGAGCGGCTTGCAGAAGTATGCGCGCTACAATATTGTGGCGCAGGCCTTCAACCAAGTCGGACCAGGGCCGCTGTCCGAACACTCCACGGCGCAAACCATGGAGGACGGTAAGTCCTCGGGAAGGTGCATATTTCCTCAGGTGCATTAATTTTCTCCTCACAGTTCCTAGCCGCCCTCCAGAAGACATTCGTTGCGCCGCTCTTACGTCGCAGTCTCTGCAGGTCTCCTGGCAGCCGCCGCCTATCTACCACACGAACGGGCTTCTGCAAGGCTACAAGCTTATCTTCGAACCAATCCTCGACGACTTCTCGCCCTCCAAGGATGAGGTAGAGTCACGCAAGACCACAGCCCTGACCACAGTGCTGACGGGCCTGCGCAAGTACGCCAACTACAGCATTCAGGTGCTCGCTCACACGCGCATGGGTGACGGCATGCTCTCCAACCCGCTCTACTGTCACACTGAGGAGGACGCCCCCGAGGCCCCGCACGACATCAAGGTCGTAGTAAGCTCGCCCCAATCACTCTACGTCTCGTGGCTGCCGCCCACGGAGCCGAACGGCGTGATCACCAAGTACAATCTGTACACGCGCGTGGTGAACGGCCGCGAGGAGCTGAACAACGAGAAGCGATCGCTGCCCTCGCAGCAGGCGACCTATGAAGCGAAGAACCTGCATCCGCACATCGAGTACCAGTTCTGGGTGACCGCTTCGACGCGCGTGGGCGAGGGCAAGAGCTCGCGGGTCGCCTCGCAGATCACAACGAACCGCGTGCCTGCGCGAATCGTGTCCTTCGGGGGGCCCGTGGTGCGGCCTTGGCGCTCAACAGTTACCCTGCCCTGCACCGCGGTGGGCAAGCCGAAGCGCGAATGGTTCAAGGCAGATACCACGTTGCGCCAGGGCGGTCTGCACAACACGCAGCTGCTGGACTCGGGCGACCTGATCATCTCCAGCCTACAGATCGCGGATAGCGGTAACTACAGCTGCCAGGTGGACAACGGCATAGGCACCGACCGCCTGACACACATCTTGATTGTTCAGGTGCCGGCCGCGGCGCCGGTGCTCTACGTGACCAGCGCCACCTCCAGCAGCATTCTGATGCACTGGAAGTGCGGCTTCACTGGCAACGCGCCGATCACAGGTTACACGCTTCACTACCGCCGGGCCACGGGAAACATGGACGAGCTGATGCTGTCGCGTCACGCCTCCAGCCACGAGCTGAAGGGACTCGTGTGCGGCAGCACGTACCAGATACACTTAACGGCGCACAACAAAGTCGGCTCCTCGCCGGCTAGCATCACGCTGCATGTGCGCACGCAGGGTCAGTCACCGGGGCTGCCGTCCACGACGAACCTGATTGCGCCCAACTCCACTTCGGTGCTGATTCGGTTGCACACGTGGCCCGACAACGGCTGCCCCCTGCTGTACTTCGTGCTGCAGTATCGACCGGTCAGTGACGGCCCTGAAAAGGACTGGATACTGGGTGAGTGCGATATAATACCTAGTTCTCAGTTCTCAGTTCTCAGTTCACACGTGAACACTTGAATCTCTCAGTTATTCAGTTCATTCACGATTGATACACAAAACTACGCAACTGTGGGCCCGTCCTTCGCCGGTCACCCAGTATTAATTGCTTTTGTATCTTGTTTAGTTTCGAACGCACTGAAGCCGCAACGACGCTTTACAATCTCGGGTTTGCAGCCAGCGACGCTCTACCAACTGAGAATGGAGGCCCACAACGTGGCCGGCGTGTCCCATGCGGAATTCACCTTCGTCACTCTCACCAAAGAGGGCGACCCGCCGCCACCTGAAATCGTGCAGCGCGGCCAACGCGGCTCCAATCTCTTCTCTGGCAACGTGAACCTATTAATTCCCAGCATAGCGACAGTATCGGGGATGATTTGCACCATTGCCTTGGTCATTATGTGCTACAGACACAGTGAGTATACGAAAACGAGCGCGACAGAAAGAGACGCTCTCTTTTCAAATTAATGCATCGCTGGTGCGCTGAACTTTGTGTAGAGGGGGGCGAGGGGGGGTTGGGGGAGGGGCGGTGTCTCATCGGGTGAAATTTAATTGCACAGAAATATTGTGCACTATAGAATCGCATTTTAATATAAATATTTATAATTACTTGCATACACACAAACATGTTGTTACTTCCGTATTTCTTTTCCTCGTCGTTTGCTGCTGCTGCTGTCGCCCTTCCCGGCTGATACCGGTTCAGAGCAAGGAAACCGCATTCAGAAGGAGTCGCTGGAAAACCGGCAGAACAATGAGGCTGCTCAGCGGGAACGTTACTACGCCACCATCCACAAAGTATCCCTGCAGAACAACGAGAAGATTCCGGGTAAGATTGCTAAATATACACGCATCGCGACACCGTGATTGGGAATCGAAGCTGCACAGCGACGTCTTCAGCTTTGTTGCTGTATAAACAAAAAACGGTGTTCGTAAAGGATTTCTTACTCTGAAGCAAAGCCATTTTTCTGATTATTTTGCATCTCATTAGTTCATTTCTGTAACCTGTCATCCGCCATCTATTCAATTGGGTCCCTTTGACCTTATCCAGGACTCAAGAACACTTTCAAAGCCTCAGGATATTAAGAGTGAGAGACATAATAGAACTAGTTATTAGAACTATTATGCTATTGGGAAAAAGTGGGTTCCACATCCACATTCCACGTCCTCCTTCATTCGTCGCTCTGTCACGCTTCCCAACCACCTGCCGTTCGTCGCTAGATTCAATTGTTTACTAATGAATGCATTCGTTCTCGTTTGTGCTGCCAACCGTACAGAGACGTCGGAGGACATCTCGCCATACGCCACCTTCCAGCTGTCGGAGGCCAGCACGCTGGCGCAACCACACCACGCGGGACCCGCCAACACGCTGCTGCACTCGTTCATGTACCACGAACGCGCCCTGACCGACGGCTGCTCCTCGCCACCACCCGCTGCGGTACTGAAATCCACCACCCGCCCGACAAACTCAAAACAAACAAACCTCTATAACTCCGCGCCATATTATAATATCGTGCGTTGTTTACTTTTCATTTAGCTATTTAATACTACATACTCGTATATTTGTATCGCAACAACAACAACAACAACAACAGTCACAACAACAACAACAGTCACAACAACAACAACAACAGTCACAACAACAGCAACACAACAACAGCAAAAACGCTTAATGCTCGCTTAGCAAATCCGTATTAATTGGCAGCTTTTTTTCGTATTTTGTGAACTCACGCACACATTTACATATGTACATACATACTTCGAAGTGATTTATTATTAACCAACCATCCATCTAACGCACGAACGGACGAACGGACGAACGGACGAACTAACTAACCGTCTAACTAATTAACTAATTAACTCCATCGTCAGCACAGCGAAACGCTTGATATTATATCGTATCGTATTCCATTGTATTTGTATTTTATTCCTGTTCTCCTCCCCATTCCATTCCGCATAGCTGCGGGTTGTTTTTGTTCTGTTTCGTTTGTCTTTGGTTCTGTTATGTTTGTGTTTGTGTTTTCGTTGTTTGAGTTTTTAATCCTTTGCGTATTTTGCTTTGTACGATCTTGGATTCTCCGCAGGATATTTTTTAATTGTTGATTGCTTTCCGTTTGTTCCCACTTTTTCTCAATTAGTCATCGAAGAATCGGCGACGTCACTCGCGCAAAACGGAGCCGGAGAGCGAGGAGTCCGAGTCGGATGGTGATCAACTGACATCCAGCCGCACAGAGTCATCCAATCAGCATGACGGCAAAATCAAGCACAGTATGTATGGCGCTCAGTAATTATTCTAGAATCTTTCTATGTAGTGTTGTTCGTTTGCGTATGTGTATGTATGCGTGTATGTATGTATGTATGTATGTATGTCGTTTTAGTAGCGAAGAGATTGAAACAAGCTAGTCATTCATTTACTTTAATTAATTAGACAAACAGTCGTAATAAATCCAGCATACAAATCCAACCAGAAGAATGGATGAAGAAGTAGTGACAGAAAAATTACACCACTCAATGAATAGAAGAAAATATAATATAATTTCCCAAAAATACCATCGAAGTAACATATGTACATATGTACATACGTATATTTAACGCCTAGGCTTAGATAGAAAGAAAAGTGATAGAAAAAGTTGTATAGCCGAAAATAGGAGTTCCTTTGCAAACACGAGAGATCATAACTAAAAGATAATCAAATCAATGCTCAGGCTGCGGTGCAACTGAGAGAGGGACCGCATGTTTTTGAGACTTTCTTATATTTTATTATTAGGCAACCAAACTTGGCCAACATCATCATCAGCCATAGGATAGATTTAGGGAATGCATCTATGGTAATATTTATTAGTATATGTCCGAGTACTCGTTTTAGTTCCAACTTCTATACACATTTTCAATTCCCGTTCTTCTAATCCCAGTTCTCCGCTGTCTCTTTTTCTCATCCACATCAATTGTCAAAGCGTTTACAATTTTAATGACAGTTTTCTCTTTATTTTTCGCATTTTATTCACAGACTCTAGAGTTGTACAACATTTTCTTAATCACAACATGTCGATAACTTATTTGTAGAAAACTGTTTCAACTACCGAACAAACACAACTACTAAATTCACAACACAGAGATATGTATATTGTACATAAATAATTAATACAGACACTACTACAACAACAACAACAACAACAACAACAACAACAACAACAACAACAACAACAATAACGAAATGGATACGATTCCTTAACGCAAACCAAAGCCAAGAGAAATGATTATGTACATATATGAGAATATTTTTTTACGATAAAATTTACTATACAGTATTTATACCGTAGTTGAGTATTTCGCTACCTTTATACATACATATATGTATCTATGTATGTATGTATGTATGTATGTATGTACTACATATACCTACTACGTGCTACATACTATAGTATGTGTGTGTGTGTAGATAGCTGCAAGCACTAACAATATTATTGTCGAAACATATCAAAATCGCCAACATTGAACATCTTCCCGCAGGTATCATCTACCATGGAGCCCA
Source organism: Myopa testacea (assembly GCA_949629155.1). NCBI lineage: Eukaryota > Metazoa > Arthropoda > Insecta > Diptera > Conopidae > Myopa > Myopa testacea. Next base: position 26,751,027 of record OX451348.1, read on the forward strand.
ATCAAGCACATCCTCCGATCTCTCACCAATGTCTGAACAAAAATCATTACCACGCCGCGGTCGCTCCAGGTACCATCAACAATATCAATTTTCCACCAATACTACACCTAGACACCATAACAACAATAAAAACAACAACAACACTACCACAATCACCTCCTCCTCATCAGCCACCAACAAACTTCTGTCGCCTCGATCGGGCAACCTAAAATCGATATCCAATACATTTAAATCACAAGACTCCATTCAGTGTCATATTCCCACGTTGGTGAAATCACCATCGGTAGCCACACAACAACAGAAACAACAACAACAACAACAACAACAACAACAACAACACCACCACCAACAACAGCATCTGCAGCAGCAAATCATGCAACAGCAACATCATCAACAACAGCAACAACATCATTCCAATGCAACCACACCAACAGCTACCACGACCACATCGGCATCTCATCATCATCTGAAAAGCATTAGCAACTGTAGTGTTAGCAATATTAGCGGCAAAAAGCTGCTGCAACAGCAACAACCCCTGTTGATCACCCCCAAACTAGCACATCCCCCGAACCCCCAGCTCAGCACCGACCACTTGCTTGAAAGTAGCATTAGTAGTAGTCCCCTAGCATCCGTCGTCAGTTCCCAACCAGCCCCATGCATGCAATCGCAATTTCGCCCCATCCCACAGAAGATGAGTTCCGCCACCGCCACCGCTACCGCCACCGCCACCGAGTCCACACTGTTGAACCCATCTACAGCGCCCCTGTCCTCGAAGTTCTTCTCAGCGACAACGTTGCCCAAATAGGATCCGGCCTGCGGGGGTAGTTTACAGAGCAGCGAATATAGGGGGGGCATGGACAGCGGCGAAATATCCTGTACGTACATGGATCCCATAGACCAAACGCGAGAATAGCCCGAGCTGCCGGGAAGCAGAGTTGTAGATTGTATAGAGGGGTTGTAAGGAAGCTCTTTGGTAGGCATGGGGAGGGGGCGGGGAGGGCAGGGAGGGGACGGTGCGGGCAACTACTTGCGTTCATTCATGTCATTATTCCACAAACAGACCCGACACTAAACCCAACTACTACCAACCAAACTACAACTACTCTAGGTACCTTAACCCAGTCCCGTTGCGGAGAGAAGATTCTCCGAGTGCGGGTGGTGAAGCCATGAGTGAATAGTTGCTGTCACACCAGAACCACGAACTCAATCAATCAACAACCTCTCTCTCAAAACTGTACTCGTATACCTCCACACAGGGCGGGCACGATGCGCACCCTTCTGCCGATACAGCTGCAGACGGCCGAGTGCAATTTGGGCCCCAACAACGGAGGCAGCGGCTTCAGTCAGAATACCCCCGAAGGTTCGAAAAACACGGAGCGCACCGAGTTCGCCGCGTCCGAATGCGATGTCGATACTTTGAAGAAACTAAAGCTGGGTATGCGTTCTACACTCTGGTCCCGGCCGGCATCGACTACAGCAAACGTGTCACAACAGCAGCAACAGCAGCAACAGCAGCTGCAGTCGCATCTACTACGGACACCTCCTCCAAAACCTCAGGGCCCCCAACAACAGCAGCCACAACAATCGGCCCAACGACAGCAACTATCGCCGGCGCCACAGAAACTTCCGTCTGATTATTCGATATCCGTTTGAGATATCTGCAGCATTTAAACCAAGTTACTATTTTAGGCAAGCTGTTGAGAAATCTGGCATGGCCTTTCTCCGGCCATAGTGTGGAGCGCAACGTAGAGATTCGATTTTGAGTTCCAGTTCCTCAGTTCCAAGAAACCCCTCAATCATGCATCCACTAAACTTTCGGACAATCAATCAAAATTTTCTACACCCGAAATCCTCAACATACTCCAATTCCAACTGCAACTCAATAATAAATATAAGGCTCACCTGCATGATGTACGTCCCCGAACGTCCTGAATACCCTGTAAATTCGAATGAATTATCACTTGAAACTCGATATCTAACCTAACTAAATAAACTATATACATACATAACTAATTTTACACTTGTTCCCAGTGTAAATAAGTGCGTGTTGTTTTATGGATTAGTAACGGGAATTTTAGTAGTGTTTTATTGTGTTAAAATAAGAGGAAAAATCTTGGCAACGCAACCCATTGATGTTCGATGAAACTATAGCAGTGAGTTCTATTAAAACTTTAAATTGATTCAGACCTCATCCAAAGCAACCGCTTCCAGGTTCTGTAACACAGAAGTGACATAAAAAAGTGACATTGTGATTGGAGGTTAGAAGTCTTTCTTTAGACTATTAAAATTCGAATTGGATGTAAGAGCATGTTTCGAAATGTTTGGAGCGTTGAAAATTCGGGCTACGCATGCGATACCAAGGTTTTTCACCCCTTTTCAAAAAATTTACTTACAATTTGAATTCTGTATGATTCTAAACGATTTACACTAAGCAACACTGAAAACAAACTGATTAAACAACTACATGTTTCTCAATTGAAATAGAGATATTAATGATAAGCCATTTTGTCAAACTATTACTATATAATATACTGCATTTATTACACTACGAGTATCATAAGAAATGAATAATGTGTACATTAATTTTTTATAATTATCGTATCGATCGTTATCGATTGTAAATACCTTAAACATGCTGTAGAATAAGTTTTAAGAACTACACAATTCTTCCGAATAGGATTTGACTCAATTGAATTCATTGAATTAAGCCACTTGTGTATACAACTGTAGATATATGTATGTATATCATATAAATATAAATGAAATATATGATTTATAGACGTTTTAAAGTCATTACAAACAAGTAAAATGAACAAATGAAACAAATGAACAAATATAATCAAACCAATTACTAATCGGGAAAGAAACGAAACATAAGAAAAATATTAAAAATAAAATAAAAATTAGTCAGTTAAGAAGAGCAGATGATCCATTTCTATGTGTGAAAATATACAGACTTCAAAATTAAGCAAAACATGCAAATAAAAGAAACTTAAGCCAACAATATGATGTATATTATTTGAAAATAAGCCACTAATAATAGCAACAAATTATTCATTTGTACTATAAAACACACGAAAATATAGAAATGAAATCAAATGTTTACACGTTTCGGAACCATGTGCCAAAATCTCAAACAAAACCAAATTTACACGGAATCAAAATTCTTTTTTAACGAAATCTATTATAGAGACAGAAAGTAAGGAAATAAAAACTTGAAATGCATAAATTAAAAAAGTTATTTACTATACACATATTAATATAAATGTTTATATGTATTAAACATAAAAACTGAATTCAATGTACACACAAAGTGTAGGAAACTAAAATCAAAAAAGCATCTGAACGAATGTGAGAACTTTGAAAATCAAATAAATTGTTGATTTTGATTGAATAAATTTTAAAAATAAAGTAAATAAAAATTAAAGGAAGACTAAAACTAAAATTAAAACTAAGGGTAAACCAGAACTAAAACTTAAACTGGATCTTAAAACGCAAAAGGAGTTAAAGAATTAATCTGAAAATAAAATATAAACGAAAATCCTGAAATTTATATAAACTACATATGTAGATACATATAAATAAATTAAAAATCAAGAAAAGTCAAATATAGAGTTATTCACACTCGTGCAGTAAAAATATAAAAATTTATTTTAAATATCTGTATCAACAGCAAATGAAGCAAATAAATTCTTAATTATTACCTCTACAATTGAAAAGAAGGATTGAGTTTGAAAAGTAATCATAAAAGCAATTATAATGGTTTCAAAAAATTATAAAAATTCGTTAGGTTATTATTTAGTGTCAATTAATACATAAATAATAAGACGACCGAATACAAGTATAATATAAAGTATGTCTTCGTTTTAAATGAAATCGATATTCACAATTAAAAAAACTTCCGAACTCACAATTTGATCAGTTAAATTGTCATTTGACTGACTTGATGTTATTTCTAATCATTACTTTTTATTAATTATTACATACACAATTGTTACTCCTCAGGCAGTTGAATAAATTTGTTGAATGTTCCATCAAATCTAAATAATTTATGTATATATTATATGAACTCGAATTCGATCCTGTCAATCACGAAGTAATGAAAATAATATCTATAGTTATAAGTTTCTTTATTTTTAATATGGATTTATGATTTAAAAATGATTGCACTTCACTTATTGAAAACACGAAATACATATATGCATCGTACGAATATTTTTAAAATTTACTCAATTCAACTCGGCATCGCCAACTACAATATTTAAGCAGTCGTGAAACAGCAACAGTAACGGCATAACTAGAATTTTTATTTAAAACATCGAAGAGTACGAATTTAAATGTAATTAATATACAAACAAATTATTGGCGCAGCAAAATTGGCCAAACCAACAGCAGTATTCAATACTAGGAAACCAAATAAAAATAATTTACAATCAAATAAATACTTAAATCGAATAGAAACGATATACTTATTATATCATTTAAGTATTGAATAGCACCCATAATAAAAATAATGATTAATTATTGACCTAACATAAGAAAACTTAGCAGGTGTAAAAATGATAATGAATTAAACAAATAATTATGAATTGAAGAAAATAAATACTGTATTAATTGTCATAAACGAAATCAAGAGGTTTTATTTCTTCCTGAACACTTATGATATGTTCAAATATGTTGAAATGTAGACACACTATACCGGAGAGAGGTTCATCAGTGCTACCGTATAGGCGATGCTAACACCGACCTTCCATCGTGATTACATTTTTCCCGATGGACGAGGGGGAGAAAAAGGCTACGCAAGATTCCAAGGACAACATTTCCTGAGTCTCCAGAAAGGATGGATCCTTCTTTCGAATAAGCCCCATCTTAGAGACTGCATACCAATGGTGATAGATATCAGATGACATACATCCGAGATATCCTTAGTGTTGGTTATTATAAATACATACATATACCAAATACTGGTCTTCAAAAGTGGACAACATAAAAATGTTGTTTTGACTTTACTAATAGATGGCAGTCGAAGTGTTAAAATTAAAGGATGTTTAGCGAGGAACATTCATTAGGAAGTGTTAAGATATAGGGATATTCGGAAAGGACACTAGGCTGGAAATGTTAGGAATTTCGATTCTGTTAGTCAACTACGAGTATGTGTGTTGCTAACTATGGAACTATCTTTTCTTTTATTGTACAGATTACCAGAATAGAATTACCAGAAGAATATTAACCTTACCACTCTATGTTATCGTTTATGGTATAAATATGAGAGATACAGTATGAAAACCCTATATAGGGTAATATTAGATTAGCTTACGTAATGAAATATTAGCAGGAACATTTTTTATTTCATTTTTTTTAATTAAATTAGATTACAAAACTATTTTTTATTTCAATAAATGTGAGGCAGCTCGTGAATTTTTTGAATTCTAACATTTCTTAGAAACATTTTGATTCTTACATTTCTTTAGAAACATGATATTCAAATGCTTCATATTCGCGATACAATTTAAATATTTTAAAAAATGTTTGAATGAAATGACAAAAGATTTCAAAGCAGCGAAGACCTCGAAGTCAATGTATCCCATGGATCTAATGAATACTCAATAAAAACGTAATATTTTAAAATGTTCAAGTTTTATTAGTGATTTTATATTGTTTTATCAATGTGATTTTATTTTATTTACTTTAATGAAACGTTTATTTCTGCTCAGATATTTTTTCCCACTGCATTTAACTACCATTCGACTGTTTAAATTTGTGGATATTTCTTTATTTTTCCGGACCGATTGATTACTATTTATAACTCTTTTATTGCAGTTACTGAGAACCAAAACGTAACTCAATCCGTAGGAGAAAAAGTCATGCAATCCCATCGGTAAAAAGTACCCGTCAACCATTAACGTCACTCCTAGAAGACTGTAACTCGGAGTGGCTTTAACACCTTGAGTAACCCACTAACCCACCAGCTCATGCTGGAATTTAATTTTGAACTAAATTTACTTACCCCGTTTTAATACATCAAAGCAGCTCTAATCCTTGTTTGTGCATAAAAGTTGCAGCTCATATCAAGATCATATCAACCGTCCTCTCCCCAACTTGACGTTCCAAAGGCATTCCCCTTATATTTATATATATGAAAGGGTAAGGCTAACCATGGAAAGTGTAAGAGAAAGTGGAGCATCGTACAGAAATAAGAAGAAAGCCAAGGAGCAAAGTATCAGCAATAAAAATAGGGCTATACTAAAGTTCTGTGGAAGTTCTTCACAGGCTACTGCTACTCAAAACCAAGAAGAACCTGAAGTAGTACAAGTACTCGACACTGATGACTTGCTAGGAACTGTAATTGATACTAAGAATTGGTCATCTACTCGTGACTCTAATGCGGTTTAAGTAAAAGTTAAAACGCTCATAACTCCGTAACGAAGCGTCGCAGGCCCATCTTTAAACAGTCATAACTTCGCAACGGAGAGCCGTAGACCCCCCAAACTTTGGGTAGAATTATTGAACCAAATTTCGTACGAGTACGAAGTTAATTTCGTACACACGATTTATAAGAATTGTTTTTGTAAGACAAGATAATTGTTTATAATATAATTTTTATTTCTTACTTTATTCACTGATTTCTTACATTTTCAAATCATACGAGGGTTGAACGGAGTTGAAGACGACCCCCGACTTCGGTTGTGGTGCACTCGGTTGTCGTCAGCAGTTTTATGAGCAGAATAACAGAATAGTAATCACTGATAATGTCCATTATTACCCAACTACGATAGAATAAAACTCACTTCTGTTGTTTTTGTTTTTCTTACAGAAAATCAATTTTTATTCAGACAAAAAATTATCTTTTTAGCCTTGTTAAGAGTTCTCTGCTTTTGTTTCACTTCTCCACGTTTTTTGCATTGTTTTTCAAGATTTCTATCTTAGTTTATGGTTTGTTTTTGTTTCTTTCTTTTTCTGGGTTGTTGTTTCTGTTTCTTACTTTTGTGAAATAATGAGTTCGGTTTCTGTTTCTTACAGCATTACAGAACTAGAAGAACTTAAAGTGTTAAAGCTGCACAAAATTGAGATGCGCAATTTTGCTGCAATATATTTTTTTGTCTTTGCTTGTCTCTGTGGTTCGTCTTATCTTCTGTTCTGTTATAAATGTAAGTTCATGTTCCTCATTTTCTTTGCACTAGTCTTTTAAGCGAAAGAGTTTAAGCGAAAGAGCCGTCGATAGATGATTTATTTATTAATAATAATTGGAAAAGAAAACAACTGCACTTCAACCCCCTCAACATTCAGTATGATAGAGTTGCCCCTCCTCTACGCCGCTGAACAAACCTCAGCCGATCTTAACACTATGTAGACTTTTAATTCGTGTTTCTCGCATTGAGTTAGAAACAACATGCAACATGTTTTTACATGCAACATCTTTTGTGGTTGCTGGTTTCTCTTTAATACAGACGACTCTCAATAAAACAAAGAAACAAAAAAAAAACAAACAGAAGAACAGAGTCGCCGTCTCATATGATTTCTTATAGAAAAAGCTATGGAATCTCATCCTATCTTATCTCCTGCCCTTCCTCCAGCGCGATCTGAAGCAACGTTCGATCGGCTGCGGCTTAAATACTAAGTGTTAAAGCAAAAAGTAGTAGTTTCTGGCTAGGAGCACAACAACGGAAGTAAGTATGTACTTGAAAAGGGAGCAAAAGTAATCAGCGATTCTCGCACGAAGGGAGCAGCATCGAGCGGCTGCTGTTTTACATAAATTGTTGTTCTTGTTTTTCTTCTTGTTCTTGTTTTTGTTATTACTTTTCTCTCAAGACGCGTTTTCACATCTCTTAAACTAGTTTTCTGCTTACAAAATTTGCGGGTCTCTCTCTGCCCAAAAGTGATTTTGTGAGTCGTGCTCATTACTTTTCCACTTGACTCTCTCTCCTTCTCTCTCTCTCTCTCTTTTTGCCTCTTCTTCAAAGTTATTGTTTCCTTACTGTTTCTTTCTTTTATATCTCTATATTAATCGCTATTTTAATGCCTCTTATTTCTGTGATCTTCATTTATTTATAGTTTTTTACTTTATGCTTTCTTTTGTGGCTTGTTTTCTTCTATTGTGTTATTTTATTTTAGTTTACTGCTTACTTATTTTCTCAAAAAATGTTTCAAAAAAATATATATTCTTCCTCTTATTTGCTTAATTGTAGAATTACAAAAAAAAAAACACCTTCTTCTTCGGTTACGTTTTCATTATTTGTTAAATTTCGGGGTTTCTACACAAAAGCAAATTAGCAACAGAAAATACAAAAAAAAAAAAACGATTGCGAAAAACAAATAATTTAATTCAAATAATAAATCGATAAATAATTCAAAGAATAATAAATAATTTAAGCGGGTTTTTTTTGGGTTTAGATTTACTTCTGACTAAAAATAATTAGAAACGAACGTTTAAAGAGTGATGATATTCGAATATTTCGAATAATTCTTGTATTCAAGAATAGTGAATGAATGAAAAGTTTATGAATTCAAAGTTTTGTCGAATGATTCGATTTCATCTAGTAAACGATTATGTATGCATATATTAAAAGATATTCTTCATCTATGATGCGAAATGGTTTTTTGACTATCAACGATATTGAAAAGAATTCGTTTTGTATTTCTTATGAATCCGTTTCGAATCAGTTGTGAATCAGTTTTCAGTGCTTGTTTCGAATGAATGAATGACACCTGAATACCTTTTATAATGTTAAACAAGAGTAGATAAAAACGAATTCATTCATCAAATTAGACGATGAGATGCATAAAATACGACGATTAGATTCAGTAAAACGATTACGATTCATGAATGAGTGTTCATTAGTAGATTAGATTAGATTAGATTAAATGATACAATTAAGAAAACGACAGAAATCAAATTAAAAATTCAATACATTCAAAAAAAAAAAAAGGAAAATATTACAAACAAATTCTTGAAATGTTTCAATTTATATTTCTTCGAGAACCGAAATGAAAACATGAAGAAAACGCTAACCAAAACATGCTAATAAACAACCAATATAATGACGTAATTAATATCGTGTGTGTGTGTGTGTGTTTTTTTATTTGTTTTGCAACAAAATGCTTTTTATTCTTCGCTTTCTCTTTATTTCACATTTTTTCACTTTAGCCAACTTAACTTAAACTTAAAAACGCTGCTTAAATCTCGCACTCAAGCTTCAAGCTTAACTAGTTCACAAATTTTAAAAATATTTCCATTTTGTGTTGGTTTTCCTTTTATTTGTTTTCCTTTTATTTTCGTTAAACTACTCAGTTGGTTGTTGGATTCTTTCCCTTTCCTTTCATTTATTTTAATCCTTAAGTCTAGATTTTTAAATTTTTTTAGATTTTTCGATACTCTTCAATGCTGCCAAAAATTCAGTTGCTATTTTTCACGCTTAACAACGAAAAATGTCTCGCTTTTCTTTCTTTCATTCTCTCTTGTTGTTGTTGTTGTAAATCTAGTTTATTTGCTTTTCTAAATCTACGTTTTTCCCTAAATCTAAATTTATTCCACAAACTAAGTTTTATTCTGTTGTGTTTTTTTTTTAAGTTTACTTTTTCTTTAATAAAACTACAAGTTTTTCTGTTTGCTGCTTAAAAATAGTTTCTGTTGTGTTTCTCAATCCTTTTTTTAACCTTTAACTTAACTGTAAAAACTACACCACTTTTTTGCCTACTATTTTCATTACTAAGAGATTTCTTTCTTTCTTTCTTTCTTTCTTTTTGCTCCACTGCGTTTGCGTTTGCGTTTGCGTTTGTTTTTACTTTGCATCTCCATGTTGTTCTTGTTGTTCGCATTAAATATTCTAAACTTAAACTTGCTTAAGTTTTGCTTACTTTAGTAAAATGTTCTTACTACTAAACATGTTTCCATCTTAAAACAAATCAAATTACAAAACTATTCAATTAAATTATTCAATTGTTTTATGTTTCTATTTCTGTTTCTATTTTTGTTTCTGTTTCTTTTGTTGTTGTTGTTGTTGCTGTTGTTGTTGTTGTTGTTTTCCTGGTTGTCTGTCTTACTGCTAAACAAACAAAAAATAACATCAAGACTTAAGTCTAAGTTACAAACATAAAATTCAACACTTAATTTAACTTTAACTTTATGAATTTTCTTGTGGTTATTGAAACATGTTTATTGCAAAGTGTTGTCAGCAACATGTTCCTAGCAACATAGATTTCGCTTTTCTTGTTGTAAAAATATATTAATACATGTGTTAGTTTTGATACAGCACGCAATTCGGTTTTTTGTATTTGTTATTTTCCGTTATTTGTACCAGAACAAAATTGAAGAATCGAATTAAATAACTTAGGATAAATAAATTAAATTAAATGAAATGAAACCAAAAAGAAGTCATCATAACTGAGTGGAATGTAGAATTGAAGAAAATCTGAAGAGAGAAGTTTTGCGTACGAATAAAATTGATAGAAAAGCAAACGTTTTGTATGCTTTCTGCTTTCTATGCTTATATTTTGTATGCTTTTTTCGGAAACTTGGCAAAAAGACGTCAAAAAAACGCCAAAATGGAAGTTTATTCGGTTTGAGTACGATTGAAAATATTATCTTTTGCAGCGTGTATTTAAGTTCAGTCAGATGGGTTGTTGTTGTTTTATTGTGATGTGTTGTTGTACTGCGTAAAAGAAAAACATCGAATCGTATCAATTCGTGTAATAAAAAAGAATTCTATAATATTTTGAACTATTGAAATATTTTTATAAAGAAAGAAATCTCATCATTTAAATTCTTCAAACTTCTCGCCGTTCTTCTCTCGTTTTAGTTTATTTACATCGTAATTTTTAAATAAACTAGAATAAGAAAACAAATCCCGAAAACAATCTTCTACAAAATTTAAAGAAAATAAGCATTAAAATGATATCAAATATTAAATTGGAAGCCCTGCAAGTTGTTTTTTCGAAATAATATTTTTAGAAAAGAGATTTTTCATCTGGCAAAATAAAACATTTTAAATTACAATCAGAAACAAACAAAAAAATATACCCAACGAAAAAATGCTTATTTTTTATATTCTGCTGCTACGAATCGTTAATTAATTAGATTTGTTGATTTTGCCTACATAACAATTAATTATTTTCGTTAATTACAATTTAGTCTTTAATTACAATTCAATTTATAATTCAACATTCAATATAATTGAAGTTCTTGTTGATGTTTGATTTTTTCTTTAGTTCTTTTAGCGCAAGCAGAATATTTAAAAAAATTGCTTTTACGTTGCATTGCGAATTTATAGAACAATAAACAAACAAATCTAAACACAGTTTACAGATACACGACATTTAATAGTAGCAACTGTAAGAGCAAAGAAAGTATGGACACAGAATGTCCTTTAAAATGTCCTCTTAAAATTAGGAACAATTTCGCGAATGTCTTGAAAAACAATGTGATCAAATATAAAGGACAAGAACTGCAAATACAAAAAACCGATATTTGTTATTTGAAAAACAAACATTTAGTATTCTTTCTAAATGTCTTTCTTCCTTCCACTTTCTGATCCTTTCTTTCTTTCCTTTCTTTTGTTTAATTTTAAAAAATTAGTCATATTTCATTATTGTTTTATCTTAGAATTTTTATGATGTTTTCATTTAGTTATTTAGCATAATTTATTGTTGGTTTTTCTTTCTGTTTCTTTCTTTCTTACGTTTGCTCTCTCTAACTTAAGAACTACCCTCTTATTTTGGGTTTTTTTTTTACTCTGACTTTTTTAATCTTCTAAACTTCTATTTTCAACTACTCGGTAACTTTTCAACTGTTTCTGTTGTTGTTATTGTTTTTGTTTTTGTTTTTGTTTTTCTTCTTTACTTAGTCACTTATACAGAGCTACATCAATAGACAATCCTTTCATAATTTCTAAGAAGGAAAAAAAAGCTTCACCTTTGAATTTATTTAAATTTACAGATCTGTGTTATTATTATTATTATAATTTGTTTCACTATTATTATTATTGTTATTATTATTTTTATAATTATTATTACTTTTTATAATTATTATTGTAATTATTATAAGATCTGTGTTATTATTATTATAATTATTATCATTATTGTTATTGCAATTATTATTATTATATTATTATTATTGTTGATCTTGTTGTTCTTGTTGTTGTTGTTGTTATTGGTGTTGTTTGTGTGATGTGGTGTAAAATTCATGCATTTATTCAATGCTCAAAGTTTTCCTGTTGTTGAATTTTTCTTTAGCTCTAGAAACATGATTTGCTTGAAGTATTTATTATTGTAGTTGTTGTTTAACGAATTACATTACATTTGATAACTGTTTTAAAGCATTGCAAGAAAAAATCAAACTGAAAATTGAACTAAATTACAATTGTTAAATCATTCTTCATATATTTTCTTTTTTTAAGGTGTTTCCCTTCGTTTCTGTTTAAATATAATATAAAAATTGGAATTTAATCTCATTTAAAAAATTCTATTAATTCTAACAATTCAAATAATGAAAATAAAAACCGATGAAAACCGAAATAAAGCGAAACGTTGCTTTACACGTGTTCGCATTTTTCGTATCTTGCATTCTTTCTCAAGGTTTTCTCTTAAGAGTTAGCAATCAATTAACACTCAATGCAGTTTAAAGCAATCGAAAATCAAAATCAAAAACTTAATACAATTTCTTATGTTTAGTTTCTCTCGACGCTTCTTCTTCTTCTTCTGAGACACTTTTAACTCTGTTCGCTGACCCTCCTCTTTTCGGTTTCTTCTTGCTTTAATCCGTAACAGTAAATCTGCTTACTTAAAGTCTATAGTTCTAAATTTAGTTAAACAAAACTAAAACATAAGCTAACTAGTTTCTAAGTTCAAACGTGAGTCTATCAAAAACAAACTAAAGTCTATTAAACTAAAAACAAACACTAGATACACTTTTAGCAAACAACAAAATGAAATCAAAATAGAAACCCAACAAAACAGGAATCAACTCGAACCTCTTGCTTTCTATCTGGTCCAGGACTACGTAATAGAACCGGGCTTACAGAGAGAAAAACGTAAGCATTGCTTCGGAACCTTTCATCGTCTTCCTCTTCTTTCCTCCACTTCTGCTTCTTCTCTTATCCCATTCCTTAGCCAGTATTAAACTATGAACTATTATTAAATATTAAAAGTGCATTTCAGTTTACACAAAAAAGAAATAGAAAAGAATAAAAACAAACAAGAAATGAGAAAAAATAAGATTATATATAAAAATTAAGAAACCACGTCTTTAAAAACTACTTTTTAATTTCAACCACGCCCCCAACTCCATCGCCTTTCCACCACAATAATTTTTCATTCTGCTCGGATCACTTTTCGGCGACTAAATTTGAGTGGGGTCACTTTTTCAGTGCCTCCTTCTTTCAGCTTTCGTTTTTCTGTTCAAATTTTTTCTATAGTTTCCCTGGTCTCTTTTTTTTTACTTAAAATACTACCAACTACTATTCTTTTTGTTATTTCTTTTTGTGTTTGTTTCTCATATAAAAAAATCCTACAGTATTCAGTGAGTTTTCTAACTTGTTTCGTTTCTTCTTCCACTTTTCTCTCGCTCTCTTCTTCCGTGTTCTGTGTTCTCCTGTTAAGCGTTCTCTTTTATCTATCGTTTCTTTCTTCGTATCGCCCTGCTTTTGTTGTAGTTGTTGCTATTCTGTTTATTTGTTACTCTCTCCTTGCTATTCTATTCTTACTTAAATTAATTCATCTTCAGCCCACCCCCCCTCTCCCCCACCACCGCCCACCAAACAACCACAATTTTTTCATTGGATTTTTTTAAACCTGGTTCTGTAACAATTCATTTACTCATTCTGTTTTCTTTCTTATTTTACTCAAATATGCTTTTGTTTTGTTCTTGTTTTTGTTTCTGCTTCTTCGCTAGATTCTAATTTTATTCTTCTTAAGGCTGCTTAATGTTATTCGTTTTCCATTCCGTCGTCCATGTGTTTTTCTTTTGTTTTTTGTTGCCTATTATTATTGTTATTGTTTTATTCCTTTTTCTCTAGTCTTCTATTTTAGTTTCCCTTTAAACACTAAACTGATTTTTCACTTAACTCTAAAAAACTTCTGCTAACCAGTGAGAACAGCGCTGCTGCAGCTGGCCAATAGATCAAAATCTGACAAATTTTCGCTCGCCAAAGCAGCGATTTGCTCCACTGTAAAGTGGTCCTATGATTCTATATTCTGTAAAATGCATGTAGAACCAGAAAAAACACTCCAACCAAATCGAATCGAAGTGAATCGTGACGTAATCGTCATCAAATGATTCGATTGTGAACAAAAATCATACAACCAAAAAGCAGTTAATGCAGTTGCTGTTGTTGGTTGTTCTTTTCTGTTTAGAAAAAAAAAAAAAAAAAAAAACAATGTGTTGAGGGGAAAAACAACAACAACATAATATAAACCCAAACAGTTTTGTTACCGTTAGGGTAAGCGCACACTACAGACTTTTTGTCGGCCGATAGTTTAATCGGATTGGGCTGTTTGCGCACACACTATGCATACTAAACTGTCGGGTTGGTGTTGATTGCGCACACTACCCGATAGTTTAAGAATCTACCGAAAAAACAATCTGTTTAAAAAACACGAAGCAAAAATTTCATATTTTTGGAATTTGGAGAGTTGGAAGCAATTCTCTAGAATTCATAAAATTCGCTGATAACAAAAGAGGACTAAACAAAAACGCATGACAATTCCGCGTAAACTCGCTATCAGCAACAAGTCGGCCACGAAAACAATCGAAAACAATAGCAAATTAGCTATCGGCCGACAGTTTGATCGCAGAAAAGTTTGAACGCAAAACTGATGCCCATTCAATTTTTTTGTCTGCTCATATCGGGTCGCTGTAGTGTGCGGACTTCCATATATCTCCATGCTTATTAAGAAGATAAACAAACTATCGGCCGCAAAAAGTCTGTAATGTGCGCTTACCCTTAACATTCGTACAGAAGATAAGCCAAAGAAAGCTTGGAATTATTGAATCTTTCAAACATTTCTTTGCTTTGTGTTTTTTCTATCTATCTATCTCTCCCTCCTTCTCTCTCCCTCCTTCCCTTTCTCACTCTACCTATTCTTTTGCTTATCTTATTTTATTTTTCATCAATTGATTCGTTACTAATATTTAACAATTCTTCTTTTCTTGTAATTTTTTTTCTTGTTTGTGTTTTTGTTCTTGTTTGTGTTTCTTTATACATTGTATAGTATAAGATCAACATATATATTCAACTGTTGCTGCTTCGGAAAAAATATATTATTTTAACATCATTTATAAAATGAAAAACGTAAGAAGCTTCGCAAATCTTGGAAAAATCAACATTTTAAGAAACGAAAACAAAAAATACGATATTAAATGAAATGCTTAAAAAATGGAACAAACTTGAATAGATTTTTAAATAATAGCAAATAAATTAAGGAGTTTGATTTAAAATATATATGTATATATATATATATATATATACGCTTTAATAATATACACACATGTTTAACAATAGAATTTACAAAAATACTTAAATGTATTAAAACAAAAACTTTTATTCGCATGTTCTTTGCGTTTTTCTTGTTTGCCTGCATCTTCATATTCATCACCTCATCTTCTCTCCTTATCTTACATCTTGTACAAGAAAATCGAAGCTATATCTTCATTAGCTTTTTTATTTTCTTGTTTTGTTCTATATCCATTCGGTTTTCCTACTTTTTCTGACTTAATTTTGGGGACTGTTTACTTTTTACTTGCTTATTGTTACTATTATTTTCTTTACCTAACAATTTCCTACCCAACCCAACCCCACCCCGCCTGGTCCTATCTCCCGTATGTCCACCATTGAAAGCAATTCAATGCTTTTCGTTTTTATATCGAGATGTGTTTTTTCCTTTCCTTTCTTTGTTTGTTTATGCTGTTTTTTCTTACTTTGTTTTTATATTTACTGCTCTGCTGCAACAGTTTTTTTATTATATTTATATTAGTTTTATTTTTTTTTTAAGAAAATTTCAGTTTTGTTTTATTGGTTTTTTTGTAAAATTTCATTTCATTTCATTTCAAAATAATTTTTATTTACTAGTTTCTATTGTGTTTTACTTCAATTTTTCTTGTTTCTCTTCCAAGTCTTTTAATTTTCTATGTGTTGTTTTTCCTTTATTTGTGTTTAGTTTTTTCTTGATTTTGTTTTTGTTGTTTTTTGTTAAATTTCTTAATTTATAAATTATGGAAAACAATGCATTTTCATTCTGTTGCTGTTGGTTGGTTGTTGATGGTTACTTGGTGGTTGTTGTTATTACCGTCATGTCACATTTTCGGCTGTTATTGTTGTGGTTTCATGCAGATGTTGTTGATGTTGATGCTGTTGTTGTAGTTGTTGCCGTAGTCCAGCTATTCATCAATTAATATTAAGCATACATCATCATTTGTCGAAAGTGCGGAATATGAAAATTATATCTAAAACGGCGAGAAGAGAAAGAAATGTTAATGAAATTAGAAAATACCAAGTAAAATACATACATACAAAATATGCTAAACTAGATATAAATTTAAAGCTTTAATTAAAGAATTTAGCTTAAAGCAGGATGTTAAAGCAAAACTTGTTAATTAAAAACAAAAGATCATAGCAAGCAAGAAAACGAAATCATAATAAGACCGAAAGAAGTAAATTCAAACATCAACAGATATGGATGGACTCATATATGTATGTATGTTTATGTACGTTAGATTCTCCATCTAGTAAAGTAAACAGATGTGCCATCTGCTGTATAGTTTATATGGAAGCAATAAAAGCAAACGAAAAGTTGGCGCGATAAGCGGCCAAACAGTCAAAGCAGACGTCCAGGCAGCACGGGGACGAAGAACCGACGACAGACGATAGAAGCGGCGAAAAACTGAGCAAAAAGTAGCGTAGAGAGAAAGTGCAAAAAAAACATTTGAAATCTTTTGAAATTATAGAGAAAGAGAGTAAGAGGAAAGCGGCCAGCTACACTTGATATACAATCAAGACCAACAAGAATCCTAAAAACCAAAAAAAACCAAGAGTTCAAAGCAATTGAAAACCAGACTTAAATCTAGGCCAGCGAAGTACAGCGCGCGCTGCAACTACTGAAAAGCGCTCTAGAAATGTGTTAAGTCATTCGATTAAAAGAAAGGCCCATTAAATTGAACCCAAGTACGGCGACAGTGCATTCATTTGATGCATGCATGTACTCGTACTATTTGTATGTATGCGCGTATGGATTGTATGTATATGTGGCGTCATTTTCTTTTTCTTCTCAACAAGCAACCTGACTTGAAGAGCAGAAGAATCTATGTTGTCCATTTTTTATTTTCGATCTGTTAACTCTAGCTCTGCTACAGTTTCACTTCATCTCTCTTCCAATCCCTTCCCCAGCAACTCTACTCGCCACACACACTCACTCACCTCTGTGTAACCTATTTCGGAGCAGCTGGATGTGGATATTGTGTGTATGCCTCATCGGGTGATGCAGCCGTGCTGGCCTGCTCGGAATCTGTCATTGGCATTGTTGGAATTATCGTTGGCGGTGCATAATACGGATACGTCGGACTAATGTACTGTAACGATGGAGAGAAGTTCTACGAAAACACAAAAACAAATAAGATTAATAAAGAAATTCAATTGAGACTGAGGAAACTATAATTAATTATATATTAAAAATAAAGAAAGGTTTCTAAGAGCCCGAAATAATGATCTACATACAAATATAGTATTAGTTGTCTGTCAGTTGAGATCTTTTAGCGTTCGTTTATAATTTCTATTCTTAAGATTTATTCGACCGATAATACAGAATACAGAATAGATTAATTTGAATTTTCTAGGAGATCTGATAGCAAAGTTTCCCATTTTGGATACGGATCAAATCTCCGAAACGCGACTGTCATTATTTTGTACACCCATTTGTATTGCCTAAATAGAGCACCTTAAAAACAAAACAAGACCGGACAACTTTATTGATTATCTATTGATGGCAATATTTAGAATGGTACTTACTGAGTTGCCAATTTGCAAGGTGGCCAACTGAGGCATCATCGTTCCGTATGGCACACCAGTCTCTCCGCTGACCATCATCGAGATGCCGCGTGGTTGAACCTGATTGACGCCATCCGGCTTGTACGAGGTGACGCCCAATTGTGGAGCAGCAGCTGCCATCTGCATATACTGCAAATTAAACTAATTTTAATTGATTCTCTGCAGTTGATCAACTACATACAAGTACGTTATTCGTATAACTATTGTACAATAGAAACGTTGCGTACCGAACTTACTTGATCGTCTACCTGAGCGATGGGCTGTGTCATCATGTAGCCTGGTATCCATTGTGAACCAGCCATCGGATAGCCACCCACTTGTGGGGCCCCGAATCGTGAATACGGTACACCCAGTGGAGTGCCCACATTAACACTGACGCCGTTCTGTTGCATTCCCGGATCATAGGCCACCGGAATTCCTTCAGCAGAGACATCACGCCACGTTCTGGAGCCCTGATCCGGTGTTTTGAAAAGGTTTTTCTTCTTGGGCCCGCCATCAGCAAATTTCACCAGCAGGGCATCTTTGGCACCCGGTATTGTATTACCGTTGAACATCTGAATGATCTGTTCGCATTTCTCGCGGCTCTCCATGCGTGCGAAGCCAACACCTGCGGATCGGAAAATGTGTGGAGGCGGGTGTGGAGATGGAAAGATGTAAAGGGGTGTGGCAGAGAGATATATCAAGTTTAAGTTCCCATTCAAATACTTTATACAAACCTTTGGAGTTCATCTGTTGATCGCGGAGGATTCGCGTAGACACCACCTGCCCATATTTAGACAACATGTTCTCGAGGTCCGTCTCCTTGAAGTGGGGCGGCAAATTGGCGATGTACAAATTTGTGGGATCCTGTTCTTGTTGCTGTTCGCGTTGTTGTAGTTGTCGTTGTAGTTGATTAAACAAAGCATTCATTTAAACAAAAGATCGTGCAGAGATTAACACAAGAGCATTTTATAGCATTTGTTTGTTTTTTTTGGTTTTGTTTTTCAAGTACGAAAATGAGAACGAGCGCAAGTATGATGAAACAGATAGAGAAAGAAAGACAGGAAGAAAGTAGAAAAGTTGAAATATGCGTTAATAATTGAAATAGTTTACAATGTCCTAATGTGTGCACTTAAATGAATATTTTGATCACTGGTGTGTTGTATTAATGTCTGTCTTTCTGTCTGTCTGGCTGTCTGTGTGAGTGTATTATGTGTGTGATTGTGTATCAGAAAGTGTAGTTGTATATAAACCGTATATGTATAGAAATAGCCCTAAATTTTAAGCCGATCTACTAAAGTTGTACAAATATAACTGTGTAAATATTATAAATACCATATACGAATATACATATTTGTATTTGTCCCTAAAGTCAATATAATTTTCAGATTTAACTATAGATTTGAGAGATAAAAGATAAAGTTAATAGTTTTTATATATGTAATAAAAGTCCTAACCGACCTGTAAGTGAGATATAATGGTACCACAAAAGGTGAAATGGTTCCTCCTGAGATCTTTCTAGAGGTTCATACAATAGTTTATATAAACAATACTATATAATATCAGAGTTTTTGTATTTCGAAGTATATACTTGGGAATACACATTGGGATATACATATGTATGTATATGAATAAAAACGCGAAAAGTTCTAAAAGTGTTACATTTTGAAATAACTCACAAATGTAACGAAATTTATTTAATCATCTTTAACAATCATGAACAATTCAAAGGTCTCATTCATCTCTGTCCTATAAATATTAGTTTTTGATTTGCTAATTTCTGAGAAAACTTTAAACAATCCTATTATTTAATAACATGATTTGAAGGCTTCGAACTTTCTTTCTACTGCTTGTTTAATTATAAAGAATTACACGGGCTTCGGTTATTAATTTAAATTCAAAACTATTCATTGTTTAATATACACTCGCGCTTAAAAAAAAGCCGTCTCTTTAACATGGAAACTAATTTTAAAATTATGTGAATTATTTGTAGGTGTCGTCAAATCGCAAAAAAGTAAAAATATCTACAATGATTATTTCTTGTTATTGTATTTAGTTATCAAACTATTATATTGAAACATTAAGTGCAATTATATTATGAGTATCATTATTATTATCATTATTATTATTGAGTTTTTATACTTCTCAACTTCTGAAGTTGGAAATTATCTATCCCGGGCTATGGCATGGGATCTGATGCTTTAATTATGTACATTGCATTAATATAATGATGCTCTCATGTTTTCAGTTATTTGCATTAAACTATAAAATGTTATTGTATAAATCGTCTCACAATATTGTAGGTTGCGGTAAATTTTTAGACCCGTACATCTTAGCCCCGTACATCCTTTGAAGCTTGTTTACTAGATGCGTGTCTTTATTCATTTTGCAATGTCATATATTTCGATGATATTGGCTTCTTTATTACATATTGTAAAACTACATCAGATCGATCATTATAACAGTTCTATCCCACTAAAGTACAGCGGCTGAGTTCTCCAACACGGGAGGGGTTCATATCTATATCGAGGGAGCCCTTTTTATCGAGATGAGTTTAAAGCTCGTCGTTAGGTCATAGTGTACTATGTATGTTGGCAACGCTATTGTGCCTATTCGTATATTCATATTTTGCTAGGCACTACACCGAGATATAAGATGTTTAATGGTTTCCTCCCAGAGCCACACATGCTGCACTCATCACTAGATATGTTTTGAAACGCGCATCTTGTAGTTTTTTGTTGGGAGACTCAATACTTGGATCATATATTTTCAGGTCATCAACAGCAAGTGATTAACGATATTAGATTGTTTTTTTTCTTTGAGCTCATATACAATTTTTATCATATTAATAATCCTACATAATGGGTTCAGTGCCAAGCAAAAGCATCTCCCTGTAGTATGCCACCCTTGATTTTAATTGGATTGCTACTTTGGCCCGTTCAAACTTAGAAGAGTCTATAATAACATGAGACAATAATGTCGCCACTTATTCCACACATTTCTAATATTTTGATGGGGTACTAAAGCGGTAGAGAGTCAAACCCTTTTTGGCAGTCTATGAAACATATACTCGTTTTTCTAGCCTGTGTAGTTTTGTTGAACCATGACCGTATCTACAATAAGTTGATCTTTGCAATACAAATGGCTTATTATTAGATTATTATTATTATCACTACTATTATTATCATTATTATTATTATCATTATTATTATTATCACTATTATTATTATCGTTATTAATATTAATATGATTATTATTACTATTGTTATACTTCAACACCTATTAAGAATTCCTAATTAGTAACTCAAAAGCAATAGTTAATTCTCAGGATACACAAGTAAAACTGACAACATACAAAGTATTATGTATACATATAAAAGTAGATATATGAGTATAGTTTATATTAAATATATGTCCTTAAAGTTATAACATATTTTTTAATATAAATGATTAAATTTATTAAATACTTGTTTCGGCCGGCTCACTAAATAGGTGTATAATAAGACAAAAGACTGCGGGGTTAAAAAATATTCTGCTGCTTTCTACGCTATTTTAATTACGTAAGCTAAAAAATATATATATTATTTCTAAAGTATTTCTATCTAATAATAATCTATCTAAAAAAAAAAACACGCTAAATTTTAAGTTGGGGAAATTTACCAAAATTTGATTTGCAACAACAATATTATATTATAGAAGAACATGAAAAATTAAGGATTCTAAGAATTTTACACTTGAAAGTTTACTCATTACTGTAGCGATTTTGAGATGTATGTTTGTATGTACGAGAGTGTAGACTGTACATGGATAATTGCTATCTACTAGTTTCGATATAAAAATACAGTACATATTATTACTGCATGAGGTAATCAATAATTCTACGGAATTTAGAAATTACCAAAGAAACACTACACTTTATAAGAGTTCTTTACACTTTATTCAAAAAAATTATGTTTTCTGTTGAATATCGTGGTGTTGTCATGAAATACGTTTGTGGTGATTGAAGGTTAAAAATGTTGTGCTTTAGTGTGTCGGGAGAAGGTTCTTTCTTTCTTTTTGCTTCCTTTTTTTCGATTCCCACTTCTAGTAGTTTCAAGAGTGGTCTACAAGATTTCTTTACAAATACAACAATTTTATTTCAGAAACAACTGCATGAAAATAGTTATTCTAAAGAGGTTGTTTTTATATGTATATCTAGATATACATATACATATATCATATATTATGAATTTTGTTTAAGTTTCAACTGATGTTGAAGTTTCGGCTGATCAGTGTATAAGTTGGACAAACTAGTTACAGAGAATTACTTTGCCCAAATGTTAGAGGTTCTAAAGTAAGAGTGTAGAGAATCTATTGCATAAAAACACTATATCAGCATTTTGCACAGACGTGATAAATCTTGTGCCAGATCACGTAACAGCTTAACTCGATTTTTCTTACTTTTCAGGATAATTATTTATAGTTTTTGTTCATTTATTTATTTACTTACTCATTATCCACTTTCTTTTATTGACTTAAGTATAATGTAATGTGAAATAAGGAATGTAATAGTGTAATAATGTAATTTAGAAAATAACTTCCATATTAAATTTGCTACAAATATAAAAAATATTGCAATGAGATAAACTCAATTTAATACTTTTTCGTCCTAACTCGAGATATTTGTGGCCGCAGAAATATAAATTTATTTAATATAACTTGTAATTCCTTAAAAGAAAACTTTTGATAGATCATACATTAAGAAATAGTTTAAAAATTTGTACGGAGAGTGATTTACAAGAACTAAATTCACCGAATACAAATACATAGTTACAAAGAGAAAATGCAGCATCTAAACATAATTCTGGCAGGAAATTTTGGTGCTCGCATTAATGATTCCATACTGTTTCACATGATTAAATTAATCACATTAATAAAATAAAATTAAAATCAACTGAATCGAGACTTTTGAAGGGGTTGATAATGGTTGAAATGCATGGTAATAGGATTCCACACCAATTGAAACCAAGAGATGTTGAAAACCTCTGTTTTATGTGTGAATTGCGTGAATCAACAACAGAAGAGAAACGATTTTTTACATGGCATTGTGACTGGCAATTTAAATTTTACTATATACGAGATGATAATCCAAAAGGAAAAAAATTCTAACTCGAGGTCTACATCAACGACTAAAACAAATTTCCATCACGTCAAGCTTATGCTCTGTATTTGGAGGCTGTTCAGCTGGGTGTAGCGTATTATGGCCCAACGAAAGTATCACTGAAAACCGCTACCTTAAGCCCGGGCATTCAAGGAGAATATTCACCAGACATGGTTATTGACCATTCCTTTCGATTACCACTGGCTCGGGTCTATGACCCTTTGCTTTGTGTGAGCAGCACACATTCCTATCAGGATACCAAATCAGATATGTTAATCCACGGATAGCCTCTAAAGACGAGTAGTTCGAAGGGAAATTAGTCAGGGGAAGACGGAAGAAAGTGAGTGGGGAACAGCAATGGACGATATTTTGAATCGAATAATTCTACATTATTAATGCAAGCAAACAATTATTTAGTTATCAAGAATCGTCGTCGATAATATAAGATTCTTTGATGTAAATTACACAAGTTGTAACTATTACATGTCCCAAGTATAACATTAATATTACCCGCAAATGGTAATTTATTTCTTTGTTTTTCTTTATGTATGTATTTGAAACTCTTATTTATTATATTATATATTTTATAAGAAAGCCATTCTGTTAAATGAGCCGTTCAGAAAATGAGACCACTTTCACTCTTTTACAGCGATCAATTACTAGGAATATAACAGGACTTGATTCTAGATGTTGGATAATGATATGTAAATCACGATGATCGAAACAATCTTTCGGACGATTTTCTTTCTAGTTCCTTCTTAGATTCTATGTATTCAGTGTTTATAACAAACTCAAACTTGACATGTAATTAAAAACAATATTACATATTGTACATACATATATATAATAAATCAATGAATACAACACTATATTTGGTCTAAAATCAAAGATCTAAAACTATACACATGAAATATCTATATTATGTATAAATATAAAAGTACATATTATAATGTACATAAAGTAAATATCGTTTCTAGATACTAAACGTGGATAGATTATTGAACAATCTTATTTAAGAATACTCTAATAAAGCTAATATATATTTTTCACTAAATATGTACGATTGAATTAAAATAATTATAGTACATAAACTGCTTATCGCACTAGGAAAAAAAATTCATAGTTACCAACCAGAGGGGCGGGGAAAAAATGTAAATAAAATTGTAAAACTGTCTGAAGTACTCGCAATTACTGAGTATGGACTAAATAATCACTAATCAAATGTATGTACGTATGTATGTACAAAATTAAATCTGTTTTAGCTAAGATAATGTAGTTTGATCTAGATAAAGTAGATGACTAAAAACTAGTTGGGAAGATTGGATGGGAGATTTCGGCTACATTTGGCTACTAGAGGATCATTGAAACAAAAATGGGGTGGAAGATCAAATCAAATGGAGAGCAATAAATTAGAGTTACTGCAGTATTTTTACCTGGCATCATCCTGAACATGAAATGCCAAGAGAAGAGGTTGATTTTACAAAATATAAGAACTAATAAGAAAATAAAGAAAAACCAACCCAAAACAAACGACACAATTGGAACGACAAAATCGATTTGTAGAAATGGGTGACTGAAGAACTTAAATTCGAGCACATCAACAAATAGAAGGGGCCCGGAAATTGAACAATAATGAATAATCGCTAGCTTCATTCATAATTCTGTGCGCTTCATTAGCAGCCAGCGGCGGCTGTCCGCTCCCAGTTCACCCCGTTGAGTCAGGATAATAATGAGTGCTCTCAAGCATTTCACAAGCCATTCGATTTCCGGAGAAACCATGAAAATAAACGGAGAAATAATCAACTTAATAATGATTTCATGCCAGAAACAACTGTTGTTGGTCGCATGCGTTGGGTCTTGGGAGTCGGCAGCATCCCCCAACGCCGAACCGCACCCAACGGACGGCCCACTGGTTGCATCGTGGCCATCAAACGCAGCAGCAGCATTCATGTTGGCGACGGACGACAAACGCACTGCATCGCCACACAAAAGGATAATTTATGGAAAATATAAATCAAACTATAACTCGTTGCCGAATGCACCACTAAGAGCGCGCTTTCATCGTTTCATATATATATGTATATATATATGTATGTATGTATGTATGTATGTATGTATATATACTATATATGTATATATATATGTGTACATATATGGTATATTGCTTTGTATACATATAGTATGTAAGCAAGTAAAGTATAAAAGTGTGTGTGTGTGTGTGTTGCTGTTGATCTCTGTGGACAACAACTTGAGAAAATGTTCTTTTAATTAAAACTAGCTGATGATGTCCGTCCGTCCCCTCCCCCGCCATTACAATGGAGAATGGTCTCTCACTGAAACTGCTTCTGAAGGCGACAGAAAAAGCGAAATTTATTGATTTTATTGCTCAGTCAAGTTGTCGTAAAAAGAAAGACATAAAAATACCAGAAATAATATCGAGCCCGTCGTCGTGATCAAACCGCCGTCGTGCTTAACGGCAGAAACTGTAGAGGGATCTAAATCTTTTATTAAAAAGGATTTTTTTGTTTATTTACTTGTTTTAACTTCAAGATGCTTCGCTTAGAATGATAGATAATGATTAAATGCTTATTAGTATAATATATCCGTACTGTTTACAATGGCACATGATTTCAATCAATATTTCAATCAAGTACCCCGAGGAAACTCATTCGAACTTTAAGTTTGTGAGTAGCTGAAGTAATTGAAGAACAAAAATTGTTTCTAATATATAAAAGAGTGTTAACCATAAGTCAACGTTCTCCTATAGCACTAAACACCACTTTATCTTTAGTAATATAACTAAAATAGCTTCCCCCAACATGATTTCCGCACATTTTCGTAAGATCTTATCGTATCGTATCGTATCTTCTAACTGATAAAGTTAAAATCTTACCCTGACACTCTTTTTTCAGTTCCATTGTCAAGGTCTAGGTCAGGTAATAAATAGAATAACTGTTTTCTTGGTTTTATTACCACTTTTATGGTTTTCTTTCATAGTATAGCACTAAACGCTGATCAAATCACGATAACTAGAAGAACATTTTTCTGGGTGTTAACGTTTCTTCTGTATTGTATTGTATTGCACTGTATTGGATGTCTTTCGTAATAATCGTGTCCGAACACAAATACACCTGAAGTATTAAACATAGAAATGAAAGTTTTCTTTTGTTTTGAAAGAGATCATTTACCATTAGCTCTAGAATACAGCAAAATTAAATTTATAATATTTATAATACTATATCACATTCGATGATAGTTTTTAACACATCAATGATTTGTGGGCTGTTGATATCACGATCGCTGATTTTACGGTTCACCACAAAAACTAGTTCAACGCTTGTTCAGTTAAAAACCTAACGATTAAAAATATCACAAAGTTTTCATGTGTTTTTCAAGTGTTGTTTTAATATTATAAAATTCATGAGGATTTCCCAGAATATCGTGTACTGGATTGACGACTTGTTATGCGAACAAACAGGAATGGACTTTTATGTAGGTACAATCTATCTATTAACGTCCATCTATGGAAACTTTTACCCAACAACGGTAGATACTTTTAGAAAAGAAAGGTTTGAAACTACCTTAGATCCTTAGGAAAGTTCTGAAGCTACCCTAGATACTTTCCAAAGGTTTGAAGAGATTTTTAAACAAATAACAAGTTCGAAATTCATCTGGTCATTACTTGAGTTCAGTTCGTTAAGGTTTTTATATTCGTCTATAGGACTATACATATATTAAGGCATATAGTATAGCGAAACATCTTGATTTGATTTGATTTTATTCGCATAATAAGTAAAAAAGTGATCGCATGAATATGAAAAAAAAAAGGAATTCAGCAGCATGTTATTAATAAAATTGTTGTTTTCGTAAAAAAACCATAATAATGTAATAGTATAAATCCAATTAAAATATAATCGTAATTTACAACTTATAAATGAATTAAAGAAGTTGAAATTATTTATAATTCATAATATAATATATAAAAATAAAAAATACTAGAAGTAGATGGATAGAAGGACCTCGAGAATGACCAGGAGATCGCTTCGAATGGAAGAAGGTGTCGGTGTGAGGAAGAGGAGGGGAAGGATAAGGAATGTGGTTCGATTGTGTTTACCGGAGAGCAGGGGATCGGAGCAGGGTGTGAGTATTACTTGCATGCAAACAAACGTACAATGGCCGGCCTATGAAGCACCCAGATACCCACTTTGGCCATCTGAGCTTGAACGCCCTTCGCTTGCAGACCCTTGACGGCGCCCTCGGCGTATGCTGGTAGCTCGAAATCTACAAAACCGTAGCCTGAAAAAGAAATATTTTGTTTTTGTCGATTTGGTTGATAATTTTTTTTATAAATTTTGATTTTCATTACAAATAATGCAACAAAAAACAAAATGTGAGAAAAAGAAGAGAAAGAGAAAGAGAGAGAGAGAGAGAGAGAGAGAGAGAGAGAGAGAGAGAAAAAGAGAGAGAGAGAGAAGGAGACGAGTGGAAAATGAAGATTAATAGAATTGCATTTACACGTGTTGTTGTTGTAGTAGTAGGTTGGATAGTATTATTGTAAATATTGATAACGAACGAATCAAGCTACTCTAAACTACTGTTTACTAAATTTCAGTTCAAGTTCTGTAATGAGTTGTTGTTTTTTTTTTTTGTAATTACTTTACTTTTATTCTTCAATAATTTATCGTGTTACATTTAAACAAAGTTTATGCATTTTTGTTTGTTGTTTTTATTTTTTTTTTTTTTGTTTGAATGAGCGAGAAAAAAAGAAAAGTTAAGGATTAATAAAGTTAAAGATTTAATATATAGACTTAAAAGCCAACACCACTTCGGAAACCGTCATCGTAGTCATCATTCTAGCAAAACTATTAAAGTACATTGTGCAATATTCTTGCACTATGTATCGTAGTTTGTTGTTACAAGTGCTTTTCCCCGAAGAGGTCCAAAGATGTGTGGCTTGCATAATAAGAAATTCATGTTTCTCAAGTCGATCGACGCACGGTCACGAAATGAAAAACATGAACTTTTCTTTTTGTACCAATTTTGTCCTTGTAGAACATACGGACCCACATCAAAACAACACAAATTAATAAATGATGGAACTGATGAAGAAAAAAATACCTTTACATTTGTTTGTTGTTTTATCTAAAATAGCCTTTGTCGATATAATTGTTCCGTATCTGTAAAATAGAAATAAATGTTTAAAAATATCAAATGTTTATAAAATGTATGAAGGAACTGAAATGAAGAATGTGGGTAATTTGGATGAGACAGAGAGGGTTCTGAGAGATCCTTAAAAGCATTTCTTTCTTCGGAAATGGCTTTGAAACGCTACAAAATATCTTGTATGTTAAACATTTAAAATATCTTGTATAAAGTAAACTCCATGAAGGAGAAACTACTCGAACTTTCAGAACGAAAACCTATCAAGACAATTTATTGGTCTGGCGCCATCGGTAACTATTCTACTATAATCTACTGTAGTTTAGTCTAAAGGTTGTCACCGACGTATTGGAAATGAAAAACATCTGGTCAACTGATGCGTCAACTGATTATATACATATATGACATCAATCAGAATTAAAGCAGCTGTCATTGCATTGAAATCATTATTAAATTACATAAAATAAACCGTCCGAATGGAACAAAAATATCAACACCAACAACGCAGTTGTGTCGCGTAGATGTACAAGCGAATCGGCGACATCAACTGCATGAATGATGTACATATTTAGTGCTCTCGTTTACCCTATTTTGTCTACTTTTCGCCACCCTCTCACTTAATTAGCTTTTTCTTAACGGCTTCCTAGAGTTTCTTGGACACCGGATATCAATGGATGCCGATATAAATAAGTGAATCTACGATGTTTACGTATCATTTTACTGTGTACGATATGAGTTTCTCGAAAAGGTTTCTCCACATAACTTAATAGACACCATTTACCTCTTAAACGTTTGGTATTGAGAAAAAAAGTTCTTCTCTGTTTCATCTGTCATACATTCTACTCTTGAAGTCTCTAATGAGACCACGGAGATCGGACGGAAAGACGACAATCAATTGTATGAATATTGTTATTGGTTTAGGACGATCTGCGTGCACTCAGGAAAAAGTCACGATGTGAATTTTACATTAAACATTGGCTGTTACGATGTCAATTATAAAGCGTTGAAAATGTACAATAATAAATGTCAAAATTACATTCTCAGTTCTTATTTGATCGTCTCGTTAAAGGACAGTGTGTCCTCCAGCCCTAGGCTCTTCGATCTATCGGGCTTAGGTCATTAAGTTCATGCTTCCTGGGCCAGTGAGAGCTCAAGTGCTCCACTCTTCTCTGGGTGATAGCCTCACATTCAGAGAGAAGATGCTCTGGTGTCTCGGGCCGTTTTTTTAATACGATGAGTTTTCAGGTGGCCCCTAAGTTTCAATGTCCATTGCGGAACCCGGTCACAATTCTTAGGTGTTTTTGTATAAGTCAAGACATAGCTTTGCCCATTTTGGATTGAATACTCAGTTTAAGACATTCATCTACCTGATTCCGAGAATGCTGTTCAGTATAGCTTACACTAGTTCATCAGAAGAAAACTTACTCTATCACGTTTTAGTTGCCATAAAAATAAATCATTATCCAGGGACTTAATGACTTCAATGAAGTATAGGAGAAGTTGGGAGAAGTCTTTTTATTTCGCCAAACAGACTTTAATTCCAAAACCCTATCAAAACTCCATCATGAGGTCATGAATTTGTAAGTATTGAATATGGAGCTTTCAATATACATATAAACATGTTTGTTTGGCGTCGAATTTTCGTTCGCTAAACATTTTATTTTTCTCACACAACTCCCGAGAGATTCGAAGGAGGATCACAGAGATGACAATACAAATATAATATTTTAATAAGGTTTGCAACGAGTTTTCTTACTCTTTACTCTTTATTGTCTACTCACTGTGCACACATAGTAACTAAGTCCTTGTCGGTTGTGCCCTGCTGTAGGCCCCTGATGTATAGATTTGTCTTTGATAACTGTTCGCCCTGCTGCTGTGACCCATTGTTGGGACCCATGGTGGTGTTTGTGTTGGTGTTGCTCAGACTAGTACTCAGTGTTCCGCTCTGGGACCCGGTGTTCGATGAGCTGCTTGAATTCGTGTTACTGGGCGATGCGGCTGTTGGGACTCTTTGTCCGTACTACACAGAATCAACCAAAAGAGAGCAAACGGAAAAAGAAAAATTAGAACAAACAACAAAGATATGTTTTAATGAATATGAATAAATAAATTAATTAATATTATTATTTTCCTATGTTATTTTGTAAATAATTTTTTTTTTGTTTTAAATCAGTCTCATTCCACATCGAAGTGAAAAATTCTTGCATGTATAAAACACATCCACTCGTCCCTCGTCTAAGAAGAGGGAAGAGCGATGGGCAAGACGAAAGCACATGCACACACACGTAGCCAAGCTCAAGCCAAGTAATTTATAGCCACAGGACATGTCGAGGAGCAGGCGCCAGTAACGCATATCGATTCCTTTGAAAAGCTGCCAACACCAAAAAATACACGTTGCTGCTGCTGCTGCTGCTGCTGCTCCCTTCGTTTATCATCTCCCTAAAAGTGTAAAAATAAAACTTGTCACGTGCTGGCTGCCGCCTGGCAGTCTAACAACAATCGGTGGCGCGTCTTTAATTGCAAATCTAGCAAATGCAAATTTGTTTCTGAATTAAAGCCAAAGAAAGCAAAACTACAAAACTACTTATATTGGCAACCAAGTTAAAAAAGTGTGGGGTGAGGAGGGGGCAGCAACGAGTATAAATAGGTAAAGAGATTGCATGAAACATTTGTTGCCGGCAACATTTGTGATTTCATGTGTTAAGATTAGAGCCGCTGTTAATTAGCAGGACATAGCTCTGTAATCAAAAACCAGCTCTGTAAAGCAGGAAACCGAAGATGAAAACGAACTTCGTTACAGAGTACAAAACTTCTTTTGTATTCTACGCTGATAGCAAAGCAAAATTGAATGCTCTACTAATGAGTGAGTGGTTCGGAAGATCTTTTCTAATGAGTATGAAGGGATCGCAAGATCGACTTTGCTTCTGTTATTTTGCACTAACAACGCAAGCGAATATGATGAAGTGTGAAAGAAAGAATCGATCAATTCGTGGAGTACAGCGGGCAATGAGAAGAACGGTGAGATTTGTCTTCTTTTGCTTGTCTTACAATAACAAACCATGTGCAGCCGTCCGTCCGCCTGAAATCGTTTCAAATTTTTCATTTTATGGTTTTTGAAAGAATGTTTGCTTTTCGTAGCTTTGTTCTACTTCTTTTTCGATGCCCAAGCTTTGTAAAGCGCTGGCACGATCTACGTTCCGAGCATAGCGTGCTGTTGAAGAATTTGTTTTTGGACAGTAGATCTATTTAGTCGGCATATCAACAAATTGAATACGTTATACGATTAACACTAAAATATTAATGGAAGCGAACTTATGGAAATATTTATATTATATGTCTGTGGTAATACAAGGTATAATTTGAAATAAATCTACTACAGTCTAAGAGCCCCGATGTTATTAGTAATACTTATTGATTCTTGTATAATTTTCTTGTATAAGTAATTCTTGTATAATTTTTTCTTGCAAATGCGACTCATG
Source organism: Myopa testacea (assembly GCA_949629155.1). Classification (NCBI taxonomy): domain Eukaryota; kingdom Metazoa; phylum Arthropoda; class Insecta; order Diptera; family Conopidae; genus Myopa; species Myopa testacea. Next base: position 26,782,817 of record OX451348.1, read on the forward strand.
GCAACTTTTTTTAAAAAAGAGCTTTTTTAAAACAAATCGCAAAGTGCTGTAAGCATGTATTAAAAAAGTTATCGGAGGGGTTTTGCAAATAAAGTTGCGTTTCACTGTAGTTTTTTGTATACAGAAATGTTGTGTTAGGATCTTTCTTCGAACATTTCTTTCCCGAGATGGTTTAATCCAAATGAGAATTGTTTTGGCCACATTAAGCAAATTTTGAAATATCTAATTTCCATTACCCCAAAAAAAAAAATTAACCCAAAAAAACGAACAAAACCTGGATCAATGGCGGATGTAAAATTGCGAAGACTTTTGGAAAAATAATATAATAATAAGTTTGTTATTGTAGAGAAGCAAAAGAACAATTGGAATTGTTAGTGCAAAATAACAGAAGCAAAATCGATCTTCCGATCCCTTCACACTCATTAAAAATATCTTCCGAACCCCTCACTCATTAGTAGATCATCCAATTTTGCTTTGCTGCCAGCGCAGAGTACAATCCAAGTTTTGTACTCTGTAAAGAACTTCGTTTTTATCTTCGGTTTCCTGCTTTACAGAGATGTTTTGTTCTTTACAGTGCTAAATCCTGCTAATTAACAGCGGCTCTAATCTTCACACATGAAATCACGATGTTGCCGGCAACAAATGTTTCATGCAATCTCTTTACGAATATATGCTCGTTGGGGGCAGGGTGGGTTGTCCGAAAAAGGACGCTCTTCTTGGTACATTCCATTCATTGGAACGGAAGAATAAACATCGTAGAATTATTCTTTGATTAAAAAATAACAGAAAAAAATGTTACAACAAATAAAAAAACTACGATATAGCGCCAGGAATACATGATAAACACTGTATCACCATCAATACTGTACTCTCTACTGCAAGAATAGCGTGGGTCCATTCTTATTATTTCATTTATTTTTGCATTAATTATTAAATTTAAACGGTGTTTATTAAATAGATTTATGAAAATAATTTCATTTATTAATAAAATATCTTGAATCACAAATGATGCATTACAATTGGTAGTTTCTTTGGTATAAGATCAAAGGACAAATTAAAATCTTAATTTAATTTTTTTTAGCATATTATTTATTAAATATTAACCAACTTTATTAAGATTTAATGAGAAAATATATCAAAAAACGTTTTGAGTAGCTTCTTGAGTTTTTAATTTGTTGCTTAGTATCTCATTAATTTTAGTTTGTTTATTGATATTATTGACGCAAGCCTTTTATCATCGATATTTATTTTTTGTAATCGGAAAAAAAACTGTTGTTGTTTATTATCTGGTAGTCAACAATTTTTGTTTATTGTTTTAATGTCTTTTGTTATAGTTTTATTGTGTTTTCATAATGCATTCATTCACTGATTAGAACAGGGAAGCAGTGAAAAATCGAGTCAAGCAGAATACTCAAAGGTATAGTAAAAAAGCCGCAACGAAATATTTTTGTATTCAATTCGCTTTGACACATTTGAATCTTGGTTAAATAAATAAATAATAAAGCTGTTTATAGTGCGTAAACTGAACTGACTCAAAACACTTCAACAAAAAATTTACAATTTCCAGCAAATGAAGTGATTTGAATGCAAAACTGAGAGAGAGAGAGAGAGAGAACGTAAAAACCCAGTATTAACATTCAGCCACTAGAATAACATCATTATTATCATTATCATCATCATCATCATCATCATCATCATCTTCGCATTAAGAATTAATATTTATAAATTGACTGAAGTTAAAAAAAAAACACAAAATAAAAGTGTTCATTGTTAATAAAGTTTTAATAGTTCATTAATAATATTTAAAGCTTTTAACAATATGTACAAAACTAATGATATTCATAGAATTAAGTTTGTTGTTGTTGTCGGTGTTGATTCTGTCGTCGTCGTTACTTTTGATTGTGGGTTTTGTCGGTGATAAAGTTTCATTATCAGTATCGGTTCAATGGCACGACAACAATAATAAAAACAACAACAACAACAACAAAAACAACAGGAACAATAGTAATATACAATAATACAACAATGATAATAATCACAACACATACATATGTACATCATCGAATTGTGTTTTACCAAGAAATCACACATGCATCATTACCATCATCATCGTCATAATTATCATCATCCTCATTATCATCACCAACAAACTGGCAGGTAAAATTTATGATAGTCGAGAAAAGGCTATACATCTCATGTTAAACATACGTACGAGTACATAAAACTATTGATAGATGCAATCGAGAATACTTAATAGAATCAGTTAAAGTATATTATTTAAAAAATAGTTTTAAAAAAAGGAAAAAAAATTAAAGATCACTAATAGAATTGTGAATAATATGGGGTCACTTTAATAGACCCAATTGGAAAATAAATAATTGAATGAAGTAATTCATTTAAATTTAATTAATGAATTCAAAAAGAAACCAGCCAATGGCCCAACCTATATGAAATAATTCATATGAATTAATCAAATAAATAGAGTCGCTATTACTAATATATGTATAATTCTTCTTCAGTGCATAACACAAGGGTTAATTTACAGACTTACATAATATTTATCTAGTAGATACTCTATCTTCATGTAAAAGTGTCTAGAGTATCTAGGAGAGTTATTATAGTATATGTGTCAGACGTGGATACGATGCAGGAATCGTTATTTCCAGGGTCAATCGCAAGCAATATAGAAATCTAAGCGATTTTTTAATGAACGCAATGATATTATTCTGGGAATGGAAAGGAAAGGAGTCTTGAATCACCCAGATCATGTAAGCTCAACAGAATATACAATTATTATTATACTTCTACTATAAGATAGAACACAAAAAAAAGGAAACAAAAAGCAAGAGGGGAAGAGAGAGAGAGAGAGAGAGAGAGAGAGAGGTAAGTAAGTACAAAGGCTTTCAGCAAGCTGCTTTGGTTGCTATTTTTTTATTCCTAGTTGAGTGGCGGACTTTTCTAAGAACTTATCTCAGAATAAAGACCAACATCTTTGAGCGAAGAAGAGCTTTTTAAAGTGTCACAGTAATAAGAAGAACAAGCGAAATGTGGCCGTAAGTAATTAAATTTTAATAAATTTTGTTGTGTCTGAAACGTGGCATACATTTGAAGACGAACTCGTAGCAGAAGCTTATGAAATGACGTGCGCAGCCATAAAACACACACAAACACATGCCACATGACGTCAGAGCGATGAATGATGGTTTTTGTTTAATTTTTTAATCTTTTATGTCATTATGATGTATGATGTGTGATGGGTTTGCCCCTCATCTATACAACACAAGGACGAGGCATAGACAAATGTCATTAAAGGGTATTTAATGCGTGAATAATTTCATGAGTCTGAGGCAAATTTCGAGAGAGAAGACACAACGTGAGTGCAAAAAAGAAGAACAACTTAAAGTTGTAAACCCAATTCAATTGAGGCTGTCCACAACGTTTGGTTTCGAAATACTATGTACATTTTACTAAATGGAAGACGAATTAATTTGTCCGAGCGGTGTGTGGAGCAGTGATAATCACAAAGCATCATAAAGCGACATGAAGTGCAAACATTTGGCCACAAGTGCACAAAAGTCACGTACAAATGAAGTTTGTTCGCTTCGCTCGGCATCAGAGTATGTGTATATTAGTGTATGAGTGTTTCTGAATGTGTGTGTGTGTGTGTGTGTATGAGTGCATGTGTGTTCTAAGCACATAACACATCCAAAGAACGGTCTACTTTATGACAGACTCTGAGAACATTGTTGTTCGTAGCACGTTTATGAAATTCCATTTCATTTCTTTCGCCTGATTTCCGAAAACTGTTTTTTTTTTTGGTGCTGTCAAAAGCGTTCGATTATGTGAGATTTTTATTGGAATGACAGCATCAGAAAAAGTTTAACGACCAAAAATGGATGTAAGAGAGAGAAAGCAAACGTATCTGTACACGTATAAATGTTACCTGGAACAGGTAAACGTACTCACTCACTCAGTCCCTTTTTCTTTTTCTTCTTCATTCCATCTACTTATCTATTTCTATAGATTTGTATTTTTAGCAAAATTCCAAAAATCAAAAATCCAATTCACGTGACTTAGCATTAGAATGTCGGACAAGCAGTCACAAAGAACGACCACTTTCATTGCCGGGGAGGGAGGAGAGCGGAATATGAGTGGATGGGTGACGGTTACTTCAACCTGGAACATAACTAATGGCTTGTAAACGTGGTAACTGCATTTATACATAAAAAGAACATTAAAATACTCTGGAAAAAACATGATATAAATTATTACGAGCTTCGATTTTTTGCTGTTCTTTCTACCAGCGTTTTTGGTAGTACTATAAAAGGATGAAAGGACAAAGAAGAAGACTACGAAAATATGTACATTTTTTTTACAGGAAGCACGTTTTTTGCTTCAATTAGTTACTAAAAGTTTTGATATTTTTATGAAAGGACACAAAATGTTGACATAAACATTCCATCTTCCTTATTTAATATATTTTTATTGAGGAAAGACTTCACTTTATAAAGCCCATAAAATAAGTAAACACAATTTTAAGACATCTTCTACTCAATATACGTAGATTATCTCAAAAGTAAGGTCTTCAAACCGCAGGAGGAGTTTCCCGAGGACACCGGGAAACTATTCGTGCAGCTGTTGGAAATACTGTTGTATTTGTTTGTGCAAAAAACACCTTCGAGGCCTTAATTTTGGGATGGCCCTCATATATATTGACTAAATTATGATTGCTTCGTAGAGATAAACATTTGACAACATTATGATCTCTCTCAGATTGGAACTCACTCACTTAAGTGTTAAGTGTGCCGAAAAAGGAACAAGTACAAGTGTATATGAGTTATTTAAGACCAATGGATATAAATTCATTAACCATATCATACGGACTCAACAAAAAAAAAAAAAAACAGGTGGCACCTCTTCGAACCGATGGTAGTTTTTTTGCTCTTGTTTTGTTTTGTTTTATTGTTTATTGGTTTTATTTATTTTTTCTTGTTATTTTACAACGTTTAAAAAAGCATGAAAAATAATAAGTTTTTAATTTCTTTTAAATGCAACATTTTTATGATGCAACAACAACAACACCAATAAAAATAGCTAATGCACAAGAAAATAATTCATCACTTAAGCTTCATTAAATTAATTGATTACAAATTCCGCTGCGATGAGAAAAAACTATTATACAATACATGAAATTACAGAAATTACATACTTTTAATCCAGAGAATGAAATAATAACAATTAAATTTATTTATGTTTGGCAACACTGCCAACAAATGCAAGCTGTGTGCGGCTGCTGCCGTAAATTCTTCAGGTGCATGTTTTTTTGGTCCATTTAATTTACTTATAAATAATATACATTAAGAACTGTTATTACTTAAGTTGTTTTTATTAGTAATAAATTAATAATTAATAAATTTATTAGTGCAAAAAACTGAATCAGAGTTTTTCCTTTGATTTCGTGGCTGGTTTATTTATTTACTTTGAATTCTTCTTTTTTACTTGTGTTTCTGTTCTACATACATACATACATTTGTTTATTGCATATTTCTTTTTTATTCATTTTCTTACTTGAAATTTCCGTTCCGTTCGATAAAAAAGAAAAATTAGTTTAAATGAAGTGAGGCGAAGTGAAGTGAGTCACCCTCGCGTCGCTCTGCCCCGACGACGTGTTACTGAACAAGAGTTGGCCAAAAATAGAACAAATGATCGTAAGAGCAGTAAAATTAAAAGCACAGTGAAAGAAAAAAATCCGGTTTTTGCGATCGCATTCATAAATGTTGCTCCATAAAAGAATCTTGTTGCTTGTACTAAAAAATTATCGGTTTTTCGATACGATCACAATTTTTAATATTAAAATATCAAGGAATTCAATTAAAAACTTCCTAAAAATTGGAAAATGAACATGAAATGTGAGTATTTTCAAAATTATTAAAATAAATTAAGATTAATAAAAGATTAAACTGAAAGATTATATACAATATTGAAATAAACCAGAATCTAGAAACTTTCATAATATGTAGTTTGTATTAATGCCTTGCTTAGTTGATTATTTTAATAATAGTATAATTAATAATAGTGTATTTAATATCATTTATTAGAATTTTTGTTATTTTTGCTATCTAATCCATATGGTTGCCATCAACAGGTGTTGTGTATATTTTTAACCATATTTTCGCTTCACTAACTTCGCTAATATTAAGTGACATTTTTCTTTATAAATATAAATCTTGATTTCAATTTGATTTTTTCACGTATACAATTGTATTGTATGTATTGTAGATAGTACATAACTCTATTTTTATCTGTTATTGCAACAATGCCAAATCAGATGTTGTCTACAATTTTAAATAGTTTTCAATATATTGTAGACATAACATACATAAAGACAACAACAACAGCAGTGAGATGATTGCTTGTTTTTTTGTTTTTTTTCTGATATTCACCTCACTTTAGCGACTAAAATTAGTGCTTAGTAAACAATACGGGAATAGAGTAACCTAAATAATAGATCACCCCACAGAACCCTGATGATCCAGCACCACTCCAATCCAATAAAATGAGCTATCAAAACAAAAGGTAGAAAAAAAAGGGTATCCAAAACAACTACACAAAAAATATTCTTAAATCCAAACAAAAATTAAATTACATGCAATATTAAGAGCTGACCGGATGGATAGATTAAATTCAGTAATTAAATTTATTGAATAATTTGTAGAGGTAAGAAGTAAATACATAAATGAGTATATGAATGTATGTATCGAATGTTAGTTCAGTTTACATTTTTAAACGACGAATTTAATTTAAACATATTTTAAAAGACTGAAAAAATTTAAACAAGTATCTAGTATAAAAAGTAAAAAAGAAGTAATACAATATTTTAATTATTTATTTAATTCTCTGAATACTTCAATTATATAGAATTATACTCGTATATTTTAATTATATATTTGAATGGATTATTACTATTTATGAGAATGTTTTTAAATAACTAAGTAATATTAATTTAATGATATATTTTGATAAAATATGTCACAAAGATCAATGCAAATTGTCGAATGAATTTTATGCTGTCATGTAACGTATTATTGAAGAAAGAATAGAATAAAGGACTGTAACAATTCACGGACATATATGATATATGTATTCCACAATATATTATAAACGATATGAAGATAATAAAAACCAATGAAAATTCATTAAAAAATTATCGCGAACTCTTGCTGCGCCATTTTTTGCAGTGCGCGATTCTACGCCGGAAGACATCATTTAAATGCACATACAATGATATGGAAAAAACATCAGACAATGGAAAATCATACTTGTAATTATATGTGCATACGATTACTGCGTTCCGTACATTCGGGTACTAGTAAATACGCGAGATAAATGTACATTAATTAAACAAGAAAGAAACCAAATTAAACGAAAACCGAAACTGAAGCAATCAGCGAGAATTAATAAATAAGACAGCAAAAATCAAAAGAAATAGAAAAAGAAAATAAATAGAAAAAATTTTAATAACAATTCAAGTACATATACTATAATCTAAAAATATATTTAGATATATTTTTTATATACAATATACGAGTATTTTTCCTGCGTTTTCCTTTTGTTTTCAGGATGTTAATCTTAAAATGCGTACATCTTAAACAGATTCTCTTCCGCTTCCTGTTTCATTGCAATTTTACGATTCAACGAAAAACAATTAAAGTAATATATAATAACAAGTATGTATAAAGTGCGTAATAATTAATCAAGTTCTTCTGAAGTATGTGCGATTTCAGGTCATATTTTTCAATGAGATTTCAGCCATGGAGAAATGTTTGGAAAACTACGAAATAAAAGTAAGCGAAGCAAATGTTGAGCTTTGTCGATATTGAATAGAATAATCATGCGACAATTCTAAATCCATCTGATATATCGTAGGGTATATACGATATATCAGTACATATACTCGTACAAATACAGACTACATGAATCATTCGAGTTGTCAGTGTCGCATATGTTTTTAAAGATCAATTCAACCAAGTAACCATTTAATGGGGAAACATTGACAGTTTTTAAACATGAAACATGAAGTGAAATCCATAACATGGGTTATTTTATTTAATTTTTTCTTTAATAACAATTGAATTTATTGTAGCAACAAAACGATCTCATGGTACAATACATACATGGTACAATGGACAATAGACAAGATCAACACGACAACGACATCAACTAATTAGCACAATTATGGGGAGTGCAAGAAGTAACAGTAACATCGACACCGACACCGACACCGACACCGACGAGTGACAGATCAGCCAACCAGCCAGCCAACTCATATACTTGAACTCAAATCCATTTAGAATTAAAAAAGATCGTATATTATTGTATATCTTTAACATAGTTTTGCGATCGTGGTTTGTCAATGGGCGCAAGTGGATTCACCGAAGTCCGAATTAATAATTGGAGTGAAATGACTGAAGATAAGTGGATATGACTATGGTAGAGACTAACACTTAGACAGCCACACAGACATGCATACAGACAGCGATACTCTTGACAACAGTCGAACAATCATTCCAACTCTGTCTGAAAATAATGTCTGTAATGAAGTAAAGCGTCTGTATGAAAGTAAGGAGGAAGAGGAGGAGCAGGAGGAGGAAGAATAGAAGGAGGAGGAATATGATAGGCAGGAGGAAGAACAGCAGGTTTCAAAACGTGTATTATTAAAAAAAATGAGTAAACTTTAATGTTGGTTTATTTAATTTTAGTTTAATTTGCAACGGAAATTCTGCACTTACGATAGAGATACTAACTATATTGTCGTTTGTTGTGTACGTATTTACGTTATATAGTATAATACTCGTATACATACGGGTCCGTATCCGTTACATGACGCTAACGTCATGTAAATAAAATTTGCTGTCGTAGTAAAAAAATTGGGGAGAGTAGATTATTGACTATACAACGTGTGAAATGAATTTCCGCACGCATTTTAAAAGCTGTTTTGTGTGTTGGCGAAAAGGGTGATTTCAATGCAAAGAAAAACTATTTTGAAATACACACAAACATGTCGCGAAAATTGTGTAAAATACGTAAGAGTGTGGAAAACCGAGGGGGGAAAACAAAAATAAAAACGCCACCGAACCGAGCTGCGTTGGTGATGATAAGAAAAGATGATAAGCTGCAGAAATACTATAAGTGAATGTGAAAAATATTAAACATATTTTGTCCATATATAGAAGTTTATATGTCCGTCTGATCTGATCTGATAATAACTTATTTATAGTATTACAAACAAATGATTTCTTATATAAAACAGAACAAATCAAATGTTATATTGTTACATATTATATAAAAAAATACTGACATACTATAAATATATGCTAATATATCGTATTATGTATGTACGAGTCCTGAAAAGGTCCCGATTAAAGAAGGAACACGTAATAGAGAATCAATGATGATACAGGAATTCCTAGAAAAGCACGATACTTGTATTGCACGAAGTTTCGAATAGCGTTACTGTAGTAACTCCCTGTTCAAAGGAAGATCTAACTGCTTAAACTTGCCTTTGATTACTAAACATTTGGTTGATGTCTTTTCCAAAGCTATTGATACTGTTGATCATCGTATACTTTAGTTATTTGAGTTATTCTTGCTCTCTAATCGAAAGTTATCACTTGAAATTGGCTTCTCTAAGGCTATATTTTGAATGAATGCTTTTTGCCGGTATTCCTTTTCCTATAACGATACCTTAAGCTTATATATGTATGTATTTAAACTTAAGTAAGCACATACAATATTTAAACTGAATTCTAAAACAATTCTGTAGATTGAAATAATAAATAAATAACTTATGATAATGATAATGATATTGTTATAGCACAAAAATGTTCTTCTTTCAATCAATATGGTTGCCAGTTAAAATACTAGAAATTTACTGGTCTAGCTGATTACTTTTTTAGGTAAATAGCTTTTCTTTGTACTACTTGTTCGTTATCAATTTTAACATGACTGTAGAGACCCACATTTAAATAAACACAATATTTCATTTCAGCTCTGCTCTGCTCTGCTGCAGATGCTTTTAACGTAAAGTGAATATTGAAATTGAGAGAACATTTCTGGACTGAATACACAACAACGACGATAACAATGAAGTACATACATAAGCCTAAGTATCTATAAAAGCAAGGAAAGATTTCGTGTCGGCGGAAAGTATGAGTGAATATGGACAAATAAAAAAGTATTTAGCTATGTAATTTCTGTGGTACTATAAATGGATAGATAGACAAAGGTTCCCTCAAATATTCATGACAAAGAATGAGCCTGAAATGGAAATAACGAAGAATTTGCTACAATAAAAATCAATACGAAACAGGATTACTTTGAAGAGGAACCGATGTTCACAAGATGGTTTTCCATTTATCGATACAATGTCAATGGAAAATGTAATATCAATGACTACAATATGATCCGAGAAAAACATAAGGTCAATTATCAATAAAATGTACAGGATTAATATAATGCCAATGATCAAATTAACAAATATCTTGATCTAACTTTAAAACACGGACGAATTACATGAAGATTTAAGGTCTAAACTACACTTCAGAAGGTCTATTGACTCACGGTACCCGGTTACATCGTCAAACACGAGATGCTATTTTTAATCTATCCAATTCTTGAGCTTAATAAATTGGTGTGTCCTCGATAAAGCGGTAGATATGCGTATATACGAGTGAGTTGACCTTAAAATGTAACCAAGTCTATTCTCAACATCTTGGGTCACAACAAGGTCAAAGATATCATCATTCATTGATGTTTGTTTCTCTTTCTGAAGAAGGCGATCACGTCCACAGATCCGAATGCCATCAAACAGAACAGTTTTTGGGTTCGATCGTATAGCTTTTATATGGGAAGCATAAAGAGATAAAAAGTATGAAAACTTGACGTGACCTTCGAACCTATTGAAATACCTTATATAAGGAAGTTTGAGGAGACATTTTTTTGTGTCGAATCCGTATATCAACACTATAAATACGAAAGATGTTCCTTAATTATGGTATTTTTCGATTTCGAGTTTATTTCACCTGTGCACTTGTTTGTCTTGGAGAAGATATCATTTAGTTTGTTTTGGGTTGCATCTGTTCTTTAGAAAAAGTAGAAAATAAAAGAATTACAAAAGCAAACAAAAAGAAGCAAAAACAGTAAACAAAGGAATCGAACGCAACCCGGAACATCGAAATTGCAAACGATACAATATAAAAAGTATAAGTAATTAAAAAAGGAACACCCAATGGAACAAAAGAAGAATAAGAGAACGTCACAGGGAGAGAGAGAGAGAGAGAGACAGAGCGCAAATACTAAAACAAAAGACGGCAGCAGGGTTGCCAAGTCGTGAGGAATTCCTCAAATTGCGGGGTAATTTATTATCCTCTGGGGAGAAGGCGAGTGAAAGATGGTTTTGGGGAATTAAATAGCACTTGTATGTGAATTGCAAAAAACCCAAATGCTAAGTATTGTAAACCATGCAATAATACTTTATTTTCTACATTTCAAAACTGAACAATGAGTAATTAGAGCTTGTTTAGAGTAAATATTTCGATTTTGCTAGGAAACGACAGCAACTTGAGACTACTGTCAACCCATTTAAACAAACATTTTTGATGATGTACTTTTCGCAGTTTGTCAGAATCATGACAGTTGTTCATAACATAAAAACCCAAACGCAAACGAAATTTCGTACGTAGTTTGGTATAATATATTCTCAGTTTTACAACATACGTCAAACCAAGCGATAGCAAAAGACTATCGTTTGGTGTTATTTCTGGATGCAGAATTTCTTGCATGAAAGAAATAAATGATGGTTTAAAAATTAGCTAACCAATTTCACAACCGCTTGTTTTGTTGTATGTGTTGTTACCAGACACTATCACAGCGAAGTTTCTCCGCGATTCTCCAAAGTCGTTTCTTATATTATTTGTATGTAATATTATATTTATTAATTTTAGAAAATATCTTTTTTACCATGACTTCAAGAAATTAAAAAGAAATACAGAACCATAAGAAATGTTTGTTGGATTGGGGAACTAAACTGAAATTCTGGAAACTTTTTTAGGGAAATCTGGGAATCCAGAAAAATATATCTGGCAACTCTGGACGGCAGCATCAGCAGCAGCGACAAAGAGCGAGCAGAAGTAACGAAACAATGGCGTACGTGGAAAAGCACGATTGCCACGTAAACTTGCCGAAGACGAGATGCTCAAAAACAAAAACAGAAAAACAACCGAAGAGAAAAGAAGTGAAAAAGTGAGGAAGTGGGTGCAGTTGGGTGTTAAAAGGAATATGCAAAAACCGTCATCGGCACCACCCCCACCCGCGCAAGGAACTCGAAAGCCCGACACACAAAACAACAGTGCGAGAGAGAGCAGAAGAAGAACCAAAATCAATCTGCAGAGAGCTCAGTACAGTAGTGCTAAAGAGACCAATCGTGGCGGAAGGGTGTCGACTGGCGCTGGCGTCTGTATGCGAAACCGCGACCGAAAACCAAACCAAACAAGACTCGTAACTGTATTTGATTAAACACAAGCACTTTAAGAAAAGCTTTAACCTTTAATAATAAAATTAATTAGAAATCAAATGCATGCTTCGTCACACGGCAGCACCAAAAAAACAACAGAAGAGACACGAAAAGAGCGAGGTAGGGAGGGAGACAAAGATACAGTACAAATGTATGTACATAAACATATAGAAAGAGAGTAAAAGCCATGAACCGTAGAGAGAACAGTAGAAGCAGTAATAATTGAGAGTGTTTTCTGCTGCTGTTTACTTGGCTCTGTCTGCTTGGCCGTTTCTTTTGGTTTTTTCGGCGCTCACAGAAACGTATGGACAAAAATTTTGTCGACGTAGACAAAGAAAAGTGAAAACAACATAACAACCAAGAAAAACAAAAGTACAACAATTTAAACATTTGACCTCGCGGGCACAACAAAGTCCAGGCTTGAGAGCAAGACGACGCGTCACAACAGAGAGCACGCAATCCCGGCTTGTTGCCTCGACCCACCCACCCATCCTGAGGTAGAACCAGCTACTGAGGATGGGGCCTTTTGAATAGTTTTTTTCTTCCTTTTTTGTATTCATATGTGCTTCGGCAGTCGCAGTAATGAAAGAAACGAAAATAACAGTAACGAAGTCATACACGTACTATGAGCAGAAAAACACTCACTCGCGCCGACAGAAAAAGACAGAGACAGGCAGCCTGACAACAAATACAACACAAGTGTTTTAAAAACTTATTGCAAGGCAGGCAGAGCATAAAGAAATCTCTTGTTAACTAGTTTGTGACCACATTTGCAGTTCTCCTTCTGTCGTTAAAGAATTGTTATTTCAGAATTTCTGTTATTATGAGAAAATATGAGCTCCGATTTACCTCAGATAAAACATACATTCATTAATCGATTATATGTATGTATGTAGTCTGGTGTTTGCTGTTGTCTGGTCGCATTAATCTACAAATCGAACGCGGTGAAGTTGCAGTTGCAGTTGCAGTTGCAGTTGTAGATAAAAAGTGAAGCTTGTAGCTTGAAGTTTTGAAGTTTTAAGTTGAAGTGGTTGCGAAAGTCTATTTTATGCGTGGATTTTTGCAAATCACCAAAAATAAACCAATGAAAAATTATTTTTCTTGAATGTTGCACACTCTCAGCAGCAGACTCATGAACACACACGTACACGAATTACACACAAACACAAGAATAAATACACTGTCGCTGGTACACGACGATGTGCCACGCGATTGAATATTCTGCAGTAAGAACGAACGAATGAACGACCAACCGACCGACCGACTTTCAGCGCCTGTTCGTGTGCGTGTAAATTTAGTCGATGGAAGAAAAATTTCTGGTAAATGTAAATGAAATAAGCAGCAGAAATGCAGAGAAACGAAGTTAAGTTAACGATAATAATGACAAAAATCTTTTGATTCGAACGAACAAGCAGCGGTGAGCGGCGAAGGCAACCCTGCAGCAGCTGATCTCAGAGACGACTGACGGATGAGGCGGTGCCGGCCGCCTGGAATCCTATGCGAATTCACTACGATTGCACTCTTCCACGGAGCAACTGCGCTCGATGACGCGAGGACTGGACGAGAGAAACAAATAAAGAGAGAGCGAGTAACTGCTGACAACACTTATTCACTTCCTCTATGGTCAACCATTCACTCTTGGTCGATGGGGTTTACTGCTTTTAATGTTCTCTCTATCTGTTTGTATCTATCTCACTCTCTCTCTCAGTCATTCCGTTACCTTTCCACTACACTCCATAAAGCCGTTCTCGAATTAAACGTTACCAAGCAAAAAAAGGAAACAAAAAACTCGGAATAAAAAACCACAAACATAACACAAGTGGAAGAGAGAAGGCAAGAGCGGAAACGAGTAAACAACAATAGAATGCACTCACTTCGGGCTGCTTCAGAGTATCTGTAGTGTTTGTTGGCGAGAGAGAATTCAAGCAACTAAAGTAAAAAATCTCACTTGTTTTCACAGAGCCTCCTCAAGAGCAGAGAACAATGAAAACAAAAGCTTTAAAAATTATAACTAAAAGAAATCTGTGGGGATTCATTATAAAGCAAACAGAGCTGGGAATTTACTGTGTACATCTTCTGACTCACGCGCCGTCACCACCCATTTTAGAGTACAGTGGGCTTAAAATTAATTTTGAAAACAAAAAAAAAATACCCAATATTGCTTCACTACGAGGAATCTTGCGAATTACGGACCTCAATCTCTTTTCACTGCTGCTCTCTGTCAGTATTTCTAACTATCAGGATCCGAATCATAAGGATCACTTTCGATATCATGCCTGTACACATAAGAATTAAAGGTTCTCCCCAAGATTAATCTGATGGTCAGAAGTTATTTAAAAGATTCGTGAATTATGTCCACCGTACAACAGCACCAAATCTGAACTAAGAGATGATAAAGCACAAAAATATGGTTACTGCAAGCAAGGAGAAGAGGAAAAATAATAATAATAGTAAGAAGAAGAAGAAGAAGATAGTTTTAGTATATTCGTAAATATGTACATACAGAGTAGATAGATAAATAAATAAATTCCCCGGCATTTTAAGTGATACAGCGGTGCAGATAGATAAAAAATTCCAACATTCTCTGGCGCATGCTGTTTTTCTCTTTCTTTATAGCACTCTCTCTCACTTCACCAGTATCTCTCTTTACTATTCTCTCTCTACCACACTATCTCTCTTTACCACTCTCTCTCTCTTTCCCACTCTCTCTCTCTCTCTTGACAATACTCTCCCATATCTTTATTTAATTCTGCCGTATCTACTTCCACAAAATTCTTTGATGTTTGTAAGAATGGAATTCTTCTTTGGGGACTTTCTACAACAACACTCTTTACAACACTCGCTCTCCTTCCCTTTCCAACCGCAACAACTACTGGACGTCTTGATTTTGCGTCTCTTCTCCATTTGTTTTGTTTGCTTGTTTGATAGAACTTGAAACATTTCTTTGAAACATTTTGCTTTCATGTTTAAAGTAAATAATTTATCTAAAGTAAATTAATCTTAATTAAAGTATTCGAAAACAACTAAAGTATGAATGATCGTATAGTGACAATTGTGAGCTTAACCCGTACAAACCGACAACTTCATGATACAAGAGTACCACCACCACCATCACCATCCTCATCGTTGTCGTTTTCGCGTTCCCTCAGCTGACAAGCAACAACAAACGAAAAAAAAGCAGAATGAAAGAGAACGAGCAAAAAAGGCAGAGAAAAAGGAAGTAATGACACATCAAAATATGAGGGCGTCGAAAACCGTCCACAACCCATCAGCAATGTTAAAAGCGGGTGTGAAAGCGGAAATCATCCGCACTTTCTTCGTGCGTTCTTCATCAACACGCCGCCGCCCGTATTTCGGGCAATGAAATTATTTCATCTCAAATGATTTGTATTTCTGAAAGAATGCAAAGAGAGCGAGAGCGACTGAGAGTGAGAGAGAGTGAGAGTGACTGAGAGCGGCAGGCAAATGACGGTGGTGACGCTGACGATAACCATGACGACGACGACGATGATGACGATGCGATGATGGTGATCATGATTATTTCTAAGGTCGGCCTAGTTTCTGTGCGTGTCGAATTCAGTCAGCGATCGTAGTCACCGATAAGCGACCCCGATTCTCCGTCCGCACGCACTTCGGCCGCAAGTCGATATGCAGACCATCGAATTTCTGGTGCCTGATTTCAAACAAAAAAAAAAAAAAACGGGGGTTGGAAAAACAGAACCCTGAATGAAATGCTGATTATGAAGCACAATAAAACAAAGCTGAGCCAAAGGAAAAGCCAAACAAATATATGCTGTATGTTTATATGTATGTACATATATGCATATGGTATATATTATGCGGAATCAAATGAGGACAAACAAACAAACAAACAGGAAAAGAATGGTAAAGGCACAGCAAATGACGGCCATGGAAAATCCATAAAAATTTGAATCCAAATCCTTTTCATGGGTGGGTGTAAAAACAGATGATTGATGGCGACGCGCTGGCGCTGAAGGGATGGAGCGAGAGGAGGGAGGGACGGAGAGGAGAGAACAATGCCAGTTGGGAGGATGCATGAGACAGCATCTAAGCCAGCAATTATACTCGCCGATAAGGATTTTTTAGCACTTCGGCAGACGAGCGTTTTTTCCAGAAGAACAAAAGCGTTACAACAACAACAACAGCAACAATGAAAGCATCAACAAAAAGATAGCAAAAGATAGTGATTTTCTATAATTGACTATTTTCGAACGAGGAAACTCTTAAAACTGTTGATTATTATCAACAGATGATATTCAAAGAGTTGATAAGAAGTCTTCTATAGACAATGGTTAAAAAAGGAGTATTTGCATCAATACAACATTGTTTAAAACTTTCTTTATCAAGTATTCGATAACTACAACCAAATATTCGAACCGGTTTTTCAATTTCATAGTAAAACATCCACTTATTATATTCGATGCAAAACCTTATATATTCCTTTCGTAATTATGGAGAGTTTTTCCGACAGCCTGAGGGTCCCACCCCAAAACCTCATTTGGGGCAGGAACATCCGTCCTCCCTCGTCAAATCTGGCTGGCGATATTATATCAGGCGATATTGTATTCCGAATAATAGACTTCAAAAAACTTCTAGAACTCGTAGAGTCTGGACTACTAGCTGAGAAATTCAGCTCGGATCGGATCGGATCCAAAAGTAGGCGTGACAGTAAAGAGAGACAGAATGTTCGTGCCGAATTTCACAATGATACTCTATTCGCTCTCCTGTAATCGTGATTTCCACAGACAGACAGACGGACAGACACGTGATAATTTTGTCATTTTACCGTGTTTCATACTCTTTTCAACAACAATACATGTGACATTAAACGAATATTGCTAGAGTATGCGCCAATGTAAAATCCTCTTTTTTCAAAGATAAGAAAACTAAAAATACACCCATTTAATGATTTTTCGCCTAGTAACTTTGATAATCGATGCATGTATGTATTATAAACAAAAAAAAAAACAAATATCTCTGCCTCTAAAAATATATTATAAATCAAGTATTTGCTGGGTTTATTGATAACATAATCATTGAGCTGTTTATGTGCCTTTTTTTATAGATGTACTCATATACTATACATGGACTCTATACGTATATAAAAAATGCTGTTGTGTATAAAATAAAAGCATGCAGCCGGTCATATTTGATTAATAATTAATGAGTAATGATTAATAATGTAATGTGAGTCATGATCAATGATTTGTGTATTGTGATAAGAACAAAACTAAGCTACTATGAAACTAAACTAAAACTAAACTAAAAATTTAATTAGTTTTAAGAAATTATATCAAGACACTTTTTTATCATAGAAATTATATCATGAT
Organism: Myopa testacea; assembly: GCA_949629155.1. Taxonomy (NCBI): domain Eukaryota; kingdom Metazoa; phylum Arthropoda; class Insecta; order Diptera; family Conopidae; genus Myopa; species Myopa testacea. The sequence continues at coordinate 26,800,739 of OX451348.1, forward strand.
ATTTTTGTTCATTGGCAGAAATCGTCCGAAAAGATTATTGCTTGTTATTAGAATCATGTGTCTTTTGTTTATTAATACAAATTGAATCAAGACACTTTTTTTAATTCATAGAAATTATATGATGAGAGATTTTTTTTGGGTTATTTTTATAAAGTACAGTACAACCTCCCTAATCCGGACAGATATAGTTTCAGCATCTGTCCGGATTAGTGGATCGTCCGGACTAGAGTTAAAATTAAATTTTAAACGCAATACATATTTGTACATATATATTATTTATTTTTATTACTGATAAGAAACATATGTAAGTACTCATAAGAATTCATTTGTATTTAATTAATTTACAGAAACATAAAGGAACATACTAAAAGTGACCGAAAATTCATTTTGAAAAATAAGAATTTATTTTTGTTTGAATACATCTATCTTTATGTAATTTGTCAGCTTTATTTTTAAATTCTTTTAAAAATAAAATATCCTTATCTGTCGCTTTAGTTTGTTCAGCCCATAAAATAGCTTTTGAAAACAGTTCACTTGCCTCTTTATGTGAGACTTTGTTTTGAGCATTTTCAGACTCCTCCAAAGAACCATCAAGTTCTTCAATATTTTGGTTAGCAATTACTGATTGGACTATATCTTCATCCGAGAAATCGTAAGTAAATTCATTTTCACCGCGTGCCCAAATATTAATTTCAGAAAGACAGAAATTAGCGGAGGGGTTAAGAGTGGATAATGTGGAATAAATGTTATTAATATCTTGACAGAATGGATCCCTGGCTTTTAATTGAACAAGAGGTAGGCAGTCTTCATCTTCCCATTCGCTTTCGACGGAAAGCCTTGGCAACAACTTGGACCAACTTTTATCAATGTTCGTTTTTGTAATATTTTTCCATGCAGAGTTTAGTAAAAAAACTGCATCTTTTATATTAAAAGATTTTAAAACATTACAAATGTTTGCATCGTCTTTTTCTAGAATATGATTTAAGAGGGCTTTTCTATACCGTACCTTTATGTTCTGAATTAAGTTCTGATCCATTGGTTGTAAGATCGCCGTGCAGTTCGGAGGCAGAAACAAAACTCGAAAGTTAGGATCAATATTTATTTCCTTTTCTTTTGGGTGCGATGGCGCATTGTCCAATACCAAAATAGCTTTCAATGGCTTATTAGCACTAGTCAGAAATTGTTTAACATTTTTCACAAACACTTTCTTAAACCATTCTTCAAACACGAAAGTCGACATCCAACCCTTTTTAGTAGATTTATAAACAACAGGAAGTTCGACGTTTTTAAATGCTCTCGGTTTTTCGGACTTTCCTATTACGAGAAGTGGCAACTTATGTGACCCAGATGCGTTTGCGCACGGCATAAAAGTAAATCTGTCTTTTGATATTTTTCTACCTGGAGCCGAGTTTTCGCCGCTATGAACCCATGTTGTAGTTGGAAGTGCCCTCCAAAATAGTGCAGATTCATCAGCATTATATATCTGATCTCTCTCCAGTCCCATTTCCTCCACAGTTTTAAAAAAAAATTTTTTAAAGGGTTCTACTGCAGATCTATCGCTTGACAATTTTTCCCCACAAATTTTTAAACACCTGACTCCATTTCGAAACTTAAATTTCTGAAGCCAGCCGTTGCTCGCTGAGACACATATGTTCTTATTTTTTCTTTTTTTGATTTTATATCAAATATTGTCGACTTTGAGACACTGTATTGTTCAGCCACTTGTCTGATTGATTTTCCACTATCAATTGTATCCAATATTTTGCACTTTTCTGCCAATGTTAATGTTTTATGTTGTCGTTTATTTACGGGAGCCATATTTACGTCTTAACTCCACGCAAACTCAAGTAAACTAAAATATTTTACACATTCTTTAATTCTTGCTCACACACAATGCTTATTTTGTCTAGCGGTAAAATAACGAAGAAATTTTACTGAGGAAAAAGAACACTTGTCCGGACTATAGAGGAAAAATTTCTAAACTGTCCGAAAAATTTCAATGTCCGGATTACTGGATAGTCCGAATTAGCGAGTGTCCGGATTAGGGAGGTTGTACTGTATACATATCAAGAGACCAGAAGCAGAAACGGGTGGCAGGTAACAGCAACAACAACAAGCTTGTACTGCATCTCCTTCGACCATCCGTCCGTCAGTCAGGCGGCTATCGCTTTCGTTATCGTGAAATACACGTTCCACATTACGTTATCGTAAAATATCGTGTATTTACGATATCGCATTCGCGCATTTAATATCTCATTTCATTCGTTAGCTTTCATTTAATAATAATACGATCCATATTAACAACAATAATAATAATAATAATAACAATAAAAATAATAATAATAATAATAAAAATAATAGCAATCATAGAAATAATCGTTCAAAACACATTTTCTCATTTATTTTAAGCACTATACACTAAATATTAAGCTTAAATAATTATGGTGAAAAAGATGAGGGTGTGTTCAAGAGGATAACGAACCATGACCACGAATGTGTGTGTGTGTGTGTGTGTGTGTGTTGTGAGTGTCATTCACATTATCGTTTTATCGTCTATTAATAGAATACTATTTAAATTTTATGTTGATATCGATGTTCAGGATTAAGGTTTTTATTAAATTTTAAAATTTAACAAAAATTTTATTAAACTGAAACCTTGACCCTGTTCTGACCTCCACAAAAACAAGTTAATCACGTGGTTAATGAGCACGATTATCGGAGGTGCGGTCGGAAAATACTATATATTATGTTGAGACACGATTTTTAAATGTTACTACAATCATTTAAGTATTGTTTTCATTTCAAGTAAATCGAAAATTTCAAGAAAACCGCTGCATAATAAAGTAAACTACTCGAATCAGTATTGGAAATAAAGTATGTATGTGTATAAAATATAATATAAATACAGATGGTGTAAAGTGTATGATGATGGGGGAAAAAACTAAAACATCTGTGAATAAATACGGTTATCAAGAATACTGAAAAATAATATTTTGTATGTTGATTGTTCCACGGAATAAATTGATACACAAGAAACCCAAAGAACAGCTGTTTTGTCAATCATGCCAGCGAATCGCTTCTGTAGAGTTATTCATTGATTTATTTACTAGTACAAACAACTAAACACACACACACACACACACACAGAGAACACTTGAACTCAATTTGATTCACTTGAAAACAACAAACATCTTTATGTTTTTATTGTATTAAAATATTTGTACACCCTGCTTTGGCGTTGTTGAGTGGTCGCTGTACTTTGTTCAGTGTTACGGTTTTATAGTAGATTACAAATCAGTGCAAGTGTTATGATGTACCTTACAATCGAAGCTTAAAGTCAGGCTGCACTTCCACAGCCTTTGATCATCGCTCACAAACGATGATCGATGAATAAGCGAGAGACATTAAAGATGAACAACTGAATTGATTTGTTGTCTTAAGGCAGATAAGAGGTACGAGTGGACCGACCACACCCATTCTTAAGGTTATTGTGTGTTCCGGTACGAGTATTAATGACGATACAATGGAGACTCAAGTCAACAAGTTCTGAATTACAGTACAATCTGTTCATTGCAACGTACCGAGATCACTATTTTAGGCCTGAGATTAATTAATTGGTTGACTTAATACAGTTATGATGGAGTCTTCGGAATATTTCCAGCATTACAACACGATTTGCAATCATGCATGACTCACTTACGAGTATGTATTAAAGTTATCTTGCCTGGTCATCTATCATGGTGTTGTCACCTCGTGGACAATCAGTGCGAGACCCGTTTTGGGTACGTTCGAGGGCAATGATTATGGTGGCAACACACCAATCACTCAAACTGACGACTTTTAATGCAAATTGCAGCATTGATGCAACCACAACTTGACCTTGAAAGAACCCAACCAAGGATAAAGGATTGCGATTAAGGATTGCTTAGGACTGCACAGATCAAGTACCCGGTCACTCACGCGGTCACTCACTCATTCACGCTTTTCATCCATCATTCAGCCGCCGCTTTCCCTCTCCTCATCTCACATGTTCTCTCAGAGTCTGACGTTTCTCTTTTCCATTTCTTTCCTTTTTCAAATTCCTCATTCGCTTTCTTTCTCCCTCTCTCTCTCTCTCTCCTCCTCCTATGTTACCCGCATTCACCAGGAACGATTTATTTTTGCTCATCAACTTATTTCGATTTTAATAAAGGGTTTTCCAATAAGAGGTGTAATTTTGAATAGCTATGGTCCTGTAAGCGTGGTCGTGGTGGCCATTTGGCTGATGTTCTTTTTCGTTATTAACGGCATACCTTCCGCTTTATTACGAAATAAACATGCGATAATTTATCTCAAAAAATGACATTTTTCTTTGAATATCAAAATTACACCTCTTATTGGAAAACCCAAACATAACAAATATTCTAATGAATATCATTATTTAATTTTAATTTAAATGTTTCTAAAGACGCTTAGAATTGAAATGACTTTATTATCATCATGTAAGGCGGGTGGGTATGTTTATTGAACTAAATATTAACAATACTTGCAATCAATAATCATATGAAATCTATTGAAATCCAGTTGAAATCAATTCTACTTCACTAGCTAAATGCACGAGTGAGTGAACTAAATGCATGGATGGAAAGTGTTGCTCATCTGCTATGAGTACGTTCACTTCGGTGAACTTTAAGCCTCCACATGTACTTTAGTTGAATATTATTGTATATTATAATCCGAATTATGTGTTAATTAAATGGACTGTACTGGACAAACTGTACTCGTGTCCATACTCGCAGGAAGAAAAAGAGAACAACTCTTTCATAAATTCAGTTATTATTATTGTAGTTATTGTAGTTCCATGCCATGGTGTTTATAGTTGATATTTGATTGTCTGTCAAACTAAATCTATCAATGGTTATTAATTATCAATACTGTAAACTATGGAAAAAACTTTCGATAAACAAATAGAATTAGAGAAAAAATTATTCGTAATGTTTTGAGGAACTCTTGGTTTTTCGTGAGACATTTTAAAAATAATTATAGAACATTTATGAATAATGAATGAAGAAAGTTGAATATAATTTCAAGAAACATACGAAAAGAAGTTAAGATAATGTTAATAATAAAGTTAATATTATAATTAATACTATCGATATACATCTAATGCAGTGCAATCTTTACGTAACGCAACGCAACGTAACGCAACGTAACGCAACGTAACGTAATGTAAGGTGATGTCATCTAGCTGTCAGACTGTCTGCATGTGGCCATTTTTGGCACAGCACGCATTAAATTGGCAACGTATGATGCGTAGTATATGACTTGAGTGGCGACAAAGGATCGCAGGACATCAGAATATACTACGTTGATTGCCCCCCTGACTGAAGTCTGGATTCAATTGTATTAATACAAAAATTGACATTCATTGGATATACATACATATGTATATACATATCTATGTATTTGCTGAATGTTGCTGTTATCACGCTGCCGTTGTTGTTGTTGTATTTGTTTCAAATGCCAAAAACAATTAATGTAATCCAATTAATTAAAAACGTACGATAAAACGTAGGATTTTATCAATTTGTAAAAGGGAATCAGTGTTGCATTATGTTACACTACTTTACGTTCTTTTATTCTATATGTATTATGTTACGTTACTTTACGTTACGTTACGTTATATGACACAGCAATGCTTGAGGTACACATCAGGGACGATGTAACAAAAGCACCAGAAGGACAAAGAATGAAACTGATACAGCAACAACAAGAACGAAAACGAAAACACCAAGAATGACAACAACAACAACAACAAGCATGACAACAACGCATAACAACTCCGCGCCGTACTGCAGAAGAGTAGAAGTCGTCGATGCAGTCGACGTGGCGACATGGCGACGTCGCGTTGAATGGCAAATAATTGTTAAAGCATCCATCCTTTGTTTATGGTTAATGGTGCTCGCGTTGAAGGTACTCCTGCCCCAGCCATCCATTCTCCCCTCCTTGCCCACTATCGACAAACTATGCTAGGAATTTTTTTAATTAAATTTCACTTTGACAACTCAACAACGTTTTTTACAGTTACGTAGTTAGTTAGTCGGCTTAAAAACAAAAGTTGAAGCAAATTATGGGTTTCAGTCTCTATGAAAGCTGATCATATACACGAGTGATGTGTGTGTGTTAAAGTGTGTGTGTGTCAGTGTGTTCTTTGTGTGAATTCCAAAGATTACACCATCTTTTAACAACAGAACAAAAACATTACCACCCTCTGTACGTAAAGCTTATGAAAAGTTTCTAGAGAAACATGAAGTAAAAGTTTAACTTCAAACTCTGAACACTGCAAAATAAAAATAATCCCTTTCATGATGCTCCACGGTTTTAATCCTTTTAATTGTTATTAAATTAAAACTCACCAACTTTTAGTGCATTGTACTTTTACGATTGATTAATTAATCTTACCTGCAACAGAAAAAGAAAGAGAATATCAATTAGAAATCTTGAAATCATTTTTGAAAGTTCTTTAAAAAATTGTTAAATTTATAAATTGTATTTTTAAGTAAATTTGATTATTTGCACTTTAAATAATTCACTCATTTCAGACAGCAAGAATAACTAATTTTATGCTGGCTCTAATTAAATACTTTATATTCATCATTTATTACAGTACAACCTCGATAGTTTGTAATCAACTGATCTGTTGTTTGCAGAACAACATGTCTACCATTTGTGATACTTAATTTATTTAGTTTATTAATATAAGTTATTTTAATAAAACCGAGAAAATTTTACAAACCAATTTTTCGGTTATCAATTATTGAATAATGAACAGAATATCTCACATAATAATGAACAGAAGAATGAACAGAATAACTAACAGAATAATGAACAAAAGAATGAACAGAATAATGAACAAAAGAATGAACAGAATAATGAACAGAATACTATAATGAACAGAAGAATGAACAGAATAACTAACAGAATAATGAACAAAAGAATGAACAGAATAACAGAATAATGAACAGAATAATCGAAAAGAATTATTTATGTTTAATAGAATTCATTTTGAGAAAGCGTTTTCAAGATAGATTGTAGGAACACAGACTCGGTAAGATTTTGAATATGAAACCCTTCTGGTTTTTTTTTTTTGGTTTTCTTTTTTTGGTTAAGTTTGGGTTTTTAATTTTTCAGCAAATAAGTTGAGTCGTGTTGAGCCGAAAGAACGTGCCATTCTTCTGGCGTGACAAATGTTCTCTAACAACAGTAATACTGAGATCTCCACCCACTCCACTGACGTGTAGTTGGAATTACAATTGTGGTGTTGTTGTTGTAGTCAGCACGTACATACATATGTATGTTAGTCCATGTCCATGTGACTGCACGATTTCTGGCCGGCGCGCTACAAAACAAAAGCTGGGAGAATCAATTTTGGATTTTTGTCACGTTTGACATAATATTCGAGAAGAGTTTCGCACAAACTGAATTATTTTTTGTCATCTTTCTTTGTTGTTGTTGTTATTGTTGTTGACATAAGAAGATTTTTCATGTTGCTCTTATTATTTTTGCTGTTATAATTGTCGCTGTTCTTGTTGTTGGTGCTGCTGTTGATGCTTTCGGATGCTGTAGTGTTTCACACAATTCTTTTGATGCTTGCTTTTAAATCAGCCGACTCGAAAAAGCAAAGTAACACTAACAACAAACACACACACGCAAACACACACACACACACACACACAAACGCGCACACACACGCGGCGAAAAACTGTGATGTAGAAGCATTGAAGAAGATTGAGTAACTGTTGACAAAGAATTGTTTCATATACCGATGAAGGAGGAAAGGCATGGGATTTTTTTACATTCCTCCTTCTTTCATCAAATTTTAATGGTTGCCATGTAAGCAAGATGTACATATTTTGTTGCCGAAGACACGACACACGTTTCCACGTTACCTAATCGCACAGCTAAAGAATTCTTGTGTCGACATAAAATTCACAAAATTAATTTTATGAAGTAATTGAATAAATTACATACATGCTTGTGTTTGTGTTCCGTTTTACATACGAACATAATGATTTTAATACCAATACAAAATAAAAACAACATAAAAAGGTCACTTCAAAAATAAATGCGTGTAAAATATATAATAAAAGGTGACGAACTTAATTTGAATGATCTGTCAAAATCAAAATAAGTTCAAAGTTCAAGTTTTAAGTCCATTGCAAGTCCCTTTAAGATTCTGTCATGGTTAAAATATGGACGTTTTGGGTATCACAGTGACACGGTTAATAATAATGAGCAGTATGTACATCATTAAGTAGTACCACGTAACTACCGAAGGGTAGCCCATCAATGGATCTATTTTCCTCGCTTGAGCAATCTGATTGATCTTCATTGGATTTCTATATTCTTTAATTTAATCTTAGACGGTGTACTGCTTTTGCAACCATGATGTTGTACCTTCAAAGAATTCCATCGATAAGTTTACCATGTGACTGTCCAACGCAACCACAAAAGATCTCTACATTTGACCCCGTCCTCACTCGCGTATTTCCCAATCTAGCTAATTTGTAGACCATTAATGAAGCCTAAATTAAGTTAAACTTTTAATAAACTAAAACGAATAATAAAACAAAGATAATCCAGGAACTTATATAATAGTATTTTAATGTCATTTAAACTGGTAGAGTAAATTTTCAATGGTTTAAAATGCCAGAAAAATGAAAATGAAGAATCAGAAATAATGAGGGACGCGTTGGAGGGGGGGAGGCGGGGGGGGGGGGAAGTTTGGGCAAAAGTGACTCTAGCACAATGAGGTGGCAAGCTTTGTAGCGTTGCCAAATAACCCAAGGCAGAGGTTCCACACGTAATTGTTAAATGGTTGTTGTTGTTGTTTCACTACCAACTGTGTATAATAGAACTATGAAAGCATGGAGGGTATACTATACAAACACACACTCTTTCATATTTTAGGCAGATTTAAGTAAGTATTTTATTCATATACAGATAACCCTCGACTTACGCCGTTCCGACGAAACACGAAACCGGCGCAAATCAAATTCAACGGAGAGCCACCTGTACTCTGGAAATAAGCTCAGAATAGGTTTCGGTGAAAGATGGCGGAGATGCATGAGTGGATGGTGCGTCGTCGTCGGGATTTTTAAATTAATTGTGTTGCACGTAACTGAATATAAACCGTTATTTATAAGTTATAATTCAAGGAAAAAGGTTTCAAGTTTTTATAATTTATTCATTTCGTATTTTTCATACGTATTCTATTAATAACAGTATTTAGAATTATTTGAAGTCTTTAAAATTGAATTTGGGATTTCAAGAGAGCTCAAAACAGCATTTGTAATTTCTACTCCTTTCTTAGCTACTACTGCTTACATTACACATTACACATTACTTTATATTAGCAGCAGTAAGAGCGCAATAAAGTAACTACTACGAATGCATTTCACTAAAGTACGAAGTTTGTATGTACATTTAACCGAAAGGAAGTGGATCGCATGAGGAGGGGCGGCGAGCGGGGGTGGAATGTGAAGAAGAGTAACTTTCTGGGGAAACAGTGTCCATAAATAGCACTGTGAGTAAGAAAGTTCGCATGATGGCAACGCTGTGCTAACAAGTTTATTGGCCCTAAAATTTTGCAACCAGAAAACTTGGTTGCACAGAACACGCACAAACTTTGGCTCGATAAGAAGCTGTTCTTGAGACAGTTTGGACCACTTGTAGTTTTCCGAGTAATGTATGTAAAGCACACACACACACACACACAGACACACACCCACACACACAGACACACACCCACACACACAGACACACACACACACAGACACAATCACAGGATACTTTCACAAGCCCACAATACTTCAGGTTTGTATGTATACTGTAGTTTGTAGACCGAATTGCCCCGTGCAAAGCTTCAAACTTTTATTCTGCGAGCGGCTCCGTTTTTTGTTCCACCTAAAAAACTGCTATACTAAAATATTTAATATGCACGGCTCGTGTTCGCAATTATTCTGCATTCTATTTGCACTTTCCGAGTTACTCCATCATCATCATCATCATCATCCTCGTCGTCTGCTGTTTTTGTTTGTCCCACACTCTTCTCCTCTCGTCCCACACATTTTCATGAAGTGCAAAAACCTTAACGATGATGAGCGGGCGGTAGAGTAGAGTAACCTCAGTTCTTTTCGGCGCTGGGTACGCGCTAATTTATTGAATTTGTGGCAACCCTTAAAATGTAAGTCGCCCGGCACCGCACCGCACCGCACCGCACCGCATTCAAGTGTCGAAACCGAACGATGTTAAGTGTGCGTCGTGTGTGTTGAAAAATTTGTCGTCTCTGTTGAATGTACGTAAGTATGTGAGGTGGTGTTCTCGGGAAGGGGGGGGGGGAGCGGAAGTGCATCGGCACTGATAGTTTCCGGCCCATGTTCCTGTGCTTGTATGCAAGACAGGGCTGCACAAAGTTTTGCAATACTTTTCCATGCACCAACAATTATCTTATCATCTTACAAGGAACTGAAGTAATTTTCTGAGGTAATTAATCGTAGTTACACGACAATAAAGCTCTAAGCCTTGAGGAGTCGCATGTGATCAAGGCACCAACACCACGAGAGCAAAAACAGGAGCGCAATTTAAGCGTAATTTAAGCGTAATTAGATATGTAATTTAAAGCACACCGCATAATTAAAGATATGAGTGAACTACAAGTCAAAAAACCAGCCAAAGTAAAGTTTATTCTCTGTTTTGGGGTCTTTCTAGGTTAGGTTGGGTTAGATTATGTTGGGTAAGGTCTATCTTGAGGTCCTCAAGATGGATAAACTAGTTACGTTTTCAGGACGATGTTAACGCACTCATCTCGAGTATATTTCAAGCATTCGCAGTGAGTACTTCGTTGGCTTAACTCAATTCCAAAGTAACCTCAAACAAGTTCAGCTTCGAAAGTTCTGCATATTGACACAAGTTATGGCGACAATTCTTCTAATGATTCCGCTGACGGCTGTTCCACACAGCGAAAGTATTTATATATGTATACGCCCCACTGTACCCTACTCGACCCTACTAACTCATCGCTTGTACCTCTTCAGTTGGCAGTTGACTAAGTTTTAAGTTCTTCATCTTCATTTAGATAACACTTCACCCTATTTTGGTAGTTCCTGCAAACCGACAGACAAGCAGACGGACAGACTTGCACACATCCATCCAAACACAGTGCTTGAAATGCACTTGAGCAGTATTCCGGGGGGGGGGGGGGGGGGGGCGGGGCAGATGGTACGAACCCCTCTTGGTTGTCCCTGAATATAACCACACTTTAGATCAGTTTAACCACGTAACACCCTCCCGATGTTATGAACGGTGTTCTTCTCTCGTCCGGGGAGTCGCAGAAGGATACCAGGAGAAGGGTTCCATTTCTACTCATTATGTTTCTATATCCAAGTGTTGGTGGCTCTCCCCGGTTCTCGAAACTAACGCGACAGCTTTACGTTGATTAGAATAGCTGACTGCATGACGTCTTCGCCTGTTCATCAATCTAATGAGACTCGGTGATTTGCACTTCCCACCCACCATCCACCCAGCCACCCAGCCACTAGACTTAACAAAAAAAAAAGAAAAAAAAATCAAAATGCAGATACTCAAGTCCCGGTTCTGAAGTGATGCGGCGAGTGCGCTTCGGTTTTAGTTTTGGTGTGTTTCTATTAGTTTTTCCCACCTAATAAAGTTCTTTCTCTCTCTCTCTCTCTCCGTCTCAAACTTTGACCGTGTTTCTTTTAAGCACTTTTCAGTTATCTTTGTTGTGGGCTGTCCTTTTCATTTGATTATATGAAATGAATTAAAATAATTCCATGAAAAGTGAGTGTTCTTCTGAGTGAGGAAAGTTTTCACGGAAATGTCAAAAGTTTTCGACTGTAAAAATAGTTCTACACTCATCTCGAAATTCATTGAGTTGCTGCAGATTATTTCGTGCTCTCCTCCGCCGGGTTGTATTTGTATTTCTTAACTGGAGAGATCTTGACAAAGATGCAGAAATTTCATGATAATAATTGTCAAAAATTAACAACTGAAGCTGAAAGCTTGTTGAAACACAAGGAAAAATTCTTAAGATCACAGATCAAGAGAATAATTTTGGACAGATTATATTAATATTATAATATACGGAATCTGAGAGAGAGGGAGAGAGACACACACAAAGTGAGAGGGAGAGGGAGAAATGGGCAGAGAGACGACTCTGACAGATACGTCAAGACAACAACAAAGATAGAGTCAAATATTATGTATAAAATCTACGATCTACGTTCTACGATCGACGTAATATCGTAATATGTATTGAATTTTTCGTAATTGTTGTGTGATTTTCATTCGTTCTCACTTCAATTCATTCACTTTTACTTATTCAAGCCTCAAATAGTTGTTGTGTCTGCACTTAAATCGAATTAATTGCGACACCCTTTCGGGGCATTTTTTACCACGTTCCACAATCACAACAATCAATATTTATATAACAGCTGTTAATAATATTTTGTTTTCTTTACTTTTCATCGGGTTTCGAGTGGGCAAAAAAATGACTGAGCCACATACACAAAAAAGTGTTTCCGACACCAGCGAAAGCAAGGAAAACGAACGAAAGCGAAAAAAAACAACTGATAGCATTCGTTCGGTCGACAGTCGCGAGGCCGACACACAACCTGTTGAGCTCGGGGGCAGCCGCCCAACGTAAACGCGTTGTGTTCGGTTCGAATGGCGACAACGGCGACAACTGCGACAATCGCACGACCACGTCGACGAAGTGAATTGATTAAACGCACAGTAAACCTGGGATGACGTCCGCCGACCGACTCTTCGGCCTGGAATGTGGTATGAATTCATGCGCAAGCAACCGACGGCAACAACAACAATGCTCTGCGATGCTCTGGTCAGAAGCCGCAGTTGTTGGCATTGTAAATGAGTTTGTTGTTGCGTGTTTTTTTATATCTGTAACATGGATGGATAAAAGAAAAGCACAGATTCTCTTACTTGCCCACTAATTTTCCAACACTTTCCGCTTCAAAGGCGGAACTTGGTCTCATCTCATCTGCGAATCATCTGCCTCCGGGAGGAAGGCGGACGAAAGGAGGAGAGAGAACATTTTATTTAAATAATACAATACTAAAAGAGAATAGAGAATCCTCTCATCCTTTTTATAGCCTTGACATTGAGGCAACAGCTTGAGGCAGTTGATCTGTGGAAACAATCAGCCTGAAGTCGAACCTGTGACGTCATTATTGAGGAATAATGATATAAACCGTAATTAATATATTAATATTGTTTAATTTGAGATATTATGAGATGAGATATTATGACGTTACTTTCGTTAGCTTCATTGGCATTTTCTACCATTTAATACTGAATTTAATACTTCCTTGTTGTCAAGTGATTCCTTTCTGTGATTCTTACCTTTTATTTTAACATTTTTGACGATTGATTAACAGTGTGTGTGTGTGTGTGTATGTGTGTGTGAGTGGTTTTTTCGCTAAGTGTTGGAATCCATGTTAAACAACGTTTATTGTTTCAGCAAAATTATCAGCAAAGTAAAATTTATCGATTATGTACATTGTACTTGCAACACAACAACAGCAACACTGAAACAAAAAACGCTGGGGAAAAACTTGTTGTGCCGGAGAGAAGTTCCAAGGAAAAACTGAAGCCAGCAGCGACGAGAGCGAACCAACGAGTATTTTAACGAATGTTCTTCGTATCGTGCGATACACGAATCCACCATTAAATAAAAACCGACGCACACACGCACAGACTTCACACAGCGTCCGTCGTCGCAAGACGTAACTTTTACTCCACAACGCCAACAACAACACCAACAACAATAACAACAACAAGAAGAACAACAACATCATGGAAGGAACAATCATGAAGAAAGTAAGAAAGCAAACAAGAAAGAAACAACAACGAATCAACGCATCTTCTGAAGCAACAGCGTACTTTCTTTTGCTGTAAATTCTTGAGGGGGGGGGGAGGGGGGCGGGGCGGAGGGCTGGGGCGTTTTCTGTTGGAGCATCATACAAGTTTTTTATACATGAATCGAAAAAAGAGAAGACAGGAAAGCAGAAGAGAAGAGAAGAGAAGCGAAGCGGTTTAGAAGAGCAGCCTTCCTTTCTTTGCTTTCTTCTTCTTCCTCGTCTTCTTCTTCGTGTTTTTCCTCTTCTTCGTCTCCTCCATCTTCTTATTTTCTTCTAAACTTGTCATTTGTAACAGTAACTCAATAGCACGACTCTCGTTGATTGTTGTAACCGTTAAAAACGTCAGAACAACAACAATGACAGCTCAACGATGGCTGTAAAGAGTTTATTGAATGCAATTAAAAATCGTACACACGAGCTGAGCCATAAAAGTCATCCTTCGATGACTAACGGTTGGCTTGATTGAAATAGTACATAAATCGCATTAAGTTCCAACGGAGTTCTGATATTTAATTTTCATTTAAGAAATACTTAAAAATAACGCGTTCCAAAGGAGCAGACCCGGATAATAAAAAAAAAAGTTCGCAAATAAAGTTGAAAGAATTAAAAGCAAAGAAGGTGAAGGGAAGAAAGAGGCGGATATACGATGCTGTGTCACAGGATCCCAATCATCCAGATCATCCACAACGCCACACGAAGAGGAGCGAGTGAGTGACTAAGCGAGCATCATTTCAACCGCAGCTACACTCATCCCAGCAAAGACACAAGAAACGACGAGCATCGCCGAGTCATCAACACGAGCGGAGAGAACAGCGAAGATGCGAGGCCACGAAATGTTTGCTGATTTGTTCGCTACGCTACGCTACGTTACGCATGTTAAATACACGGATATTTGCTCGCAAACAATATGATGATGACGACGACTGCATGCTATGAATACAAATAAGCATCTGATGGTCATGTAATGAACACGTTACCGTTACTGTTATTATCACAGGCTCTGTTGTGATGCTGCTAACCACCATCGACGATGGTTCTTCTCTCTTGTTTCTTAATAAACACCTTCTATCGAATGGAAGTACTTTCAATCTGCTAAATCAACAAAAACAGAAAACAATCAATCATCAGAATTGCAAGCAAGTGTAAAGATTGGAGTTTTCTTCAACTTGCGATAAAACGGATTCATGGTCGATACAGAAACTCGAGATACTCTAGAAACATGGTATATAGTATGTATGATATATATGTATAATGATGCAGATAATAAGGCGCTATACAATCAGTTGAATGTGATCATTATTTGTATACCTCCTTCCATTTTAATTAAAAAGAAAGAAAACACAAATAAAACGAAAGTGTTTCACTTTAATGATTCCCTTTGGTATAATTTTCTCTTTTCATCATCTACCAAAAGTGGCTAAAAATAAGAACTACTATACAGACTTTTGCTAGATGAAACGAGGGCGATCTGAAAACTGGCTCTTGTGAGTTGAGATGTCATTCCTTCGCAGAAAGGAGAAGACAGGGACAAATATTCGAATGCGGATACTACATCACAAAGAAACTTTCGCTAATCAATAGCTATTGCAATACGCATCTCGTTCTCGGATGCAGTTAATAACGGTTGTTTTTCAGCAATAAAAATGTACTTTTATTAACTATACAAACGTCGTCGTGTCATAATAATACAATTGCATTGCAGACAAGTCACTCTATTTGTTGGTCTCTCCTTCCACACCCACACTCCGTATCTCCCCACACTTCCTCCACTCCTTCCCCTCCCTCCACGCCATACGCATCCACTCCCTTTCTTTTTGAACTCTATATTTCACTACAAATCTTTCCCCCTTCCATTCCATTCCGCCTCCTTGCCTTTTGAGAACTTTCCTTGTCGAGACTCTGAAGTGTTAATTCTCAATCTTCAATCCTCATGCTCCAAAACACATTTGTGCATCTATGTACCCGTCCGCCCCACGCCTCCCCACCCGCCGGCGCTTCCTTCTTCCTTCACTTCTTTTTTAAAAAGTCGCTAGTAGTGGAATTCACGACGCTTTCTATTCACGTAAATTGTACTTGAAATGTTTTTGATATTCGTTGAGCGTCGCTCTTCGAAAGGAAAGGAAAAGAATTTCTTCTTAATTAAGTTGAGAAATAATTCTAAATTCTTGTCTGTAGATAGGTGGATAGATGGACCGAAGTGTACCAGTATTCGTATGTAAACTTGTGTGTTGGTGGGTTTGTCTACGTACATTTTAACCGATATCATTGAGTACGAGAACAGGTCACCGTAGCTTCACGTATCTGAAAGCATCTTAATGAAAAGCTCTCGGACAGTAAAATGAACAATTTTTTCGCTGAATTTTATTGGAGTTGCTAATAGCATGTAATTTTTATATTTAGTAAAACGAAGGATTTAACTGTCAGGATTAAGTTACAACCTTTGAGATTAAGTTAAATAAAGAATCAGAAAGGATAGAATAAAATCAAAGAGCAGAACATTAACACAATGTTTTAGATTTATAAATAATATAAAGAGTATAATTAATGGCGATAATGATAGAGATAATATAGGGGATTTACAATGATTCTATTCTATTCTGCATTCTATTTTCTTTTGGGCTTTTCTTCGATTATTTTTTTTTTTGTTATTTGCAATTTTTAATTAATATGAAAAAAGCAAAGTCAAGCATTAAAATACCGACAAATACACGCACAGACAAGCAGAGATTAACACATACATATACACACATACATACATACATACATACATTCACTCTATATATACTAGTTAATATATAAAAAGAAGCGTTTTAGAACCGATTCTCTGGCTGGAGATGAAAAGCATCGAACAGCATTTTTATGGCCACACGCTGGAGATGTTGTGTCACCATTTGACATTTCAACTGTCAACACACACACACACACATACACTCACAAGTAAACACTCAGAGACGGACGCAAACTGAACTCCCACATTTTACGTGTATGTATTGAATTCATGCGATTATACGATACGGCAGACGCATGCGTGTTGCGTATACGCCCAGGTTAATCAAAGAGAACGTAGACTGGGTTGAATTTCACAGAATCAAAACACCACAGAGAGGGAGAAAGAGCGGGGGAGAGGAGTGAGATAGAGTGAACAATATTGTGATGCTCAGAGAGTAGAGTATGGAGTAGATCTACTATAGCATTTTTATACAAATTATACGAGAGTAGTCCCAGGGTCATACCCGTTCCTTGGAGTTCCTGCCTATAGATGGCAGTTAGTGTTTGAAGAATTACTATAGTCGGTAACCTACATTGTTTAATATTCGTCTTCGTATTTATATGCTCCCCACTTCGTATGAACTTCTATTTGTAACGCACAGAAGGAGGTGTGGCTGGCAGAAAAGTGTGTATATTCTTAATTTCAGGACACTCCGCCGCTTGAAAATGATTTAGCCATGTACATCCAACCGTCCCACCGTCCATCCGTTTGTCTGTCTGTCCCTTGAAGCCACAATTGAACGAATAGACATTAAATTCACAATTCACCTTGTATGGAACAGCCTAACAGATACCCTGATAACATAACCACAAATCAATATTAACTACTATGGAAAAAAGTGGGCGTAAACCGTTCATTTTTGTATTATCTGCCCTATTTAGAGGAAGAGACGAAACAGCTTGCTGATTGCTGAAATTCAACCAGGAGATGCATTTGAATAATAATTTATTAATATAATAATATTAATTATATATTAAAAAGTATTATATTCACATTTATTCATAAATAGGGAGTAAATATTCGTATTATTATTAGTATTTTCTATCCATAATAAAAAATATACTCTCTACAGTACCATGCTCTCTGAGAACCATGTCTGCGTGTTAATAAAGAGAGAGTTTCGTAAGAGAGACATTTTTATATACGAGCAAAAACGAAAAAGAGAAAGCAAGATATAGCGCGAGAGAGAGAGTGATTGAGAGAAAGTTGGCGAGTGCGTCAAGAGCAGCTGATTCTACATTTGCTCAAACCCGCCGAAAATGCGTTACCGGTATTTTTCTGACTTTGCACAGAAGGGTGGTGCGAGCTAGGAGCTGGGAGAGGGAGGAGGATGCTCGGCCGTTGTTTGACGCCCCCCGTTCGGCCAACAAAACTCGTATACAGAACCAACAGATCCACAAACTGAAGGTTAATTTGCCGGCTTGTTGCAGAGACACATGACATAGCAAATAAAGCATTTTATTCTAGAGGAAAATGCAAGGTTCTAAAAATATGTATGTACATATATTCTAAGAATACAATCAAATGATAATACGATAAAACCTTAGCATAAGAGAAGAAACATAAAGACAACGTACAACAAGTACAATATTATTCAACATTCTTCAAAGGCAATAAAAATATGAATATCTCGAAGATGTCTTTCAATATTACGTCGCAGTCGAGAGCAAATAATTTTCTGATCTCTCGAAATGGATGCTTTAAGACTGGTTTTATTTATGGAATATTTGAGAATAACTTTCTTACATTATCATACGCTAAAAAATTCTTACATCAGTATAGGAATATTTATGGGACAATTGCAACAAGTTTTTAAGTGAAACCGTGACCAATACCATAAATAAATTTTGTGCAATTTAAGTATTCACTAAACATATACAGATAGTATAAAATAAGAATAAAAATCGTAGGTGAAACAAAAATTAACATAATGCGTATGTTTTAAAGCAACAATCGTATCGTACAATAATCGTATGTTAATGTTATTTATCATTAATAAAAGTATTATTTTTGTCTTTTGTCAAATGGAAATAAAGTAGAATTTTCCACAAAATATAATTAAAAACTCGAGTAAATGAACAGTTATGTGGTCCGTTTGTAATGTCAACATTACATGCACGAGTACAAACAACGTGAATATTTACACTGTGTTTCATAAACAAAGTTGATCAATAAACATAATGACATGAATGAATAAGCAATTAAAAAAATTCACATGATTAAGAAATAAATAATATAAATTCGATTTAACATTAATTTCAATTAAAATATGTTATATTTATAGAAGAATTATATAGAAGAAATACCAAATAAAGGCTAAAATCGAAGCAAATGTAATTTAATGAATCGTTATTAATTGGTTATTATTATAAAATAATTACATTAATACATATATAATGCATAGTATTATATATAATGGTAGTCCATATAATGCGTGATTTGCGTAATTATAATCTTGAGTTTTTCCCACTCAACTTAACCGCCCACAGAGCAACCGGACACACCCACTGTGCTCCTTCGAAGGAAAATTAAGAGAACAGTAGAGGATTTAAGTTGAAGCACCCATATTAGAGATACCCCGGCGATAATCCGGTACTAGAAGTAGTGTGGAACCTAATTCGAACCTTAACTACAGCTGTCACCCTTCTTTTCCAATACAGTTTCTTTTGCTTTGATTGCTTTCATAGCCGCTTGATTATCTGAGAAGATTTTGCAACATTTTCCGGGATTTTCTTTTAAAATAGAAAAAAATCCAAGAATATTTTATGTGAATCATAATATATAGGAAATCTGATGAGATTGATTTATTTCCCAAAACAATTTGTCACTAATTTAAGACCAACGAAGAGTAACCTGAAAATGAAACACACAAAGAAAAATGACAAAAACAAGGTAAAGAAGAGAGAGAAGAAAATTAACATGATTTGTTTTAGAACAGGTTCCATATAGAAATACGTATCATACTTTTAATTAGTGTCCAACGTTATCTTTTAACAATATAATTTATAATGATAATGATTTAGTGCGAATTCCCTCAAAAGCGATTACCTGGGCCATTAATCACGTATGTACGTAAGTTTGTTGGGCCCACAGCGCGATGCTGTTCGAACATCTATATATTTGAGCCGGAGAACCCGAAAGTGTGGCAATATAGCGACACGACATGGAATGGAGATTGCACTTTTCGGAATTTAGAAGGATAGATATACACGAGTATGTATGTATATATAGTATACATATGTATATGTATATGGACAAATACAGGTGCATAGAACTCTAATATAACGAGCAACTGTGGCCAAAAAACGGTAAGAAACGATGATGGCGATGGTAATGATGTTGACCGGGATGATGGTGCTGATGATGATGATGCTGCTGATGGGGTTCAGTGCAAACCATCCACCGCCAGAAAAAAGGACGAGTATATAGCATATGGAAGAATACAACAACATTGAAGTAACATAGCTGTGTATTATTAAATGTGAGAGTGTATGTGTGCGTGTGTGTGTGTGTGCCTGTGATCCATCTATACACTGCCGCCGGAATTTATTGGCATTTCCACAGTAAGGTCAACAATTTGTATGCAACGATATAGCAACAAAAGCAGCTCGAATTTTCAAATGCATTTCGACAGCAGCACGAAAGCCTGAATCAATGAATTAAAATTTTCCAAAATATTTTCATAAAAGAATCAATGAATCAATGACTGAAAGAATCAATGAATGAATGACTGAAAGGATCGATGAATTCATGACTGAAAGAATGACTGCTGTACATTTGGTGTAAATATTTTCATGTTTTGTGAAACATCAATGAAGCTTAAGGAATATGATGATGATGTTGATATGTTTTGATCGGTTACTTAGTTTTAATCATTGCATTGATTTTAATTTTTCTTTCCCAACAGACTTTAATAACAAATGTAAGCTTCAATTCTATTGCATTATTCTTAGGATATTTAGTAGATTTGATTCTATAGAAATTTAACGAGAACAGTCTATGTATTTATGTGTTCAAATTTGAAAGATAGGAAATATTTTCAATTTAAAATGTCTTGGGAAAAAATGCAGTATTTCAATGAACGAATCCCGAAATTCGACCCGGCGGCATTTGGAGCAAACTTATTTTCGAAAAAATGAGAATGAGGAAAAATAATCAACGGGAGAAAAACTAAATTGGAACAATTGGATTGCCGCAGGACGATTCCGAAAGATTGGCCAAATAATAATGAAAACACGAACGCTAAAAGGAACAAATTGTTGAATGCCAGAAGAGCAGCAGATACAACAGTTTATCGGAATGGTGTATAGTATAAAAATTAATATAAAAAAGAGTATTAAAGCGAGTATTCAAGTGAGTATTCAAGTGAGCATTCAAGTGAGTATTAAAGAGAGTACTCAAGTGAGTATTCAAGTGAGTATTCAAGTGAGTATTCAAGTGAGTATTAAAGTGAGTATTAAAGCGAGTATTCAAGTGAGTATTCAAGTGAGTATTGAAGCGAGTATTCAAGTGAGTATTCAAGTGAGTATTAAACCGAGTATTCAAGTGAGTATTAAAGCGAGTATTCAAGTGAGTATTCAAGTGAGTATTGAAGCGAGTATTCAAGTGAGTATTAAAGTGAGTATTAAACCGAGTATTCAAGTGAGTATTAAAGTGGGTATTAAAGCGAGTATTCAAGTGAGTATTAAAGCGAGTATTCAAGTGAGTATTCAAGTGAGTATTCAAGTGAGTATTCAAGAGAGTATTCAAGTGAGTATTAAACCGAGTATTCAAGTGAGTATTCAAGTGAGTATTCAAGTGAGTATTCAAGTGAGTATTAAAGTGAGTATTAAAGCGAGTATTCAAGTGAGTATTCAAGTGAGTATTAAACCGAGTATTCAAGTGAGTATTCAAGTGAGTATTCAAGTGAGTATTGAAGCGAGTATTCAAGTGAGTATTAAAGTGAGTATTCAAGTGAGTATTAAACCGAGTATTCAAGTGAGTATTCAAGTGAGTATTCAAGTGAGTATTCAAGTGAGTATTGAAGCGAGTATTCAAGTGAGTATTAAAGTGAGTATTCAAGTGAGTATTAAACCGAGTATTCAAGTGAGTATTCAAGTGAGTATTCAAGTGAGTATTCAAGTGAGTATTGAAGCGAGTATTCAAGTGAGTATTCAAGTGAGTATTAAAGTGGGTATTAAAGCGAGTATTCAAGTGAGTATTAAAGCGAGTATTCAAGTGAGTATTCAAGTGAGTATTCAAGTGAGTATTCAAGAGAGTATTCAAGTGAGTATTAAACCGAGTATTCAAGTGAGTATTCAAGTGAGTATTCAAGTGAGTATTCAAGTGAGTATTAAAGTGAGTATTAAAGCGAGTATTCAAGTGAGTATTCAAGTGAGTATTAAACCGAGTATTCAAGTGAGTATTCAAGTGAGTATTCAAGTGAGTATTAAACCGAGTATTCAAGTGAGTATTCAAGTGAGTATTCAAGTGAGTATTCAAGTGAGTATTGAAGCGAGTATTCAAGTGAGTATTAAAGTGAGTATTCAAGTGAGTATTCAAGTGAGTATTGAAGCGAGTATTCAAGTGAGTATTCAAGTGAGTATTCAAGTGAGTATTAAACCGAGTATTCAAGTGAGTATTCAAGTGAGTATTCAAGTGAGTATTCAAGTGAGTATTAAACCGAGTATTAAAGCGAGTATTAAAGCGAGTATTCAAGTGAGTATTCAAGTGAGTATTAAACCGAGTATTCAAGTGAGTATTCAAGTGAGTATTAAACCGAGTATTCAAGTGAGTATTCAAGTGAGTATTGAAGCGAGTATTCAAGTGAGTATTAAAGTGAGTATTCAAGTGAGTATTAAACCGAGTATTAAAGTGAGTATTAAAGCGAGTATTCAAGTGAGTATTCAAGTGAGTATTAAACCGAGTATTCAAGTGAGTATTCAAGTGAGTATTCAAGTGAGTATTCAAGTGAGTATTGAAGCGAGTATTCAAGTGAGTATTAAAGTGAGTATTCAAGTGAGTATTAAACCGAGTATTCAAGTGAGTATTCAAGTGAGTATTCAAGTGAGTATTCAAGTGAGTATTGAAGCGAGTATTCAAGTGAGTATTAAAGTGAGTATTCAAGTGAGTATTCAAGTGAGTATTGAAGCGAGTATTCAAGTGAGTATTCAAGTGAGTATTCAAGTGAGTATTAAACCGAGTATTCAAGTGAGTATTCAAGTGAGTATTCAAGTGAGTATTCAAGTGAGTATTAAACCGAGTATTAAAGCGAGTATTCAAGTGAGTATTCAAGTGAGTATTAAACCGAGTATTCAGGTGAGTATTCAAGTGAGTATTCAAGTGAGTATTGAAGCGAGTATTCAAGTGAGTATTAAAGTGAGTATTCAAGTGAGTATTAAACCGAGTATTCAAGTGAGTATTCAAGTGAGTATTCAAGTGAGTATTCAAGTGAGTATTCAAGTGAGTATTGAAGCGAGTATTCAAGTGAGTATTAAAGTGAGTATTAAACCGAGTATTCAAGTGAGTATTAAAGTGGGTATTAAAGCGAGTATTCAAGTGAGTATTAAAGCGAGTATTCAAGTGAGTATTCAAGTGAGTATTGAAGCGAGTATTCAAGTGAGTATTCAAGTGAGTATTAAACCGAGTATTCAAGTGAGTATTAAAGCGAGTATTCAAGTGAGTATTCAAGTGAGTATTGAAGCGAGTATTCAAGTGAGTATTAAAGTGAGTATTAAACCGAGTATTCAAGTGAGTATTAAAGTGGGTATTAAAGCGAGTATTCAAGTGAGTATTAAAGCGAGTATTCAAGCGAGTATTCAAGTGAGTATTAAAGCGAGTATTCAAGTGAGTATTCAAGTGAGTATTCAAGTGAGTATTCAAGTGAGTATTGAAGCGAGTATTCAAGTGAGTATTCAAGTGAGTATTAAACCGAGTATTCAAGTGAGTATTAAAGCGAGTATTCAAGTGAGTATTCAAGTGAGTATTGAAGCGAGTATTCAAGTGAGTATTAAAGTGAGTATTAAACCGAGTATTCAAGTGAGTATTAAAGTGGGTATTCAAGTGAGCATTCAAGTGAGTATTCAAGAGAGTTTTAAAGTGAGTATTCAAGTGAGTATTCAAGAGAGTTTTAAAGTGACAACTAAGAATTCGACTATGTTGATGTGTAACCATGCTTATAGTACCGAGTCCATTATTTTAATACGATTGAAATTAAATGGGTTTAAATATTTATTCAGCAACTTCTTCGATACCAACCACATTCGGAAAAAACGACTGCTTTTTGTTGTTCAAAACTCTTTGCTGATATCAAATTCTACTCTATACTACTCTGTTTTTTCATTACTCATGCTTGTATGTAATCGGAATTTATTTAAACAATCGAATAGTTTTAATATTAAATTGTATAGAAACTGTTGTTGTTGCTGTTATAAACAATGTGAAAATATCAATCAAATGTTGCACTATCGTGTTTCGTCTCTTGTTCTATGCCCTGATTTTCCTAAATAGAATAATAAATATAACACATTGAATATTTGTTGTGTGTTTTATGTATTTGTTTCTCTTTCAAAACATTCCTTGTTTTACGATATTTTTTCGGTTTCGTTTTGTTTTAACTTCAATTCTTTTTCTGCTCGTATTTTGCTCAATTTATTGCAACAGATGAATGTGAATGTTAACAACATTGTTTCGTTGCTTCACTGTGCGATAAATGTTGTTGTCGTTGTTGTTTTTGTTCATGTTGTTGTTGTTCTTGTTCATGTTGTTGTTGTTCTTGTTCATGTTGTTGTTGTTCTTGTTCATGTTGTTGTTGTTTTTGTTGTCGTTGTTGTTGCAGTTGAACATAGTTTCGAGCAGTGAAGCAAAATTCGGAATGAACTTTTGTGTGCACACTTGACACAAGTGGGTGTGGCAAAGAAGTGTCTACAGTATGTGATAACTGACGTACATGCATGTCTGTGTGTGTGCGTGTGTGTGTGTGTGTGTGTGTGTGTCTGAGCATTTCTCAGTTTTGTTTTTTGCATTGTTTGCTGCTTGCTTCGCTTTCGCTGTTTGAAGTTTTCCACACTCGTTCACAGTCGTTTATTTGCATTCGTAATTAATGAAGAGTTATTAAAATTGCGTGAACATTTTAATTAAAGGACTCGAAAGTGTGTCTATTATTTGGTCGTAAATCGCTGAAATGTTTCACCATCAACCAAAACAACACTCAACACTCAAAAATAACACGAACACTCTTCTAGTCCCGTCTCTACGCTTCTCTACTCAACTCTGCTCTGCTCTGCTCTTCTTTTCTCTGCTCTTCTTTTCACCACTTCATTGGGTTTTTGTTGTTGCCGTTGTTGAAATGCTACACACACACACACACACACACACACACACACACACACACACATTTTCGTAACTTTTCGTTTTGAAACTTTATTTAATTAAATGCAGTCTCGTTAAATAAATTATATTTAGTTGCCATCATAATGATCATTATAATGGCACTCTTATTTGATTGTGTCACTCAAATAAATCATCATTAGTTTTGTTTGAAATGAATTTCCGAAGGAGCCAAATTAACAAAACAAAAAAAGAAAAACCTCAATTTACTATTTTAATAAAAGAATCTTTAAGACTTGTGGCTTATTTGAAGATTGACATTATTATTGTATTAATTGCAATCTAGAAGGATTGAACATCTGTCTGAAGTTGATGACCTCTCTTCTTTCCTGCTCATCTTTCGAGATTCCTGCAGTTTAAAAGATTTCCGCCGATTACTTTTAAATTACTACACATTTTAATTGTAATATTGTGCAAATACAAGTGCAAAATATGTACTCATGCATCACTGCATCAGGATTTAATGTGGTTTCGGGCGATTTTACAGCTGTTGTTGTTGTTGTTGTTGTTTCTGGTGCTGATACGCTGCTTTGTTATGCCAGCTATGTGAGTGTATGTGTGTGAGTGTGTATGGTTTGTTGTTGTTGTTGTTACAGCGGGAATTCATTGAGAGCGCACCCGGCGGCCAGGATATGCAGTTGTGAGCCAAACATATGCAGCATACTGAGAGCACACACACACACGCATACAACACACACACACACACACACACACACACACACACACATACACACACACACACATACATACAATATCATGCATTAACCACGTATGAGTATGTTTGCATTTCGGATCCTTGAGATTTTACTGTTAGTCGTAGATTTGCTTGTGTTGCTGTTGTTATTGTTGTTATGGCTGTTGTTGTAGTTGCAAAATTATCCTTCCGCTTTAGCGATATTAATTTTTTCCAAGTGTGTTCATAAAAGTATCTGTGGATATGTACACATAAATGCGTGTGTAGATAAATGAATGTGTGTGCGTGTGTGTGTGTGTGCTGGTGTGTGTGTAAATGTGCGTTCGAATTTCCTTTCAAACAGCATTCGAAAAACCAGGTCATTTCGTAGAAAAAAGCACCATTAAAAAAAAAAAAAAAACAAAAAAAAAAAACAAAAAAAAAAGAAAAAGCATATACTTATGAGAAAAATGCATAATCAATGTGAGCTGCCGCTGTTGTTGTTGTTGATATTGCTTTCATGACCGCACAATTTAATAAATCTTTGTTTAATTTCTTCTTTTTTTCCTTATAGTATTTTATGAATATGAAAAAACCGGCAACTTTTTTACTCTTCTTATTCATCTTATTAAAAATCATTGCGTCACATCGTCCTTGCGGTGGTGGCTCACACAGTTTGGTGGCTATATAGACCTGGTCTCTATATCTGTCTCAGTCTCTCGCCGCTCAAATTGACTCTTTATAGTTCTCGCTCGAGTCAAGAGCCAGATAAAAATGTGGGTGGCTCATGGGTCGCGAGTCGAGAGCCGCAAAAGTTGTTCGTGGCTTGTGGCTCGTGGATAGAATGAGAGAATTAATTTGCAGACTCCAAGCTAGAGAAGAAAACGGTGAGAAATGGTTTTTAGACCATATCTCGATAAAGTAGAATCATTCCGAATCAACTCTACTAATGTATATAAATTTAAGTGTTTTTCGTATTATAAAATATTTTTTATATACTCGTACTTATTTTGAATATTATCATGAATATTATGAATATTTTGTGGGAATACTAATAATATTTGTACATGTGGTCACTGTGGCTCAGCGGTGCATCAGTCAGCGGTCAGTCAGTGAGTCGGTCGGTCAGTCAGTCAGTCATTCAGTAATACGTGGCTGCTACAGCGTGAAGTTGTGGTTTCATATATTTTATAACCCTTCATTTCGAAAATATTTGATGTGGTTTTATTGTTGCTTTTGGCCACTTTTTGTTTAATTATTTGATGGATGTGAATTCCTCGCATCGATATGAATGCAAAATAGAACTGTAATACCACAGGACCAATTTATATGCGGTTTTTAACAGTTACTCGTATCGCCAAAGTTTGGAAACAGTATTTAATTGCTATCAAACAATAAAAGTCATCTTCATTTCAATATATAAATCGAAAAACTTATAATAGTATTGTAATTATTTAAGGGGGACACTTACAACATCTTTCGGTACCGTTTTGCAGGTGGGCGTGTTCCGTTAATGGCAATTAAATGCCGGTCAATCGAAGGCATACTTCGGGTCGGTCCTCCGTTCGTTTCGACGTGTCAACAACCAGAAGAATCTTCAGAATAACTGTCAGAGTATTTAAGGTGACACTTGGATCACTTTTGAGTTGATTGCCCCCACCTCACAACAAATAGGTTGACCCTCCTGAATACAGTGATTAATTATAATTAAGTTCTCCGTTACTCCGTTTCAGGTTGTTTGAGGAGACTTTTTCTCCATGTCCATCTGACGTCCTTCTGATAGACGATCTTCTGTCTCCTAACTTGTCCATAAACCATTAACAGTTTCCAATAGCTTGACACACACACACACACTCACACAAATTAACCCAAGTGTCAATACAGTTAGTTTAGCAAATATAATTTGCACCTCTTTCTGTACCCGTACATCGGCGCTGGACGATGGACGCCCGCAGAAGTGACGACAAACTTTCAACTTGTGTCACACGGCAACGTCACACGACGACGTCGCAAACGACAAACTTCAACGTAATTCAACATCATTTTCCATAAACAAATTTTATGCATATTAAAACGCAAACACTTTGCAGTGGGTACCCGACACGGATTCCCTCAAGCGTGTTACTGCTTGCCGGGTCTCTGTTCTGATGTTCAGGTCACACCGAACACTCTGGACCGGAGCTGATTTGTTGCTCCATGTCACATCTACTGACGTTTATTTGTCGCAGACGAGAGAACCTGCTGCGAGTTGTGACATGATCTGAGAACAGGGATTGATGACCGGGTAACGGTCATCCCCCTCCGTGTGGAGGGGGTGGGGGAGGGGGAGGGGGCGGGCAGTGTATAAAAAAACACACACAACCTCCATTTGTATAGTTCATAGCGATTTCCTTTCCATACATAATCGTCGTTTCCGCTGTTTACATTCAGATTCGCGAGCGAGAAGTAAGGAGAGCAGCGCAGCGGTGGAGAGGGGGGGGGGGCGAGGATGAGGGCCAGGGGGGGTGGAAGGAGAAGGGGTGAACGTCATAGTGCACCATGTGACTGAAATGTAAACAAAATCAGATTCACTTCCCGCTGGTATCACTTCTGTTGGTTTTTTTTTTTTCTATGCCTCAGTTTACAGTCGCGCTGCACGTGTTGTGAAAAAAAAACGAACGGACCGGGAAAAACAAACCCGTTTGCTTGCGGCCAACACCATGTGGCCATGTCCACGAAGGATCATAATGAAAGCAGGATCTAATTCTGCATGATATGCGGAAAACTTCATAAATTCTACTGCACTGCACTGGGCTGTGAATAGTTGATGGCTCGTGATTTAATTTGAATTTATAGTGGTTGGATGGTTGGTTGGTTGGTTGGTTGGTTGGTTGGATGGTTGGATGGTTGGATGGTTGGTTGGATGGTTGGATGGATGGATGGTTGGATGGTTGGATGGTTGGTTGGTTGGTTGGTTGGTTGGTTGGATGGTTGGTTGTTGACGTTAGAGACACGGCCGGAGCTGCTGGGCCGGGTTGACAAACAAATCCGTGTGCTGAAGAACGAGACCCGCGGTTAACGTGTTAAATTTGTTAAACAAAAGAATTACTCTGTTAAATAATAATTTGTACACGAGTATTTCGACAACCATACCGGAAATAGTACATAGTATGTACATAACTCGTGTCAACGCATGTGTTCATTATCCTTACGTAAGGGTAAATTATAAACTGAAAGTGTCACAAATCGTTGGTCAATCTAATGTAAATATTTAATAATCTTCAATCATTGCCGACGCTGCATGCTATCGTCTCTCTGCGAGCTGAGCTGAGCTGCCGAACGTATCGAATATCAACGATAGGCGTATTCTGACAGGATATCCAACGAGTGCAAAACTGACACGTTGACATGCCAACAGCACGCACGCGATGAACTCAACCACAAAAAGTGGCGGGAAGACTTGTGGCAAAAAATTAAAACCACTTCCAACAACAACAACAACAACAATAGCAGCAACAACAACAACAGAACCAAAAACCAAAGAGAAGTATAAATAAATTAAAAGGTAAATGCAAGTGATACGTATTACATACAATTGTTGCATACTTGCAGGCGCCTTTGTTAACTGTCATTAAATGCGAGAGGGAGGAAAGAAGAAGGAAGGAAGGAAGGAAAGAAGTACGTTTGTTTGTTTTTCCCCGAATCGCAACTGATTTAACATTTATAACCATCATAATTGATCATTTAAAACATGACCATTTTTAAAAATTACTCTGGCACCCCAAAAAGTATGCAACATAATTAACAATTCAATTTCTTTTTATGAAATTAATTTTAGGAAACGGAAATCATTCAATAAATGAAGAATAAAATGATAAACATGACAGATAAATCTAACCAAAGACCAGCCAAACGTCACTTTAGTCCTCTCCGAACACGAATAACTATTATAATGCCGGCTTCTTTCATGTATACGATGTTCTATCTATGATCTAATATAATGTTTATTATAATTTAACAGCAGCAAGAGAAAAAAATAAAAAAATATCCTGTTGAAATACAGAATACGATAAAAATACCACTCGTTAATATCCACTCTCAGTAGAACGAAACTTTCTTTTACGTTGATTACTTTGACAACCAATCAACCCCAGAACACACTCCTCTCTTCCACCGTCCCACCCACTCCACCCCCGAACGTGCATGCCTCCCCATCGTCCACGGTCCTCTCTATCGCTCTCACGATGTTTCTGTTCTGTTCACAGAGATGACAAGATTTATGGAGTATTATTAAGGAGGGGCGGAGGTGGGGGTGTGCTGGGTGGGACAACTCTGGATATCTACCTCAACTAAGTTGATTATTTATTTGCTCATTTGCTCAAGTATTTGGGACATTTGGAACCCAACCGTTCGCTCATAATTTAAACATTTTATTATTAGGTCGGTTTTTCTTATGTTCCCCTTACCTCAAACACACACACACACATAAATACATACTAATATTATATACAAAAACACCTATATACACACACACACATACACAAACAGCTAAAACAGCATCGTGGGGGGTGAAATTATCTTTTATCAGAGGTCACGGGGACGTAGGGTATCTCAGTTTCGGGGAAGTCTCGAAAGATTATCACACTTTCTGGTTTTCTTTTACTTCTTTTCTCTTTGTTGTCTGAGTTTGATTTTATCTCTTTACATCGTCCTCCTCTCTCTCACTCTCTCTTGCTTCGGTATTCATAATTTTAATAATGATTTTAATAAATATCTGGTTTTTTCCCTGAAGAAGTTTTGTATCGCGCAACAGCTGACAGACTCACATTTAAAAAAACAAATACGATTCACCTTTTCTACCCCGATTCACCCCGATCTACTGTACCTTCGCCAGAGCGAACAACCAGCTTATACAACTCCAGAAACCCACATACGAGTAAAGCTTCTCTGTCTCTCTGTTCCTCTGTCTGCCGCCACATGGAGCTCTCTTTCGCTCTTCTATCGCCGAACACGATGTCACTCAACAGCGATGCTTTCTTCAGCGAATGCTTTCGATAGATTGCAATAAATAAATCATTTCATTGTCATTAAATTGAATTGTGTCTTTATTGCGTGTGTGTATCTTAAGAATTGATAGAATTTCTCGAATCCTTGAAACTTATGTTTATGTTACCTTTGAAGTATTTACTCTAAAAATGACCGTTTTATTGATATTCAGTAGAAGTCCATGTTTAAAATTTGAAATTTTAATAAGACTTTAATAATTGATAATAAAAGACTAACTATTAAATAAATAAACACCGAAAAAGAGAACTTCTGCAAAAACATTATAATTCTTAATCAATTCCGTATTTAAACATTTTAAATATCTGGTTCCGTGAAGAGTTTAGATAACCACAATAAACTTAATAATAGCGGATAAACTTTGATAAATTCAACTAAATATAAACCAACTTTACTTTGAATACAAATTAATTACAACAATAAAAACTAAAACCAACATAAATTAGCTTCCAAGTTTTTTCCCCCAAAGTTATTATCCTGAGAAATCTGGGTGGATGTGGGGGAGCTGTGAGAGTGGCGGGGGGGAGGGAGTGCTAAAGTAAAATGAGAAATGGGCAACACTTCAAATTCAGATACCGAATTAATTGCATTAGTTATAAATCAAAATGGTAGACACGACACCAAAAACAAACATTAACAAGAACAACAACAACGAGAGCAGTAACAGAACCAATACCGAAGCGAAGCCATTGAAATAATTAACAATTTCCCACTCCTGCCAAAACTTCGTATAGATTGTATTTGGGGAGAAAATGGAGAACAAGGTAAGCCTCATACCGTTTTAGGTGGCTGAATGTAGGCTCAAACAACATCTCGACAGTTTATCCCGAATGTAAGATAAGAAAACACTAGAAACCCAGAGGGGCGGAGGAAGGGAGGGAGAGGAAGATGGGTGGGAGGAAGAAAAAGAGGGGAAGACAGACGAACGCAGGTAATGAATCATGACGACAAGGACAACGACGCCGACTTTGAAGCTTTCTATGCTAACAACATGGATATCCTCGGTCTGTATATTCTTTAGTTGAGCAAAACCAGTAATTACTGTATTGTAGCAAACTTTTCTATGTTTTTGTTGTCGTCTTGACGCAGATACAGAATAAGATATCTTATCTTAACAATGTTCATCGTACTCTTTCCGATTCGGTGATTATTTTGATCGGTTGCTTACTTAGTTTGGAGATTCATTGCTATAGTGACTTAATTAGCAGCCTCTTAAAGACGAAATCTACTTTTAAATCACATTCGTAATTTTCAGGTTTTCTATGAAAACTGTTTTTATTGCTGGGTTTGTTATTTCAATCATGATTTCAAATGATTTTAGGGGAACTCCTGACTATTGATTTAAGTATTTAACACTTTTTCAAATACTCTTTTATATTAAATCCTTTTATAAATGAGATTGTTTACCATAAATTTAACCACTCACTCAAAACGATATGATTTATAATCATACACACGTTCTACAGAGGAAATCATTTTAGTTTAGCCACAATCTGCAATCTGTGGTCAACATCCAACATTCATGTATCTCAACATTTGCTTGTATAATGTACCATACACATTATATCGGTCTGCATTTTTAATTTCATTGAAATTGAATAAATATGTCTAAGAAATGTACAATAAACATCTCTGTAGAGGGAATATTTTTGTTAGATTAAGCAAAGAATATCTAAAAATATTATCTAAAAACTAAATTTGCTATCATTTAAAAGAAGGTGCTAAAAACGAGACTTTAGAAGAATCAAGCTGTACAAAAGAAATCGTTTCGCTTAATCAAACCACAAAAAATCAATAGTAAAAGGAATGCAGTATAAGGACTTAAGATCTGTGGGATCTGTGGAAAGAATACAGTATAAAGACTTCATTACTCCGAGTTGTGTAAGGACTTAAAATCTCTGAGACGTATAGAGACTTAAGATTTCTGAGAACGAAAAGAGCAATCGAAGAAGGAAGAGAAAACAAATTAATGAATTTATGAAGAGGGAAAATTAATTAAAATCTAAGACGAATAAAAATCCTTAGCAAAAACTATCCATCTGCAGCTAAGTAATAAAAGGGTAAAGAGTTCTTCCTCGTAAACTTCTAAAAGACGTCCCTCCCCATAACCTTGTTTCTCTTTTTTTTTGTCTCCTGTAAGATTTGTTTGATTGATTTTGTCCGATAATAATACAAGAAAACATACCATCAACTTAGGTTTGTTTGTAGCGATAAGAGTCTAAGTCTCAATCTCAAAAAGGATAAAGATTAGAAAAACGGGACATAAGCACAGAAGCTGTTTTCATCTCTTCTCCCTTCTTACTATAGTTTTGTTGTTTGTTTGTTTGTTTTTTCTTCTTCGCAACGCTTTTTATAAGATATCCTTTATAATTAGAAAAATAAAATGACTGGAAAGAATGAAGGAAAGGTTCAGTTGATGTAATGGACATCACTGTTGTTGGTGTTTTCGTTTTTATTCTTATTTATTAAATTAAATACCGAGTTCTTTACTTTGTATTCCTTTTTAGCTGTTGTTGGTGTTGTTGTGCTATTATTGTGCTTGTACGACATCCATTTAAACTGAAATTACAATTGTAATTTAATTTTCTATTTCCAGCTGCAGCACTTCTAGCCACGTAATTAAAAGAAAATTACATTTTTGCCCCACTGTATTACGTAGAATGAAGATGTATGTACGTACGTACGTACGTACGTATGTTCAAAAAGCACTGAAACGAAGCAACAAGAAACCGAGGAAATGCTATAAAAGAAAGAAAAATATTACTTGATAGACACTGCTTCAGACTGACTGACAGAATGACTGACTGACTGACATGCTGACTCACAGACTGATTGTAACTGCCATGAATTTAACTGGACTTTCAACCAGGACTTTTCTGGATTGTTCTCTTCTGTTCATGCTTTATTTGTATGCATTTTCTTCTGCAAATTCTTCATCCTCTTCTTCTTATTCGTCTTCTTCTTATTATTTTTCTTCATCTTCATCCTCATCTTCAATATATTCATCCGCTTCCTATTAAAACACATCCTCTTGATTTATATATACACATAAAATATACAATTTTTCTTTGATATGCTGATTCATTACACGTAATCATCGTCAGTTTGTTTCTGTGTTTTATTTCCGGTGAAGTGACTTCCGCTTCGGCTTTCAAAACTTTTACTATTCTTTAGAAGAAATTTATGCATTCTTGTTTTTATATATTAATAGAAAAATATTATTTATAGTAAAAATATGCTAATAGATATCTTCGAATACATTCTTGTAGATAAGGGATATTTTTACTCCTTTTTCCCCTTCAAAATAGAACTTGTTTGTCATAAAAGAATGTAAAAACAGAGTGTAATTCAATAACTTCAGACACGAGTAGATGAATTCAAGAAAAACGTATGAACGAAGTCGAATTTATATCAAAACCAAAGCAATATTTTTACACTCAAATCAATAGTTTGAAAATTCAAAAGTTGGATGAATGAAAGTTAAAAAAAACAATATATAAATAAATAAATTCTCCAACGAATTCGAACAACGAAATCAAAGAAAAATATCAGAAAATCGTATTTTCAGTATATACATCCATATATAAATATACAACATCCACATACATACATACGACTATATAACAATAACAAAAATAGCAATAACAACAACAACAATAACACTACATCGATAACTTTTACTCTTTGGGATAGTGCAAAGAAAATGCAACAACAAACACAAGAGCAAAAAAGTGCTTGTAAAAGTTTTTTAATAAATGTTTTTGTTCTGAAGCTTTCAAAGCATGCTGCTGTGATTCTTAAAGTTTATATGGATAAAGTAAAAAGTATTATTTATACATACATATACATATGTATATGTATGTATACTTACATATAAACAATTTTTATGTGTGTATATACATATATAATAATATTTATATAAATACATGTATTTATTATTACCGTTTATAGTAGTTATTCAAGTTCACGATTTTGAAGTGAAATTTTGAAGTTCAATTTTATTTTAACGAGTTTTGAATATAAATAAAAGTTTAAAACAAAATATTGCAGCTCTTATCGAGAGTTCACTGTATATCTAAGGTTTGTATTTCAATTAAAATTACTTCTCTTCTAAAGCAAGCACAAAAGGAATGTAGAGAAAGAGAGAGGGAGAGAGAGATGGCGAGGGAGAGAGAGAAAATTTACACTGACTGAAATAATGACTGCAGTGAAAACTTCCATGTTCAGTTAATGATAATGTTGCAAAAGGATGCGCTGCTTATCCTGTGACTGTAGTCTGTTCAAACTAAAGTACCAGAGACCTAATAATAATGGCCTCATATAAATGCAAAGCAAACTCGAACACACAACCTCACAGGAACACACACACACGCACACACACACACACACATATATACTCAGACACTCATAGAGCAGGACGTCTTTTTTTTAAAAAAAAAGTACATGTATTTATTTTTAATTACTATAAATTTAATTAACTCTCTTAAATGAAGCCAAGGAGAAGCATTTCCCCTGTTTTCTCTTTTTTCTACAGCTTTTTCTCAACCTCCCCCCTTAATTCCCCGCCT
The DNA here is from genome assembly GCA_949629155.1 of Myopa testacea. Taxonomy (NCBI): domain Eukaryota; kingdom Metazoa; phylum Arthropoda; class Insecta; order Diptera; family Conopidae; genus Myopa; species Myopa testacea. The sequence goes on from OX451348.1 coordinate 26,836,097, forward strand.
TCACTCCTGCCTTACTTCCTTTCGTTCTCCCAACATCCTTCACTAATTTGTCTTAACTACAGGAATCAACGTTCATGGAATTTTAAGCAACCTTTTTCAAGGAAATACAGCTTAGACTGAAGTAACCGCATTTAAAACGTTAAATTAAAACGAAAAGGAAGAAAAATAAAATCGCAAAAGTTTTAATTAATATCTGATATGATCTGCAGATGTAAAATTACGATATCTTTTTGCTGACAAAAATTAGTGACTTCAAAACAAGAAAAACCATAGCAATTCTCAAAACTTTAATAAAAAACACCATAATTTGAAAAATTAAGCGAGAAAAAGTGTGGAAAAGTGTGAATTTATGGCCTTAGCATTTTCCGTACACCCTCGTTTGTATGGCAGATGGAAAAGTGGGCGGACCACACCTATCTTTAGAGAGGTACATACATAAAATTGATCCAAGATGTAGAGATGTGCAATGATTCGGGGTAACTCAAGGTTTAGGTAGTAGGTCATAAAAAAGACTAAAAAATGCCGAAAAAACGTACTATACACATCTATCTGTCCAAAGCCCCACCATAGCCCTCTCTTTCTCTCCTGAGCTAGATTCCTTTTAGTAAATTTAAGGCAATAAGGATAACCTTGTAAATGTACTTAAAAGTATTGAGGTATTGAATCGCAAAAACATGACCAGAGTATATTTTAAAAACCATTCTACTGCTATGTTAAAAATGTTGACATATGGTAAAAACTTGGATATAACAACATATTTTACGACTCTAGAGTACGGAACATTTCTGGTTCGTTTTCCCATCAAGTTAAATGACAATTTATACTAATATACATACTTAGTTACAACGTTAAGAAAGGGGGGAAACAGTGAATAATGTGTGTATAAAGAAAACACTTAAATAGAAATGTTCTTCACTAATGTACTCAATGTGCGTTTGTATCACAAGGAATGAAAAACACTCCCCAAACAGGACCCAAGAACTCAACGCGGAACTCCTTTGAAAGTGGCCACGTCTATCCACGGCCCATTATTTATTCGCACTCAAAGAAATTTCAATGCGTTTCACATACCATAAAACACCATCACGTAAATCAATCAAACTCGAGAACGAACTGAAGAAATTGACCATTCGAGGGTTCAGCAGGGATAAAAAAACCGTACTTTCGAAATCATCTCTTTACAAATAAGCTTTAAAAAAATCACCCCCTCCAGGAAAGGAAATCACAAAAAAACAGAATATTAGATGCAGGAATCAATCACCACATCGCCAGGTGACGACGATGGCGATGATGGTCATGGGAGAACACCGAAAGAGCACCCAAAAAACATGAAAACATGCCTGTGGATATGCATGAATGTGAGTGGGCGGAAGACATCTTCGATTATAACACTCAATAATGATAGTCATGCATCCATAATGCTGCATAATGGCAGTGCAACCGACAAATGAAACTATAAAAACCCCACCAACAAAAGTTAGTGCATGTCTACATTTAATATCATTCTTATGTAAAGATATAAATATCCGTATATACATATATTTCCACTATATATCCATTTATACAGTTTTATACTCTACCAGCTCCATGTTAAGGAAAATCTGTCCGTTTGTCCAGAAATCACAATCAGAACAGAATATCTTTCAATTTATGGGTATAAAATTTGACATAATTCGTGAAAAAGGGATTCTTGAATACCGGATAATATTAGTATCCCGGATGAGGGTTTAATCCGCCCATTTTATCTATCTCGGGAAGATTCTCTGTCTGTTTCATGGCACCTGATCGAAAAATGTCCTATCTTATGTCTTTCACCAGAGATCGTGGTGATTCATTATACAATATATACTCGTATTATGATTTATTATTTCCTGATCTATGATAGTTTCGATATTTGTAATTTGAATTACTCACCGTAGTTGTTGTAGTCGTATGTGGTGCATATGCAGCATACGCTGGTTGCGGTAATGGTGCCGTATACCTGTAGGCTTGTTGTGCGGCAGCAGCCGCTGCTGCAGCTGCAGCTGGTGCAAAACCCTGTGGCGTCCAACTAGCACCGCGATATGGAGCACCAGCCAAGCCACCTCCAGCCGCTGGACTAGTCATAGCTGGCCTCTGGGCCCCTTTTAATGTAACCGGGGCTGGGGGCGGAGCACCCGGAAATGCGGTGCGCGGTGCTGCTGTTGTGCCTCCCTAAAAAGGTAACAACAACAAAAAAAAAAAAAAAAAAAAAAAAAAAACAAAACATAAAAAAAAATATAAAAGAAAAGAGAACAAAAGAGAAAAGAACAGACAACAAAAGAACATCATTAATAATATATTTATTATCATTAATTACTACAAAAATATTAATTATAATTAAGATGCGATTGAAATGTTTTATTTATTTCTTAGTTTTCAGCTTAATTCTTAAGTTTTCTCATATAAATAATGGTTTTAAAGACACGAGGTTAACTTTTCATTAAATTGGACAATGTTAAGTTTTTAGAACATTTAGTTAAAGTTTGAAAAGATCACAGTTGCTTGCGTTCAGGTTTTTCCACGATTATTATCGAGATTATCTCAGTTTGGCAAAGAAATTCCACTTAAACAATTGGGAACTCTTGGTTTAATTAATTCGCTGCTAGGAGGCTCTCAGTCATTTCTTAAAAGAACTCATTTGTATTTTTCCAGGATTTGCAAATGCTTTTCCGTTTATTTAGAGCCTCCAGCTAAATGAGTTATCTGCCTAGTCTTCGCTCCAAAGAATAGTTCTCTATTTACCGTTGTTCTTTCTTCCGGCGACCTTGTGTTCAAATTGAACGGTACCCCAAAAGTCCTGCTCCTCCTTCTGCTGCTGCTGTACGGCTTTCTATTAGCAGCATGTATTTTATTCATGTAACAAGCATGTATTGCAGTTGGTTGCTGTTGGTTGGTGTTGTTATTGTTGTTGCTGCTTTATAGTAATGCATCTGTTTTCCGTTTCACATATTTTGCGGTTTGACAATCGCAGAAAAACAGCAGCAGCAGCACCAAGCAAAAGTTTCAATTTTAGGTTATCGCCAGCAGTTTGTTCGAAGGTTTCAGAGTCGCCCTCGCCGACATACCCTCGGGCGCATTCATCTAATGGTACCACATCGCTGGCAGGGCCGAGAGGCACATCCTACACAAAGTTGCTGCAACAATTTTAACCGAAATGGAAAACGTTTCAGTTGTTAACTTATTTTCAGTTGTTGATGTTGCTGATGTTGTTGTTGTTGTTGTTGGCGTTGTTGTTGGCGTTGTTGTTGTTGTTGGCATTGTTGTTGTTCCAAGTATTGGTCGCAGATTTCTGTTGCTGCTGTTGTATTTCCTGTTTCTGGCAATATCGAACTGTTAAATGCATTTATGCGTTTGCGGTTCTGCTATTAAAGTTGTTGGTGTGTGCGTGTGTGGCCTGAAAGTGCCACCGCTTCGAGGATTGTGTTTTGTTGCAGGCGGCTGCAGCCAAGTTTTAACGCTGCTGGTTGTATTTTTATTGGTGCACAGCAAAACTTTTACCGAAACCGTTAGCGACGTTTTTGTGGCAAGAATCAAGAACTTTGTTTGGCAGCATCTAAAATAGTTTCATTTGTGTGCATTCATACATCAGCTAAACAAATATAGTAATACGGAGAAGTAACAATATATAATATAAAAAATTATATACGAAACATTCAAGTTTAACGCTGCAAGTTTCACGAATTGCAATCAACAATTTACACGATACGAATCGGCGAATTGATGGAAGAATCAACGAGCAAAGTCATCAAAGACGAGTGGCAATGAACGATGTAGCCGACGAGTAAACGAATTCATGACGAATCAGAGGGTTGATGACGAGTGAATAAATTAATAACGAGTTAACGAGTCGGTGACAAGTCAACGCATCTGTGGAAGCGTATATCGATTTAACGAGTTGGTGACACAATGAAATGTTAACGATTGTAAATGTAACGAGTCAAGGAGTTCATGTCAAAGTTTAGCGTCAACGAGCTGAGACAACTGTCATCTCAAGCCAACGACTCAAATCTTATACCCAAAGACCACTGAATCCTGTTTTAAGCACAGTTTCGGTGAAATGGTCGGAATGTTCGGGCAGTGTTACTTAAAATCCGATACCGACCCGAATGTATGAAGCTGTTTAGTGTGAGCGAAAAAACGTGTTATTGTCATATTTTACTTGTGTATTTAAAACACATTAAAATTGCGTTTAATTTATGTTGCTCTAAATAAATAATAAATCCTTGCAAATTTATTACTTTAATACACATTGTGATCGGATCGAAATTAACTAAAATGGAGGGGGTCCAGATTCAAAAAGCTGTGCGTTCAAACAAAAAACGCAATATTAAATTATAGTTCATTCGTTATTCATAGCTAATGCCAGCCGAGTTCGTGACAGAGTTGTAGCTCTCGACAGACTGCGACCAGAGTTCGGCCCGGGCTGGGCGTTTATAGTAATCGCAATTATAGACACAAAATATGAACTCTTGTATAGCCATAAAATGTGTGTAGTTAGAAATTTCGTCTATAAATAGTAACAACACTTTAAATTAGGCATTCAGAGTGGAAAATTTGATCACTTCAGTACAACTCTGGAGGCTGTTGTGTCACTAAACACACACAGACAGTATACACTCCCCCTAAATACACACCAATACACTCATGCATGTCTGTACGCCCAGAGTACCAGCCCAGAGTTAAGCAAATTTACAGCAAGTTCATTAGTATTCACGACAGGCTCTACAGAACCCGGCCGATGTACGTAATTAATAACTATTACGTCATTGTGTATGACGTCACAACGACAGATAATAACTAAATATGTAGATGAAAGCTAGCCCATTATAGGCGAGGCGGGGAAGGAGGATGGGATGAATGTGGCGATGGGGGGGGGGCGACCTAAGGGTGTGCTTGAATGAGATTATATACTGCTTCGGCGATAACAGCTTTTGGAGGATCACTGACCTTAACTAGTAACAGCAGTTTAAACAGGAATACAGGAATGATGAAGAAAAAAATTGGCATTTCCGATGAATTTCTGCAATTATAACGGTAATTATTTGAACTCGCTACTAGACAGAGTAGCCCTGTGAAGCTCGGTCAAAACATAATTTAAATCCTTCTCGAGAAATGATTAATGAAAGCATGGGGAATGGATTTTTTTTTTGTTGTGTTTTTCTTGTGCCTAGGATGATGATGACCATGAGGACGGAGACGACAGAGTTCCAGTGGCTGGTGCCGCCTGCGACGGGGCGTGGCTGTTTTCGCTGTTTATCTTGGGCACCGGGGAGCAATTTAAATGGAGCCGAACAGCGCTTGTGGAATACATAAGTTGCAGTTGGTATGCCTGCTGTCTGCTCTTGGAAGCCGATCATAAATTACACTAAAAAACAGTTACTCGAAGCACACACACACACTCACACACACAGATAGACAGCCATCGTCAATGTATGGGCATAAAATGAGGTACCTGCCGACACTTTACACTGCTATATGCACATGCACTCCTATATACATTATCCTTGGTATATACTCTTATACATATGTACATATACGCATGTATGTATGCATGTATGAATGTATGTATGTGTTTTTAAGTTATTGTAAAAAACAAAATTTTTAAAATTCAACTCTGAATGAGAAGCAGACGACTTCAACACTGTTGCTGCCGTTGTTGTTATTGTAGTAATATAATCCGATTACAGAGCTGCACAAGAGTTGAGTTTTAAGCTTTTATTGCAAAAAGTTCAGTGCATTAATTAGATGAGTCGGCTCTCATGCACGAATTTTCGCCGAGGTTTCAAAGGCAATTAAAAAGAAAAGCAAAAACAAAAAATATACATTAAAATTTTATAATTTTTTTTTTTTGTTTCAATGAAAATCATAGTCGTACTTTATGAACATACTATATTTAATGGCACTCAATTGCTTTTAATTCGATCCGAAACCCGAGTACTTCGTTAAATCCTTCTCCGGATCGCGATTCCTCCCGGATCAAAAGATCACCACCATCGGCGTGTCATCCATACGTCAAGATTGAGTAATTCTGCGACTCCCCTCGAATGCCCCTCAATTGCAAACACTTTTGCTTGAGTGACAGTACGGTGGTCCTTCGGAGTCTAAAAGACTACTTATACCCGGCCATCTTCTAGCATCTATAGTACTCCATCGTATTAATCGTGGTTTCAAATGAATCCAAATCGGATGGTCCATTTTATCAGATGATCTGGCTGAAAAGGAGCGGTCGAGTTCAGTTCTATGTACTATCCTGGTTATCCGCATGTATGACTTGAGATTATTCGCATCAAGGTACCACCGTCTCAAAGGATCTGCTATTCGATTAGTTTTTCCTACAGTTTTCATGACAGCTCGATGGAAAAGAATGTCGTCGCTGCACACTTACAATAATTAATTAGTCTTCATATTATTTGAAGTTATTGCGAAGAAAATGTGGATAATGTGGAAAATCGTGTGACGCTGCTGCTGCAAATAAGTTGTCGTTGCATCCATTGTTGAATGCAGCCAAGCAGCCGCATTAAGATTCATTGTCGAAGTGCAACAACAACAACCAACCAACCAACCAACTCAATTCATTCGCATCACAATAAACGCAAAAAGGATGGAAATTTAATTTGCACAGAAGTCTATTGTTATGCGATAAAAGCGCCCTCTATTGTCAGTGAGTGCGTAGCATAATTTTAATAATTTGCATTGAGAATAAAATGAAAATTGCGCGTGAAAATGTTTGCAAAGATTTATTGTTGTTGTTGTTAGTGTTGTTAGTGTTGTTGTTTCCTTCTCTCTCTGAAAGGATGCAAACGAATGCAAACGGATGCAAACGAATGAAAGCAACATAATGAATAAAACTAAACTAAAACAAAACAAAGCCGGAATAGAAATTAAAATGGCAGCATAAAAAAGTGAAAAATTAAAATCGCAAGAATCGTGCGAAAACGAATCCCAACAACGGCGTGTTCTTTATTATGCGCGGCCTTTGTTCGGCGCATGCAGTTTCAAGTCCATGCAGCGCCCAAATATAGGCAACACTGCATGGCGAACGCACGAACTTAGCCCAAATCCTTGCTTTCTGCTCCTTTCTGCTCCACAGTTTTGTTGTTTATGTCGTTTCTTCTTCATTCTCCCAATTGTCGTCATCGTCGTCGTCGTCCACGCTGTTGTTGTTGGGCTCCTTTTGTATCCAGCTTTTATACTTACTGCTTGTTTGCAATTCTTTGTTTTAAAAAATTCTTTTCTTTGCTGAAAAAAAGCGCATTTAAAAAAGCGGGGGGGGGGGGGGGTTGTAAAATGCATTTTATATTGGATTTAACGGGTTTAAAAGTTTACACAAATAAAAAACAACAACAAAACACTAGTTTTTAACACGTTTTTCGGTTTTCTTTAGTTTTCATTATAGTTTTACGCGTTCGGAACCATTTACAACAACAACAACAACAACAACCGTAGAAAGAATACTTATTTCAAAAATATCACCAAAGTCATCATCGAAAGTTAGTCCATGAAAATGAATACTATGAATTTAAAAATCTAGAATAAAACAAAAACGAGTTCTTTTCTTAGAGTTAAGATGAAAAAATGTACAAAGAATTCATCACTATTTAATTCTTCATCAGAATTTAGAAGAAAATAACAAAAGATAGCAATAATATATTATAATACAATTGAAATGCATGCAATTTAATTCGCATATCTTTGGGCAATTAATATGGCATTAATAATGAAATAGTGGGTGGGGGGGAAGGGGGGGAGAAGTTCTGACATTCGACGAATAGATATGAGATGCCTGAGAAATTGAAATGCTGTCAATAGCAACAGCATTTAATCAATAACTCAGACCGACATTCTTTTGTCTTAAATTCCATCTTCAAGTGAATGAAATTTTAATGCAAAATGGAAACATTGACCCAAAGTTAAAAAGTAGCGAAAATAACAAGTTTTAAATGATGGCTTCCTTTAAGATTTCTTAAAAGGTTCAAAAAGAAAGAAGAAATTCCGAAGATGGGAGGAGTGGGCGAATAGGGTGGCTCTGGTAGAGTGGCCAGATCGACATAAATGAGGGATAATAGGGAAAATACTAAGACGGTCAAATTAGGGAACCAAACAAGACCCATTGTGGGGGTGGACAGTAGGATTAGAAATGCAAGTGGGATCAGGGACTGTGGACCAGAAACTTGCGAATGAAACGATGGATGGTCAGAGCAAAATTAAATTTCATCTTCTGGGATTTGCTAATGGCAAATGCATCGGAGCCAAGCTGCTGTAGGATGACTTCCGCTGCTTTGGGATACAGTAACCACACCATCCACACGCACCGACAAAGCTGTACCTTGTATATATTATATACATGTATGTACACTACTTGTAACCTTATATACACGTATATAGACCTTATATACAGATACTTGGGAGGACTTTCGTTCGTTGTTTGCCATGTTTTCGTGTGTCTATATGTTTGTATGTGGACCTTTTATTCTCTTTTTGCATGATGGCTCTGAACACTTAGAATATGATATGAAAATTCTAAGGATAAGCAAACAAAAAAAAAAACCAAAAAAAAAATGCAGAACATCCAAGAAGCATCAAGCAACCGAGTTGAAGCCATGCGGCGGACGCGGCATTCGTTTCATGCCGCATTTGGGTGGTCTGCCAAACGAATAACAATAACAGGCACTAACAACAACAACAACAACGACCATCCAACCAACAACAACAAAAACAAAAAGCTTGCTCACGTTAGATGAAAAGACGTCCTTAAATCTATCGAGCACGAAGGGGGGGAAAAAACCAACCGAAGTACGAAGTCAACAACAAAAATATAAAAGATTGAAGACAAAAATCGGAAGAAGAGAAGAGAAGATAAGAGAAGAGGAGAGAAGAGAAGAAAAGAAAAGAAGAAATGCTTTAAAAGAACGAAGCACGATACGTTGAGGCAGCTGAACACAGAGCAGAGCAAACCAACAGCAACAACAAAAAACAAAAGAAAAACTTGGAAGAAATAAAAAAATGTCTCCAACCATTCTCTCTCCACCGCCCCGCCCCCCCCCCCCCCCCCCCCTGCCTCTTTATAACTAATGCACACACACACACACAACATTGGAATTTGTGATAATTAAATTTTTCTTTTTCACAGCTCCAACTCGCTCTAAGAATTCGCCAGGAAGACTTGAGCAACCACTCGAACCGTACGAACAGCGGTGAGTATGGAGCGAGAGAGAAAGAGAGAGAGAGAGAGAGAGCGGGGTCGAGAAGATGGCGGCGCATCATTTTAATGCAGGCCTAAGTAATGGTTTACCAAATGAAATTATCACCACACGAAAGGCAGGCGTGTAGCATCTGCTGCGATTCCATTTCTCAAAACTTCGGCGAACAGGATGTCGACTAAGATGTTTGATGAAAGAAGAGCGGCAGAGCGGCGCGAGTGTAAAACTTAGCAGTAGCTGCATTGGCGGCGTTTGTGTTCTCTTCTGGTTACTAACAACAAGAGCAGCAGGAGAGGCAGCAGCAGAGGCAGGAGCACCAGCACTGGAACAGCTACAAAGTAAGAAAGTGGGCCAAACAGAGGAGTGACCGGAGAGGGTCACAACAGGACATCCTTTCTTAGGCTGAGTGTCAGAGCGAGGATTAGCAAGGAAGATTATTTTTGTACATCTTGTAAGCTTAAAAGTTGTGTGGTTTGGACTCTTGCAATCATTTTGAATCATTCGTTCCAAGACAATACGCGTCCATCGAATGCATTCCCCCCTCTCCCCCTTCGCACTATCCTCCACCAACCCACGTCATCTCATTTGTTAGTCCTTGTGTCAAACATACCAATTGTACGCTGGAATGCGCCCGCTCCGAAGATGAGTGTCATCTGTTGTTGTTCCTGTACAAAAAGTACGAGTATCACGTCGTAAATTAATTTTAATTGAATCATCATTCCGAATGAGAACGGAAAATAATATATGTAAGTATCAAAGCTTTCAATGCTAAGCTGCAGCTGCTGCTGCTTCTTCTTCCTTGCTGCTTCCTCACCCATCGCAAGCATCGAGAGCCATTCGCGCTCAGTACTTGCAAAATTACTTTTGTAAGGATTTTTGGAACGTACTCGCCGCAGAAATCGTGGCCGCCAGCAGAAATAGTGGACAACGAGCAAGAGGAAGAAGCAAGTAGAAGAAGAAGAGGAGAGAGAAGACAGCAGAAGAGGAAGAAGATAGCATAAAATATCACTGTGGCGAGTATGAATTCCGAAACAATTTTTATGTGCTGTCATAAAAGCTGAACGCACGGATTATTAAAAATGAGAAGTTTGCACATAATACAATGTTTTAATTAGAAAATCGTTTTGGGGCAGCAAACGCATCAATGAAATGCTGTCCAGCTATTTGCTGGGATAAAAACCGATATTAAATATCAACGTTAACAGTATTTTATTAGTTTTGAAAGGAATGCAATTAATAATGGATAATTCAGGCCCAGTCATCTGCAAAGGGTTAACAGATAACAGATAACAGATAAAAAATCAACGCATACGAGTATATTGCAGAATATTCTACAAGACGGAGAATATAATCTTTCGTTCGAAAGAAAGGGAAGAGAAGAGAAACGAGATAAAGACGAGCATGAATACGAAGATAAAGACGATCATGAATCCGAAGATGATCATGAGGATGAAAATGAAAATAATGGAGATGAAGATAGTAAAGATAATCATCAGGAAGATGAAAGGAAAGAAATGCTACACCCGTGGCATAAATTTATAGAGAGTTGAATTCGATGAGTGGATCACGCCCACTTTGTTGCTCTGATGCATTAAATTCGGAATCCGGGACTTGAGCTTTAAGTCAATCGGGGCTACTAGCCCTCAAATGGGATGCATTCGTATTTACTTAAAAAGAAGGCGTGCCAGTGGTTCGATTTTCTCCATTTTCGATGCCAAAGCACGCCACGTAAGAGAGAATATTTGTGCTGAATTTTATGAGGATATCTCTTTGCGGAACTCTCTCTCTCTCTTTTATGAGGATACCTCTTCAATTGGTATTTTTAGAATTTCTAAACTTTCTAAACTAAAAGCATCATTCGAGGATAATGTGTATTTAATTTATTTAGTAATTCATTAAGCTTTAATCATATAATGCTGCCGGCTGGAATTAAAACTGCCTAATAAATTGGCAGCCGGAAAAAGCATAAATTACTCAAAACATTATTCTGTATATATGTACATTAACAATGTTTGTGCGTATTGTATATACGAGTGAATCTATTGACTATACACTGTCTATGACACAAATTCCATAGACAGCATTCCATAGCTTCATCTAATGTGAATTTAATTTATGCTTAATAATAATAACAGTGATGATATTGCGGATTTTTTTTGTTTTTAAACAAATAACTTATATAAAAATAAAAGCTGAGTGGAAGAGGGAGCGAAACAATTTCCAAGCCAAGCCTGACCCATTTCGAAGCATCGCCGGGGTCTGGACCAGATGTGATCTGGATCGTTTGTGCTCGCCGCGCGCTGCCGCCCATCAAATGTTGCTGCATTGAAATTTATCGCACACAAATTACAATTCTATGCTTTCTGCAACATCTGTTGTGTGAGGATATTTGCTCGTACGTACATGTCGTATGTGTGTTGGTACAAGTATATAAAATGCACACACACACACACACACACACACACACACACACGTGGTCGCACTTAAATTATTGTAACATTTGGGAAAATCAGCTCTTGGCTGAGGCATTAGTGAGGCATTGCTGCCTGCTGCTTGCTCGCTCGCTCTAATGCACTCCAAGCGTAACTCATTTAAATTGTTTCTGCCATCGTTTTTGCCGCCGGAAGCAGCATCGGGGTCACACATTTATTTCGCTCACTAAAATATTTCCAACATAAATACTTTAATAAAATTTAAATTTTCCACCAGCGGCAGTTTTGCCATTTTGCATTACATTCGCCATTTTGTAATTCTTCAGTGTGTATTTTCCAGTTCGCAGCACTGCTGACACGCCTCACTCACATAAACATTCTTCTTTTACGTGTTCTTCTTCTTCTTCTTCTTCTTCATCATCTTCTTCTTCTTCGTCTTTTTTCTTCTTCTTCCTCCATCTTCCACTGACTGCTAGCAATTAAAAAGGATATTTCATTCATTTGTGACACAAAACAGATTCGGAAATGTTTCGCGCGCTCTCTCCATCTCTCTCTCTCGCTCACTCATTCTCTCTCTCTCTCTCTCTCTCTCTCTCTCTCTCTCTCTCTCTCTCTCTCTCTTTCTCTCTCTCTAGCTACGCAAAAGAAGAAGGAGGACGAGGGAGAAGGAGGAGAAGAAGGTGAAGCAGCACCAGAAGAAGCCGACTATAATTTAATTAAATTCTATAGAAACAATAGAGCAAGACGAAGACGATGCAGATGGAACCATGTATAGCCTGAGGTGGCTGGGCTGAGGATGACCAAAGAGAGAGGAAAGAACTAAGAAAGGCGTATAAGGGAGGAAGAAGGGAAGGAGAAATTATTTATAATTATAAATCCTACAGAATAAAACATCAAAGAGAAGAAAAAGATCCAGAGGCTGTATTTCAGAGTAAGACAGAGTATCACATCTGAACCGATCCAAAACGAATTGAACCGCATCGAACCGAATTGAACCGAATTGAACCAAATTGAACCGAATTAAGCCAAATTGAACCAAATTGAACCGACAGCTTACGAGCCATTACAAAACCTTTTAAACTTTACCAACCTTTTAAGCTTTAAAACTCAAATCTAACGAAATTTCTAAATGTTCTCTTCTACTCAGATATCAAAACTTAACCCATGCTAAAATACATATCCGAATGAATGGAAGTGTTTGAAGTTTATAGTCTATCTTCTTTTGAGGTTCGACGTTTATAGTGTGTCTTCTTTTAAGTTTCGAGGTTTATAGTGTATCTTCTCTTATATAGTAAAGTATAGTGTCCCATCTGTGTACCTCAATGAAATTAAAACCTCAAAAAGATTAGTAACATTAATTAAATTGTTTTTGGAACACGTTAAACTCAGCTTTTGTCTTCGCTTTAAAGATTGACCTATTTTTCGATTTTCGCTACAGAACAATAAAAGTTCTAGTAACAGGAAAGATTTCTCTGGTTCATTAAAAGAAAAATGTGGTTAATAAAAGGCTCGCACACACCCAAAACACGGAGACAGAAAAGCAGCCGAGAGCACAGAATGACCACAAAACAGAACAACGGTGAGAACAAAACCGTCAGCAACAAAAACAACTCCGGAATCCTGCTCCTGACAACTGAAAGCTAAACTAAATAAAATAATGAAAGCAACAAAAAACAATCATGAAAGGAATGGAGGACAGTGGGCGGTGGACAGTGGGCGGTGGGCGGTGGGCAGTGGGCGTCGATCCGTATAAACCTTTGAGGAATCCAACTCCAGAGAAAAAACCAAAATAAACATTTAGTTGCGTGCTGTAGAGGTTGATATTCTCGAAGATTGCACAGAAGACGTTTCTGAATACACGATTCATTAATTCACCCTCTTCAACTCCTCATCAACTCCACAACTAACAACAACCGCAGTGATTTCCTGATGGTGATGGCGATGCTGATGCTGATGCTGATGGATGGATAAGAAACAACGTCGCCTGTATGACTTGTATTATTTTACGATGCTTCGGACATGAAGTTAAACATAAAATCTGCCTTACACTCGACTAGAGGTTCTGTGATTTGCTATTTAGTAATGCAAGGACTTCGAAAGGTCATGCTTATCACGGATGCATGGGGACATGAAACCGAATCAGCATAAAAGCAGCATTACTGGCGAAAAGAAGGGCGGAAAGGAAACACCGACGACGCACATAAAAACGAAGCTGGAAAATTTCTATAATATATAAAACAATCCAATTTGGAATTTATTTTAGTTACAACATTTTTGGACCCACAGAAACAAATCTCGGCCTCGAATTTCAAGAGACCATCATTTCATTTTATTTTATATTTCAATTCAATTCTGAACAGGAATCTCGTCTTTCAGCTTCTGGGAATGTTAAGTTACTTTTACCCATATTTCGAATGACTTATAGCTTTCGGTGTCAGTTACGAAGCCGTTAACTTTGCTGCAAAGAAATGAGACACTTCGAAAAAGGAGAAGAATTCTAATAAAATTATAATTGAGTGCTGGTTGATCTCTGATGGTTTTGTTCAAGACCAGTATAGTAATCCGAAAGGGTTGTCTATCTTCGGCTTCGGCGACTCTCATACCACACCCACAAATACGTTTGAATGAACACCTTTACTAACCCAAAACTGTCCCATGCAGACCGAACACAAGTAAACAGTATAAACTACGAGTATAAAACTGAAATAAATACTATGAAGAAATAATAAAACAACACCGTCTGTGACTTGAAATAAATTTATAGGGTTCAGCTAATTCAGATCCAGCTGCAGGCGGTTCAAATTTATAGTCAAATTCTGTGAAGTTTTTCCTTTTCGTTCGGTTTTTTTCTGATGGAAAACTTAGGGCTTCAAACTTTTTCATCTCACAAACAAACACAACACAACACAACAAAACAAATACATCCAACACTATAATAATGCACAAGCACAATAAGAAACTTCAAAGTTCAAAGGCCATAAGAAACAATCGTTCATTGTTTAAGCAGCAAGTGTGAAGAATAGAAAAAACAAAAGAAAGAAATTAGAAAAGAAGGAATTTCTATGTATTTCGATTGTTGATTATATGATACACACATAAGAAATAAGAGAGAAAAGTAATCTGAAATTATAGGAACTTTACGCAAAGTTCAGTTGAACTTAAAGCAAGAAAAGCTACGAAAAGTACTTTTAAAACTGCACAACATCTAAGTGCAACTCAAAATAATTGTTGCAATTAGGCCAACAAGTTGTTGCCACTTCGTCTCGTTCCAAATATCCACACCCACACCCACACTCACACCCACTCTATCTCTCCCTCCCTCTCTGACTGCATTCAGCACACACAAAGAGGAGACTCATCTGAGTTAAGACGTGTTGCTTAAGTTTTTCAAAATGGCAGTAATTAAGCTTGTTAAGTTTGCCGGCGCCAGCAATTATTAAAACTAATGATCCGTACATTTTGCACTCACTCTAGTTCTCTCCCTCCCACTGCATGAGTTTAGCTCCAATGTGACTATAATTTATCACACTTGACCTCACCCCCGTCCCCAGATCTACCCCACAACCGGCCTACCAGCCACGGCATGCTATGGCACTTACAATGGTCTTGTCTGCTTTGCATGTACCCAGCCAGTGTGCTACCAAATCGGTCTGTTGCGCCTGTCCTTCGAAGTGTTTGCTCCCGTTTCCACATTTTGCGTCTAGTTCAAGTATTTTCAACGAAATGAGCTGCGTGCAGCGTAATTATCTGACCTTAATTGCCTCTTATCTGTGAAATCTATAGTCCTCTAATTACTCTTAACATCACCAGTCTTGAACTAGTTCAGTTGAACATGAATTCAACATCATCTTAAATCACAAATTGCTTCACAGACGGTTTCTCTCACATGCAAAACGAAATATATGATTTCTTTAAAGCAAACTAATCTAATTGAACTAAACTAAGACCCGGCCAATGTCAACTATAGATCTTACATTATATTAGTATTATTAGTAGTCCAGTATTAATAGTCGCCCTTTAATGAAATCAGTCTATGTTCGAAAGAGATTCAACTGCTTCAAGACTGTAAGTACAACTCTATCCTGGACTGGCCCATGACTTGCGGACGTCGATCCTTCCTCAAAGTCCCATGATCCCCATCGAACACAAGAAAGGGGAGGTGGTGGTGGTGGGATATGATGGTGGTAACTTGGGGCGTGGTATATACAACGTATACATATTATAAATACATATACATATTTATGTGTCAAGTTTTCTAGAAGTTGAGTTGGTGGCATGACGGTGGCATGATGGTGAAAAAAGAAAATACAAGGTTAGTTGAGTTCCTAGCATTATTGCTGTTGTTGATGGTGACTGAAACTTTTGTTGCTTGTCGGAAACACTTAACTTTGGCCGCTGCCACCAGCATCGCCACCGCTGCTTGTGTCACCTGCTAAGATGCGTGCCACGAAATGCGTTTGGCATACATGCATGCCGGCGACGGAGGCTGTCAAGCCAACAGATGGCGTGGATGGAAGACAGAAACTGATTGTTATTTGCGAAAAGATTAATGCTACGCTTGAAGTGGTTTATTGTTCATCTTTCTTATTGTAGTTGTTGTTGTTGCTGTGGTTGATGTATATGATTGTTATTGTTGTTGTGGTTGATGTATATGATTGTTATTGTTGTTGTGGTTGATGTACACGAGTATGATTGTTGTCATAGTTCTGCTTGTGGTGTTTGGTATTAAAACAGTTTTTCCATTCGTTGAATAGTTAATACAGAGAAATTACAATACATTTAATCTCTTGCATTTAAAAGCATAGTAAGTGGATTTTTAATGTAGTTTTTTGTATAAAAAAATTATTTTGCAAAAATTAAAAAAGAAGAAGAAACTCATTCTACATCACAAATACATACGAGTTCGCTTCGCTTAAAACTTTTGCAACGTTTTATAAAAAATGTTCAAGGAAAACAATCTTTCTGTAGTAAGAAGCACGTTAAATAGTTCAAAGTTAAACATTTTTACGACCTCCACACTACACCTGAAGGTGAAGGGGTATACTATGCTTGTCCTTCCGTTTGTAGTGCCCACGAGGAGGCGTGGCACTCGCTTTTGTTTAGCTATAAGAATTATGATAATACTGAGCGGAAATCTTACACAGCACACGGCAGTGTTCGGTCCTACCTGAGGCCTTGGAACAGACAAGAAGCTTTCTTAGAATCTTTTTATCCTTGGGGATTTTTAGCCCCCTCACAACTGTTTGACTGCCGCACTTAATTTTACCGAATATTTTAGAGCATAGTGCATTCGAAGAAGAATTCGCAGAATCGGAAAGAATGAAAAAAAAAAAATTAAAAATCAAATCAAACTAGAAATAGAAATAAAATTGTGGCCAACATGAAATGAATGCAAAACAGCGGCAGCAGCACAATCAAGCATTTGAAAGCGTTCTCTGAAGGATGTCTGAGGAATTCGAAGAGGCACAGAAGTCAAATCATTGCAATTTATACACAAATGCTCGCAATCCTCGAATGGGAATGGATACCGTGCCATCGAAGTGGCTCCATCGAATCCTGATGCCGGTTGAAAGCAGTCAAGAATACGTACATCGAGTCAAGAGCCGTCCGCCTCGCTTCAGGCCTTTAAAGGGCACACAAACACACACACACAAACAGACACAAACACACACACATAACAACAATAAAAAAAAAACAGCACGTATACTCTGCGGGAAAAAAGACGCCAAACTAACGAACGAAATAAAAGATAAAATAAAATCAAATTAAATAAAATAAAAATTGTATTGATTTCATTAAAGTACCAAAAAAAAGTAAGGATGCGCTTCTGCAGCACTGAGCATAACGTGATTCGAAGTCGAAAAATATTGTAAAAAAACGGCAAACAAAATATTTTGAAACTTTTAATTTTTAGTTTTTTATTTAAAGTCCCTCTAACTGAAAGTAGTCGTAGTTTCTCCAAGGAAGTCCACAGCTCTCCTGGGCTGTTCTCTCTCCTTCTCTCTCTCCCTCTCTCTCTCTCTCTCTCTCTCTCTCTCTCTCTCTCTCTCTCTCTCTGAAGTTTTTTCTTCTAAAGATCTCCTGAAGCTTTCGCTGTTTTTATGAAAAAGCAAAAGTAGTTCTTAACCGTTAATTTAACGAAACGAAAACATAAAAATATCCGGCTACGAAACCGTAAATTCGAAAATAATTATCCTCCGTTTAAGTGAGTGATACTACGGATGGATGGGGGGAGGGAGGGCGGCTGGAAAGGAAGGAAGGAGAAATAACAAGCAGTGGAAGTGTGGAAACATTCAAAGAGCACAAGTCCTAGCATTTCAGTTACTCCTTCATTGCGAAAATACCACATGTAGTCGTGGATGGATGGTACAGCTTTGTGTCTCCACCTACCCCTCCTCCCCTTCCACCCATTCCCCTAACGCCGGCAACGCCTTTCAGCTCGGCTGTTGCCGATGGCATAAACAATTTCTGAGAAAACATAAAAATTCCCTTAAAAATGTTTATGGCAGCTCCTCGTAATAGAGTTGTGAATCTTGAGGGCATTCAAGGAAACACCATCCACCAACTTAACCAACCCATTTTATTTGTTCTTTCATTTCTTATCCCATCGCCGTATCAAATACTCCTGCCCTCGTTCACCCTCGCCATCCCTTTCGGGTTTTCTTATTTTCCTCGTTTACAGCAAAGGAACTTTTATAACTGCATCCAGTTGAGAATTTTATATTCCCAACCAACCAACGAACCAACCAATCATCCATCTGAAACAACTGCAGTCGTTTCGCCTCTGAAAAGCTTTCTTCTCCTCGTCGTCCACCAACATCCAGCATCCTGTCTTTTATCAATTATCCATTAAATGTGGAAATAACACCTAACTTCCTGGTATTACTCTTGGATCTATGAACCTTACCATGAGTTGTGAGTTCTACACACTTTATTCGTACTTAGATGTCAACACAACCGTTTAGTTTGTTACTAACAATGAATAGAAACCATGAAACCACGAACCATTAATAGAAACCATGCTGAAACTATCCTCGTTGGTGTAATAAAGGTTCACTGCCCCACAGGCGAAATGCTGCGGCGAAATGGGGCAGAGGATCCATGGATTACTGCTGGAAAAGAAAAGCTAGGAACAAATCGAAACAATGAGTCTCCAGCATCAGTCGTATAAATGCGCTACTCTGCAAGTACGCCGATCCGATTCCTCCAGGATATATCAGAGATTGCAGCAGTTGGAATGCATGAATTACTGACAGAGCACTTTGGTTCTCAGATTGACCACGTGAGTAAAAGTTTACATAAGTTTGTTGTAACTCTGAGTTCTTCGGCTTTTTAACCCTCAAACTCCTTTCACGAAGGGTAACAGAGGGCCACATGTTCTCTGAGTAGACGTGGTGGCTCTTTCCTAATCACCACACGCCTTCCTAACCTAACAACCCATCTAAAGATGATATTAAAGCTGAACTACTACAAAGGCTGGAGCTTAGTCTCAGCAATATACAATATATAGCAATATACATGACCTTTTTATATATTGTGCATTGTATGTATGAACACACACTACCGGCCAAAAGTTTCGAAGCACCACTCCTGTTCATAGAAAATCGTGTGGCATTTCTATATTATTCTATACATTTTGAATTTTTCTTTTTTAATAGGATGGTTGTAAAGTGATAACTGTAATATGGAACCCAAAACGGGTTTACGGCGTTCATTGTTTAATTGCATGCTCAAACAATGCACTAAGTCAAGAAATTGGATTTTTTTGTTTATTGCACTTGCCATACAAAATCGAGAAAAAGGGTTATAAAAACCTTTTTCAGGTACTCAGGGTAATTTTTTTTTATAGGGTAATTACTAAAGGTAATTATGAATAATTATTACCATCCATTTTTTACCCTGGGTCAAGTATAAAAGGCTGACCTAGAATATTGACACCATTCTTTGTTCCTCGAGATTCAATCTGACCAAACGTCAAAAAAACCGAAGCCATGCCAAAAAATAAGATTGATATAAGATCTGCAGTCTTTACTCTTCATAAGAAAGGCATTATCCTAGCGGATAACAGAGCAAAAATTAAAAATTTCGATTTGTTCTGTGCATCGCTCCATACAAAAGTACAAGGATTATCGAACTCTTGAGGTCCTTCCGCGTTCCTAAAGGCCAAGATCGACAAGAAATCGTAAAGATAGAGCAATGAAAATATCAAGCAGATAGAACAGAAGAAAAACGGCTCCAGAAATACAAGCTGAGGTGGATAACAGCCGATCAAACCCGGTGTCATTAACAACTGTAATAATGCGGCTAGAGATGCTGGTCTTTGTGGAAGGATTGCTAAAGAAAACCCCTTACTTCGAGCACGAAATAAAAAGAGAACACTTCAATGGACTCTAACCTATAAGAAATGAATCGAAGAGGACTTAAAAAATGTTCTTTGGAACGACGAATCAAAGTTCGAGTGTTTGGGTCAAATAGAAGAATTTTCGGCAAATGTGCCCAATAGAAGATGCTGCCGGAGTGTGTAATACCAACAGTGAATCAGGCTTACGATTGATCGGCGAAGGTTTCGTGCTGTAGCAAGATAACGATCCCAAACACAGTTCCAAATTGTGCAGAGGCTATTTAGAGGACAAGCAAACATCTGGAATATTAAAAAATATGATTTGGCCTGCCCAGTCACCCGATCTCAATCAAATAGAGCTTCTATGGGATGAGCTGGACCGAAAGGTGCGAGAAAAAGCGACTACGTCGAAAGAGGAAATGTGGAATGCATTGTTGGAATCCTGGAACAATATACAACAGGAAACCATAAAGAAATTAATCGCCAGAATGCCAAGAATTGTAGCAAAAGTTATTCAGTGCAAAGGGGGCTTTTTTGATGAAAAATCAGTTTAGATATTTTTGTAAAAATTTTGATAATAAAAATATTTCTAAAATTTAATTTTAATGTAATTTGAAAGCAAATACAATAAATTTTAAAATGTGTAATGAAACTTTTTATTTTTAAAAGCTTTGGATAACTATTAGTAAGATTTGTAGAAATGTCAAGGGTGCTTCGAAACTTTTGGCCGGTAGTGTATATAAAAGTATACTTGCAAAGCTTTTATACAAACATTGAACCTTCACATATAACAAATTTGAATAAATCGCGGAATCATTACAAAGAATATTTTTACTCTGAAGAAAGATTGACTTAAAAGCTCTTTGGCAGAATTTAGATAAAGTGAGATCAACTTTCTGTGTGTGTGTGTGTGTGTGCGTACTTGAGCTTTATAATGGTAACGATACAGAGTTAGATGCAGCAGAAAAGTCAGTTCCTAGCATTGAATATGCTAAATATCAACAGCAGAAAATTCATCAATTTGGAGAACTCAAAGAAAAGAAGCTAAAATATAAAATACTGATTTAGATTTAGATCTAGTAATTTATTAAACTGAACTACTGCGCAACAACATGCATTATAAAGAAGGGAAAATCATAGGAAATCACAGGAAACAAAGTAAATAACACAAACAAGGAGAAGAGTGGAGAGAAGAGAAACTACGTAAAATGCAAAGGAAAAAAACGCAAAATTTGCATACAAGGATATACAACGAATAAGATTTGCATAGAAACAGTA
This sequence comes from Myopa testacea, assembly GCA_949629155.1. NCBI lineage: Eukaryota > Metazoa > Arthropoda > Insecta > Diptera > Conopidae > Myopa > Myopa testacea. The sequence goes on from OX451348.1 coordinate 26,857,369, forward strand.
TGAGGAAACCTCGTATAGATAGCTCCGTAGATATTCCGAGCATTTCCAGTAAAATTAGCTACCTATAAGAATGGACAGCAGAGGGAAAACAGAATGTCAAAAAGGAGAATAACAAAAACAGAGGGAAACAAAAAACGAAGGATAACAAAAACGCGAACGATTACAAAAAAAAGCGGGATTACAAAAAAAAAACGAAACGTTAGGGAAAAATCGAAGGACTAGAAAAAAACGAAGGATTAGAAAAAAACGAAGGGTAACAAATGAAAAGGGTAAAAAACCGTAAGTGTAAGAAATAAAAAGAAGGGTAACATCAAATAAGACCCGAAAATGGAGAGAACAAAAAGAGGAAAGAAGTAAATAAGAAAGAAGTATGGAAAAGCTTCATGGGAAATCATGAAATAGAAGTCTTAAAGAAAATACGTATCGCGGTAAGAAGCAAACACTTCAAGTGTTAATGAAATACAAAGGCTCTCAGCTGATACTCGTGGTAAAAGATTCAAGCACTTCGACTGCGATTTTGGCCAAAGTTTATGTGGCAACATTGTGCTAAAAACTCAGCAAAAAATGAAAAACAAAAAACTCCAATGACAAATAAAGCGAACGAGCGAAAGAGCGCCGAAAAGAGAAAATAATAAAGAAACAAAAACAAGGAGAACAGCAACAGCAGCGAAGGAAGAGTAAATCGAAAATAACGACTGATTGACGGGATGACTTTGGAAACTGCTTGGAATAAGCATTATACTCGTTTAGCTGAATATGCATGCACTTGTGAATGTGTGAGTGAGCGTGGGTGTGTGTGGGTGTGTGGCTGCGAGAGTGTGTGTATTTGTGGGTGCCGTCTGTTTCGCATAATGTACGATATGTAAGTAAATAAAAACAAATCACCACGAACTGTATTTAAATACATAAACAAAGAGAGAAGACAAAAATCAGCAACAAGCATATAAACTTAGACGTAAAGTTCGATAAGCAAACACACACACACACACACATACACACACACACACACACATGGAAACACACCCATAAGCATTCACACCACAGGCAAGCATGGACAAGCATTTTAATATGCAGAACGCATCAAAAGTCACTCGCTCATCCCACAAGAAAGAAAAATGGGAGAAAGTGTGTGTACACTACATACACACATATAATCATATAATGTATACATATACATTTAAAAAGAAATTTAAGCGTGGTTTCTTGTGTCGAAAAATATGAGGAAAAATTCGTTTGCTTCAGCGACAAATCAGCGAAAAGAAAGCAACAATAGTATATATATATATGTATGCACATATACATATACTCCTATATATATGTATATGTAGATATACACAAATATATAATGAATATAAATGCAGAGAACAGACAATTAATAAGGATAACAGGGATCAAGGACTAACATAAAACTAATTTTGTTTACTCGATGTGCAAGGCGGCGGAATGTTTATTTCAAAAGGAATCTATTAAACAGATGAAGGAAGTATCCAAAAGGAAGAATAAGGAACAAGAAGAAGAAGAAGAAGAAGAAGAAGGAGAAAAGAAACCATTTTCACTTATCTCGACAAGACATTATAAATTAAGCATTATAATTGATTTATATGTAAATATATGCATCGCTATAGTCAATCGATAAAGAAAAGCATTTTGAAAAGCTTAAATCTTAACTTAATAAAAGCTTAAGCTTTAAAGAGCTCATTTCAAGGGCACTCTTTTGGTCTTTATTATAATTGTTATTAATATCGAATCATTTGTATAATAACAAAAATATTACTGTATTGTTTGCGTAACAGGTTACCGTTATTCTTAATCTTTTTCACTCTTTCTTTAAGAGGGACCAAATTAACAGCGTCTGTGTAAGTATGTAATAAACAGCAGTCGAATCTGTTAATTAACAGTATTGCTGCCGATATAATTTTTCGATATAATCCCCATTTCTCTTGATACATTTTTGTAGGCGCTGCAACAGTTTTTGTATGCCCATATTTTATGCCCTCGTTATAAAGATAAATAAACCATAATAATAAACAAATAAACCATAAATATAATAAGTAATAATAGCTAACAATAGGAATAATATAGTTAACCATTATAATATTAACCATTATTAATAATTATAGTAATGATAATAAAGTAAACCACAAGAATAATTATAATAATACAAAACAGACAGTTTTCTAGATTTTAAATAATTACTAAACTAGGTAATAATGGTTAATTTTCTATATGGTCCAATAAAATAGCGAAAGAAACGCATTAAAAGCCATTACTTTTCTCTCTTTTTCAATAACAATTTGTAGTCACTACCACGCAGCTCCCATGCGACGTTAGGCTTTCATTGTTGTTGTTATTGTTGTTGTTATTGGTGTTATTGGTGTTTCTAAACAATTTTCAATAATTGATTACGTGATTTACGACAATCATTTGAACTGAGCCACTGTTTATAGTAGATTTTTGAAAACACTTTCAATACGATCCTCCAGCGTAATTAATGTTTTAATGGAATTACAAAATTTCATTTCAATTTCCAGTTTTAAAATTCCTCTGATTTATTAAAGGATTTTAACTAACTAACTAATAGAATAGATTAACACACAATATATAGAGATTATATGATAAATAAAATATAAAGTATAATAAAGTTATACAGTTAACCTTCTATGATGAGATACGATGATATATACGAGTATGTTTGGCAGTATAAAAATCTCATTGATAACATGATGATGGAATGTCATATAAAAAGGGTTTTGAAAATTTACATAATCCACTAAAAACCGAACGTAATCACAAGTTGCTTTGGTGTCTGAGACGATTCTATATCCATATTGAAGAGTAAACTACTATATATATGTACATACAAATGTATGTATAGATATGTATATAGAATATATGTATATGTACATACATTTACAATCTATAAGTAAATGTATATATCATAACTACTATAGCCTCTAATATATTTACGATAATTTATACTTTTTTGTTTAGTTTATGGTAAAAAGTTTTAATAACTATTATTAACTTAATTATGAATACTCATTAAAATTACCCAGTAAAAAAAAGTTGTTGATCATTCTTTGTTTACATTGAAATTTATTTTTGCATTTACATTTTTTTTCAATCCATTTTATGCAAAATGTGTTTGTTTTTTGCTTTTTTATTACTTATAATAAGAGAAAAATACTAATAGCAGTGTAGAAACAAAGAGCAGACAAAACGATTAAACAGAAAAAAGACACAAAACAAGAAAGAAGTGAACTAAGTGAAGTGAACTGAAGTTAATAATTAAAATAATAGCGACAACAGCAGAGCAGCTACTACTCTGTACTGTTGCTATTACTACCACCGCTACCACTTTTTAAACCCTGCTCAATTCTTGATGGCTGCTGGGCAAAAATGTGGAGAGTAGCAAATAATAAGCAGAGAGTAAAAGGGAAGAGGAACAACAGCAACATCGTCAGGAGAGACACATGAAGAAGGGAGGGAGGGAGGGAGGGAGGGAGGGAGGAAGAAAGCTGGTCTAAATTTGGTATGAGACCAGCCATAAACAGCCATAAACACTAAAGAAAATACAACAACAAATACGAAAATACGCATTAACGGTATTTGCATTTGTAATTAAACTTTTAGCTTGATGATTTATTCATGTCGATATTTGAAGGCCTCTCACTCTTCTTATCTCTCTCGTTCTCTCGTTCTCTCGCTCTCTCTCAACTCACCACACTTTCTTTATTCAACTGTTGAATACATGTATTTGACAGTTCACTGGTTTTTATTTTCCTATTCAAAACATATATATTAGAAATCCATAGGATTTGCGAAAATATTTGTTGTTGTTGTTGTTTCAGTAGCTAATTTCAAGTTTCAAGGGTTCTATAAGAAAAAACAACACTGTGGCAACCTTAATAAAGAATTTAACCCATTTGGCACAAGCAAAATATTCAGAACTTCATATTCTAGAGAAACCTAATAAAATCGTTGCATAAATCTGATCACTAGAGGTCCCAATAGACTTGTATGAACAGTTTTTACCAGGTTTAATATAGGGTATTATTATATATACAATACATACATAATATGTATGCATAGACACACATAATATATATACAAATTCGAATATACTCAACCTTTAATGTTTAAGCTAAAATTTCATTATTTATTCACCACCAACAACATCATCTTCATCAACTGGATTATTATTATTATCATCATCATAGAATACTAGAAACGAACCAGTGAATAAACCCGATTCTCATCGTTGACATCAATAGTTGCTGACATTTAGTGACACTTTTCGCCATTGCGACGGCTCACGTGAAATCGTGCAGAAAACTTTGCACGCATGTCAATCTATAGTTTATAGATACTAGATGTACGGGCACTATACGGGGAATTAACATGTAGAACACCGAAAAGAGCACACGCACACGCACACGCACACACATACACATACACATACACATACACATACACATACACATACACATACACATACACATACCAGTAGTTCAGCGGTTCAACGGTTATGTGAAGAATGCTTAATGGTCGGTAAGAGATAAATAAACAAGCGATAATACTAGAAGAGATCCGACAAGTCATTGAATGATATGGATTCCCCAAAAGAATTGAATTGAATTTAATATGCGAACAAATATTTTACTGAAAGGAGTCCCTCTCCATTCCTCGCCCTCTCTGCCACCCTCCCCCTCTCTCTCTACATGACTATTTTCGGAGGGGGATAATCATTTCTGCTGTTCGATGCAGTTTCCGCAGCTTCAGTTAAATCTACCGAAATCTAGCTTGAAATGAAAGTCATTATGCTGTAGTCACAGGATACACTGAAATGAGAGGATTTGTCTGGTTCAGTCATCGAATAAATCAATTCATTTCAAATTGATTACTGTCACCAAGTAACATGAATGCACACATCCATATTACAAGATAGCAAAATGATTCGTGTTTCGTAGATGTGACGATTATAACTCCTGATTGAATAAACCAATGATTGAAGTTATCAAAATCAGTGAAAACTTAATAAATACCCACAAAGAGTGCTATACACTCTGGGATTATCTTATGTTATATTGAAGTGAAGCTAACCACCAATATTGATACTACGTGTACTGAATGGATTCAGTTTGTCTTTGTGCCATAGCTATTTTATACAAAGAAAATGTTTATAGGACGGCATAGAGTGGAATCGAGGACAGACCATGCCCAGTCTTCTTCTCAGATCCGGTAATAATAATACGAAATGTACACATGTTGACTTTCGTGTGTAGGATGTAAAAAGGACTAAACAACGATTAAACTCTTAACGATTTAACTTCGATTCGGATCGAATACTTGTTATTCAGAATTTTTTGTTTCCTTATAGATATACATACGTATGTATACTTTAAGAATGCATTTAACAAAATAATGGAAAGAAATCTATAAGAATTTACAGACAAGATGTTGCTTAGAGATAAAAAGACGCTTAGACATACTATAAATCTGTTTACATTCTAAATTATTGAAACTTGGTACTAGTTTTATTAGCATACGTTTAGTTATATTAGTTTCCTTACTTTTCTTTATAATTCCTTTAGCATTTTATATTTCACAACTTAAGAATCTCACAACCTATATTGGTTCCTATACAGACCTCGGATCTATGCTCCAAGAATACAGTAACAAAAGAACGTAATGAATTATATATGAATTTACAGACACACATATTAATCATTCGACATTCTAAATTATTGAAACTTGGGACTAGTTTTATTAGCATAAATTTAGTTCTATTAGTTCTCTTATTTTTCAGTACATTTCCGAAAGGATTTCATACTTCACAACTTAAGAATCCGATTCTAATAGTTTCTATATTAGTTAGATAAGACAATATTATCATCTTGAGAACTGCCTCCATCTTATATTTAGTGGGCTAAGTATAATTTAACACAGTCCCATACTATTTAAGTACATACCTATATACTAGACTCTAGTAACTACAGAGACGTATAATTAAACAGTATTAAAGAAAGCCAAAAAACTTTAGGAATTATTCATTAATGCACACAAATTCTTAAGCACTGTCACGCACACACATAAATGTTCACACGAGTGTCATACATGTACATATGTATGTGTATATAGTACTTATAATCGTAATGACGTGTTGTTAAAGTAGGTGAAACTAAGAATAATTTATAAACTAACAAATAAAAAAATAAAACTGGTAGTTTATAAATGGCCACTTATGTCTAAGTCTCAGTGGCTTAAATTTACCCAGACACACACACACACACACAATCGCTTTGAAACTGTTGAAGTCAGTGAAATTAAAGAAACTATGCAAAAAGAAAGTCTAGGCTTGGCTCTGAAAAGCGCACAATACTATCTGTAGATGTATAATCGTTGTAGCAAATTCCAACAAAAAAAACTGGTAGCTGTAGCGGAGAAACTATTGATTGGAAATGAGTTTTCGGTACATTTAAAATGCTTTTAAAATTACACTTAAAGTATTTTAATTTATTAAATACAAACATGAAAATAGAGAGTACTAGAAACATGATAATAAAACATAACGGACCCAACATCCGTGAGCAGCTGGGACTCGAACTTGAGGTATAGGATTCCCGCTGTTGTTGTTGTTGTTCGGAAAATTAGTATAACCGAAAGTACCAACCCAGATCACTGTATAGTCTTAAGAAAAAAAAACATGCAAGTACGTATAAAAGCTAGGAACAGAATTCCGTTATAGTGGAGAAGAGTGACAAGTGAATTAAAAACTAATGAATGAATTCAACCAACTAAACGCTGAAAAATTGTGCTGCTACGTCATCTGGTCGGAAGGAATAAAAAAGAAAACACTGCCCATTCTACTCTACACTACACTATACTATACTAATGTACACACATACATACATACATGTACATATACATATACAAGCACATATTTGGAACTCTACCTTTCGTTATCCAACGATAATAATTTTATTTTTCTATTAGCACGTTCTTGCAATCATCGAGTCATCGAATATCGAATGAGTGTGTATTCATGATTGTTCACTTTAGATAGAATTGACCAACCCAATTGGCAATAGGAACAACAACAACAACAACAACAATAACAACAATAACAACAACAACAAAAACAACAACAACAACACCAATAACAACATTAAAAATACTGCATTCCTAAGGTCCCAAAAATCTGGTCCAGTGTAATAAATTTATTCTTTAATTTTTTTATTATTTTTTCGTGTAAGTTTATAACTTCGTTGAAATACTGCCATTTCGATGTGGACCATTTGCACAAAGTTTGTGGTTTTTATTATTATTATTTTGTTTTTGTTTTTATTGCTCTATTTTTATCGTTGTGTTCCTGTTTTATTTTGTTTTTTCCTTCTGCTTCTTTTTGGCCGGTTTTCGGTTTGTATCAGATAAATCAATTTTACAGTTTTTAGCAGAATGTTTTTTAACATTCTGAAAAAACATTAATAATTGAAAAGCAAAGAAAGACAATTTTCATGGCAATCAAATCGCAAGCAAAGCTGTAAAATGATTCCATTGAAAATAGAAGAATTAGAGTTGCATTAGAATTCATTTGCACTTCAAATTAGACTTTAAATTCAACAATTTACTACACTAGGTACATTTTATTTCATTTTATTCTTCTTCTTCCCTCCCTCTTTTCTTCTTTTCTCTCTTTCTTATTTATTTATTTTATATGGTACATTTTTCCTTCCTTAATTATGACAGCTTTTTTCCTTATAGTTTTATCTTTTTTTTTTTGCCAACTTATTCTCCTGATCGGTGATTTTTTTTTAACAATCGATCGTATTTGTTTGGACAGTTTAAATGAAAATAAAACAGTAATGAAGAAAATTAAATGTTTTCGAAAAGGTCGCCGAGCCGTCATCACTTATAGAGGTATGTACAATATACATACATGGTTTATATTTATATACATATGTATATGTTTATGCATTTAAAATTTTTTTAATAGCGCAAATGTGCATTAAACTTTGTTTATTTGCATTTTTACTTCACGGTTTTGCAATTAAAACTACAACACTTTTTCAATTAATCAATTTCACCGTCTGGCAAGCACTTCATCAGGCAGACACCCAACATTATTGCAACCTGGTTAGTTGCCAGGGATGGGGCGGTGGAGGTGGGTTAGCAGGGGGGGGGGGGGGGAGGGGGGGAGAGTACAGTAGAATGAATAGTGCTGAAAACCGCACTGAAATGAGTACGTATTTTGTGCAATAAAACGCACTCAGCCAACCACACACATACAAACATACAAACACACACACAAGACAGAGAGACTACTAGCATTAAACGGGGGAGAGAGAGTGAGAGAGGTATACAGAGAAAAACGCAATGAATGAAGTTGGTTTGGAGGATTCAATGCAACAAGAAAGTCAAATAACAGTTGAAAAGTGAGGGAGTGGAAGGGAAGGGAAGGGGGGGGGGGCGGTTGGGGGGTAGAGAGAGAGAGAGGGAGGAGGGAAGAAAGATAGCCGGTTGTTGGAACAAATTGCGGCCGTTCTGTTGGTCGAGTGAAAGACGTGAATAAAACCGCGAATCTGAAAGGAATTTTAAATGAAAGTAACGAGAAAGGAAAGCAGCATAGCCTCTGGAAGGTGTGTTTTGAGAAGTAGCTGTACATATCTATATGTGTATGTATGTGTATGTGTGTTATTATTCTATATGTTCCTTCAAAAATGCTCGTACATAGCAATATTGCGGAGCATTCAACCTACTCCAATTAAATTGTTTGCTTTTGAATCAATTTTTAATAATATAATATTAAAACGCATGCGATTGGACTCCAATAGAATTTCTAAAACTGATATTATTGCCTGTAGTTAGTGAGTCCACTGGTTCACATTATCAATCATTGCCTCAGCACATCCAAATGCCCCAAAGTATAGAAAATTTCCTCGATTATCTCGGTTCCTAAGATAGATGGTGTAGCAACCTGCTTGTAGCAACCTCAGCCTGGAGTGTAGTCTGTTTATTTATTTAAAGGCCATTATAGAAAAACTCCTCCTTATTTGGTGAGAAATGCAAGTTTCATCGTTCCATCAAGGTTCCAGCTTTCTTGCATCAAGTCGCTTGTTTTACGTCAGCACGGTTCGATTATGGAATTCATTACCAGCTGATACTAAACGTTCTTCTCTCTCTGTATCTCCATCTCTTTGTCTCTCCTCTCTGGCTATCTGTCTCACTCTCTCTCGAGGGAATTTAACCCTGGAATTTACTCTCACAGAGTGTTTGTCAACTTTTCCCCGAAGGTGGTCACACTTCGGTTAGTTCGCCGCTGAGAAATGAGAGAAATCGTGTACTTCGGATTTCCATTTGCTATTCTTCCATACATTCTGCATACCGTTTTTGCCATTTTTATACATTTTGCTTACGCTTCTATACTAAAAAACGTTTTTCGGTGGTACGGAACACTGAACCAGGGATGAATTCATCATCTCCTCATGAGAAAGTGTTCATTTTCGCTTTTTGCTGCGAAGCAACAACAAAGTTTTATCCATTTGAGTGATTTAATCGAAGTGTGATCACAGGCTTGATCATGATTCTCCTTTTAGCCCTTATCTCGAAATACGCTACCTATTTATTTACTTACTCATTGTTATTCTGTTTCTTTAGTGATTCCAGTGTTGAGGAATAACTGAACAAATAAAAATAAATAGTTTGAATTCCAGTTCCACATAAAGATCATAATATCAATATATCAAATGTTTGAAGATAGTGGATTTTTAGATCGAGGATCTAAGGGTTTTCCAATAAGAGGTGTAATTTTGAATAGCTATGTATGGTCCTGTAAGCATGGTCGTGGTGGCCATTTGGCTGATGTTCTTTTTCGTTATTAACGGCATACCTTCCTCTTTATTACGAAATAAACATGCGATAATTTATCTCAAAAAATGACATTTTTCTTTGAATATCAAAATTACACCTCTTATTGGAAAACCTCGTATATTAGTTTAACTCAATTTACGTTTGATTACGAATCTAATAAATAATTTTAATGAGTCGTCAGATTCCGTTACATTCCGCCATACATATTTTCAACCTCTGATTAGATTCCTAATCGAATCAATTCTCAGCCGGTTTGAAAGTAGATCGATAACCTCTCCAACTCACGACATACTACGAGTATATTCTAGTAAAAAGCTAACGAGATGTGATCTTAAATTGAGACTGAATTGATTTGGGTTCCATTTACGAGTAAATTACCATTAAAGACGTTGACTTTTTTTCTATCCAGTTATTAATTTGCACTTCTTTTATTGATCCTTTTTCTTTATATTTTTCTATGTATGTTTTTGGCTAAAACACTCGTGATTTGGAACCTGTCAATAAAGATTTGAAGCGAGTAACGAAACGGTTTCTTTTCGCTGATTAGGTGCTTGTTACCCCACTTGGTCAATAACGGGAAATTACCTGTCGCAGCAATTGACGATGAACGACGTAAGCACGGACAGTTGCGCGTTACGTTTTGCCCGTTTACTGTAACGTGTTTAGTGCCCGTATAGGTTGTTGTTGTTGTTGTTGTTGTTGGACTAGTTGTAGATACCCAGACAGCGCTGTGTGCTCAGTTTTAGCCGATGTTTGTATGTGTGTGTCTTGCTGTTGTTGTTGTTGTTATTTTTACTGTACTGTCACTTGTGCACTTGATGCTGTTGGCAGCTTTTGGTTGCAGTTGATGCCTCGATATCACGACAGCAGCAGCGGCAGCTACGCAACAGACACACCACCAGAGGGAGTGGTGACAAGCCACCGAACCAACAAGTTTAGTCTGATATCGCGAAATGCGTTTTAAATGCAAATATTTTGCACCTTTTTTGCTGTGGTTTTTGTTGTTCTTTTGTTTTTGTTATTCTCGGCGATTGCTATGGTGTTTGTGCGCCTTGAAAATTATCCGGTTTAAATTGAGTTTCACAATTCTTCTTTTCCTTCCCTTGCACACAAATTACTTTCCGCAAAACTACACTAAAAAAGCACACGTAAATGAAAGCAACAGCAGTAGGAAGAAAATCAATAATCTAGAGATACAACCGCGTGGCGAATTTCCCGTATGCCGGCGGTTGTTGGAGGAAGGGGCGGGTCAGGCGTTCCAATGGACTCAGTGGCGGCGGAATGGCGGAGACGGTGCTGCTTGACTTTGCGTTGCGTCGTAGACGAGCAACTTTTTGGCTGGTTATATTTACAACACAGGCGCTGTTTTATTTTAGCTTCATTTTCTTTTCTTTTCAATAACATACCACGAACGGAGAACACACACACACACACTACACGTTTAAGACGGAAAATAAACTGTTATAAAAAAACACAATTAATTAATTATTTAGTCAATTCAATTAATCAGTGTATGAAAGAAACAATTATGGATGAATGCAAGCGAGTACGTGGAACGAGAATGAATGAACGAACGAACGAACGAACGAACTAACGAATGAACGAACGAACGAACGAAGGGACGAATGAACGAGACACGACGATGGACCAGCCAGAGTCTCACCGTTTTGTGCAAATAACGAAATTCAACTGATTTTCCACCAGAGCAACAAAAGCAGGCGGCCAGAGTTGCCTGTTGGTTTGCTGCGTTTCGTATTGGCGATGCATACAACCGTGTTGTCGTTGTCGTTGTTGTTGTGTGTACTAGTTGGTTGCTGCTACAACAACAACACTGCACTTGTTTGCCGTTTGTTGCTCTCGCATAGTGCTCTGTTGACTGCCACACCGTGTTGTTATGATGTTATTTCTGTATGAGCATACGCTTATGCACTCAGATAGATAGATAGACAGACACACAAAATTACAGACACAAACATTACCGAGACAGACAGACAGTAACAATATTAAAACAGAAACAACAGAAATAAAGAAAAATAGATTTCGTGAGCAACATCAGGAACAGCAGAGAACCGAAACGCAGACAGACAGCCACACAGACAGTTCTGCAGACTCAGGAAAATATCCAAGCTCACAACTAGACAGATAAATAAGTGGAGTTGGACAGAAAGGAAAGTACTCGTAGCAAGACCAATGCACGTACGGGTTAAACCCCGAGGACTGGCTGGCTACTAAGTTGAGTATCGCATACAACACCGCGGTAGATACACCGACGTAGTTTCTCCAGCGGCAAGCAGCCAAGCAGACTCAAAGACAACTACAACACATACACAAACACACACACAACACATAGATATGTATATCGTTTATATACTGGAATGTACCGTTAGATAGTTAAAAGTCTCTAAAGTTCAAAAATGTAATTTTAAAGAGATATTTATGCATAAAGTTATGTATGTATACATATATACTATACTACGGCATATACATATGTCTATATATGCATATAGAATATTTCCCAAATGATCTCAGAATTGTACACACACACACACACACACACACACACACACACATATATATATACATATATAAATGTTAAAAATAAAACATCAAACATAAGTTTCAAAATTGAAAAAGTTATGCGATCTACTTTATCAACAACTAAAAAAAGGAAACGTAAAAATGTTTCCTGGTTTTCATGACTGCTGAGGGGCCGAAATTTAATTTTGTAATTTTTGTTTGTTTTCTTTCCGCGAAAGAACAGTGTATGTTACTATAAAGGGCACTGCTCTTGAATTACCCTCTACTACCGAAAATTCTGAACTCTGATCTCGAAATCAGACTCAAGAAAGTGCAAAAGCAAGAAAACTCAATACTTTCTCCGTATTATTTTCATATTGTGTGTAGAGTTTAAAGTACTTAGACTTTATAGACTGTGATATCTGAATCCTTTGATGTAATTCAGATTTCGTTAAATTATTTCGAAGACAATGTTTATTATGCTATTGTTAGTTCCATAACAGTTCCATAAACAGTACCTGAAAAATGTAGAAGTGTAATAATATATCGGGCTCGAAAGTAGAACCATCATCGTTAGAAAAAAATCCATAACTAAGCATAAGTGTGTGGATTCATAAAGTAAACATCGAAAAGGATCACAAGTATTCAATGAAACATTTTCTTTCATTTTCTTCAATGTTTCTCATTTTCTTTCAAAACATTTTCTTTCTTTCGAATCATATGTGAATCAAGTGATCGAATGGATAAAAGCAAATACCAAAGCATCAAAGTATTAACAGTTAGATACATAAAATAATAAAAGCAAGTCAAAGCATAAAGAAAATCAAGCGAAATACATTCGAGTAGGGGAGAGTAGGGGGAGATGCAGCATGAACCGAGAGGGGACGGTAGAGGAGTGAAAGAGGTGGTTTGACTGCATTCAACATGGCAACAACGTTCAGACAGATACTCGTACTTCACGGAAATAAAAAGCATATAAAAAAGCAAGCCGAATGCTTGCGAAGGACGTCTTTGGTAAAAAAAGACCTTCTCTTTCAGGCCGCGTTGCATGCATTATTATTGTTGTTGTTGTTGTTGTCGTTGTTGTTGTTGTTGCTGTTGCTTTGACTTTACAACGTGGCTGTTAGCTGCGTCAGTTTCGTCAGTTAAGCTAACGTTACACGCTCTGCAAACGAGTATCCACTACGTACAACCACCAATTTTTGCTAGCAATGTGTCCGTCCTTGGAGCCACAAACACGAAGACTGGAGCCGTCGCCGCGGTCGTTCCACGGCAAGAGGTTGAGTTGAGTTGCGCTTCAGTGGCTGACAACTCAAGTTGCTGTTGTGAAAGAGAACAACAAATCCGAAAGAGTCAAAGAGGAGAGCGGAGGAGCTCCTAACCGGCCCTCTCCTCCGCCCCACCCTCACCACCCTCTCCAGTCCACCCCTCACCGCATCCTGGTACTCCATATTTACAGCTTCAGAGATGCCGTTGGTTTTCGTGCGTCGTTAGTTAAACTACCAGATGACGGCTATAGTAGTGTGCTTTGTAGTTTTTTTTTGTCAAGGGGCGGGGCTGGGGGTTGGGGATGGCCACCGGTCGGTTTGAGTAGGACGCCAAGCGACACGTAGACATCCAGCATCAGAGCGAAGACAGAATTACGCTCAATGAGAGTTCTGAGTTCTACGAGAAAACAAAGAATACAAAGAATGCTTGAGAAGTCTTCGATTCAGTTTGAAGTCTTTTCGCTGGTCGGTCTGCAACGTATGATGAGGAGGCACCTACGTTGGTACGAGTGTTCATTGTGGATGTTTGTAGTCGTGAGAGTGTGCAGAGATGCATAGAGAGTAGTCTATTCGTATTCGTTTCTGTGGTTGTGTGAACTTGTTTATTGAGAGTGCTGAGAAGAACAGCTGTTTTTCTGTTGAAAAAACCGGTAAAGTTGAGGAATTCTAAGAAAAGACACGCAATTCATACAACTCATTCATATCTGGCGTCCATGCGATTCTCTGTAAATGCTAAAAATAAATAAACTGCAAATAAGTGTGTTAAATAACGAAAACCGAAAGAATTCTGAAGCCCGAGGCAGCGAAACGGCGAAAATTCCTAAACTATCTGGATTTTTTACCCATTGAAAAACCTGATATCTTTGTATGGCTTTTAATCACTCTTTAACCTACATATACACACACACACACACACACACACACTCTTTAACACATATCTACATTATGTATTTATTATAATATAATGCTTTTTATATTGTTATCTTTTACAATAAATTCTGAGAACATTCTCCGTTTTATCCTGTCTCTGGTAGTATTTTGAATATCTATATTATATATTTCGATTTCAAATTATAAACCCGATTCTTCAGATTTCGAATTTACTTTCAAGGAAACGTGACTAGCCTATGGAAACGTTATTCTCTACAGATTCCTGGTACCGTTTGTACCCGTGGATGTAGCCGTATAAAGGAACAACAAATACGCTGCAGGATACCGAATCTCAATAGCAGCTTTTATATATATTCTTTCTATGGTACTAAAAGAAAGAAACCACCCACCAACCAACCACCCACTCACCAGTGACTAACCACCAGGGGGGTGCTGCTCGGAGGGTTTGGGGGGGGGGGGATGTGCCAATCTGTGGCAGGCTATTCTGGATACGCATGCAAGAATACGAGACGAAGCTTGTCTCAACGGACACCACGTTACAGCACACAACATGGCAAGTAACCGCAGGTTGTCATTCGTGGTCTTGTGTTTGTCGGGTGTGTTTTGCAACCGTTCTTTTTATTACCCTTGACCATCGATGTGGTATACGTGGGTAGAACGAGTACGAGTATTTGATCAGTCGACTCCACGACCCCCCGTCCCTCCTCTGCCCCCCCCCCGCTCACAAAGTGCAAAGTGGTTGGCACCAGAAACAGTATCCTCGGGCACTAGATTGACACAAAGATAGGACGAAGGGTCAGTCAGTCAGTTGTGCCAACATTCACACAACGCAAAATAGTCTGGCCAGCGGCTATAATTTTAGGTTCACACTGTCACAGCCTTTAACTATAGAAAGTAAAAACAAAAGTGCAAACAAGCAAAAAGTACTCATGAAAAACACGATCATGAAATTTAAATGACGAAAATAGAAGACAAAAGTTAAATTCTGCTAGAGAAATCAGAAAACTAAAAAGGAAAAACCCAGTGGGGAAAAACCAATAGGAATAACTGTGTGAAAGAGGGACGAGGGAGATGTCAGGTGAGCTAGAAAGGGTTAAGGATGTACGTACTACAGAACATATGTAAATATATGGGTATATAGTTACATTTTATGCTCGCATTTACACACGGCGCTAGAATTCCAGGACTACAAAACAGATTTCATGGCTCCGGATCCGTTTTCAGGATCAAACTTGACCAAAACTTTTAATCAAGTGTTAAGAGCTCAATTATTCTCAAAACGTAATCACTTTATAGTACTTTAAATCCAACAAAAATGAAAAAGGACGAGAAAAGAAATGCGAATAAACTCTAAAGTCGCTTCTAGGCGAGTATAAGAACCTTAAATCTCTATCAACTGTTCAAATCTCTTAACATATGTAGGTATAGTTTGTAGTATAGCTTTAATAGTAACAATTGCGAACTTAAAATTCATGGAATCGTTAGTAGCGCCCTTCAAAAAATGCAGCGGAAAACAAACTTATGCAAACTTGTTAGAAACTTTAAGAGCTCTGTTTTTTTTGCTCTTAAATTCTCCCTCAACCCACTAGCAGCATGTGTGGTATATTCTCGTTAGTATGTATATACAATATACATATGTATACATATAGGTATATGCAATATATGTAGTACCTAGTATTACTACTTGTATAATATATAAACCGATATCATCGTCCTTCATTTTCACACCCTGATTTGGATTATAGAAACCCCATACGAAATCTTTAAAGTAAACATTTATCGCCTTCTCTGTTCGGAATATCGAACTATGCTAAATAACTCTAGCTACATATCGAACATATACACACATACTATATAAATATGCGTACAAGAGAGCGAGAGACCCAGAGGACTGGGAAGAGAGAGGGGATGAGAGAGCAGCGAGCAACATGTACGCAAAAGGGCAACATCGACATAAAAGGATAACGACGGCGACATGGATGCTAATGGAATTGGCTTTATGTATTTCATATTACATTTGCATAAATCCTCGAGAAAGGATGCAGAAATGATAAAAACCGACAGAAAATAAGCTACTCTAGCATGTGAAAATGGCAAATTATCCATGCTTCCAACCAGCCAACCAACCCAATCCACCAACCAACCCAATCCACCAACCAACCCAATCAACCAACCAAGCAACCCAAAAAACCAACTGAAGCAACGTCTGCTTTCTTTAGACGTTGGTTACCAGCACCAACTTAAAGGAGCTGCATGTGGCTGCCATGATTAGAGTAGCATTCGTTGTGAGGAGTTGCTAAGACATTGTGACCGAAAAACTCATTCAACCGACTTCTAATACACACGGACCGAATACTACTGTACATATTATAGAGCAACTACATGTGGAGTCAGAAACAAGGTTCCTTGCTCCTTGCTCCTATTGTATATATACATATATATATATAGAAGTGGGCATCTCTTAGGAGGTGACTGTAGAAGGACAGAAACCTCTCACATGCACACACTCACAGAGACTTAGTAGTGGAAGGAGTGTGAAGAGCATAAAACAACCTGCTCCAAATGTTATTTAAAATGTTGCTTCTGTTGCTGTTGTTGGAACTGTGGCAAAGAAATGGAACTGTTAAAGAGAGAGTCAAAGGTGACCAACTGCCAGCTAAGCAGCGTGTTTTACTTTTTATTTTTCTATCTTTCTTAGTTAACTTAAGGAAGATGCGCTGCAGGACATTTTTCTCTGGTCTGTTGCCTTGTTGTATAATAAATTCTTCATCCGTTATTCTTCTTCCAGAGAAGAGATTCTTGCTTACTTATACATAATTGGCTGTAATGTATTTTTCTCAATGATTCGGATACGACTTTCGTGAATACTTTGCCTTCAACAGCACGTCTGTCGTCGTCGTTGTCGTCTTTGTCGTCGCAGAACCTCCTAGCAAAGTGTAGGTAGATGATCCGGCTGAGACTATTTTTCTTCTACCTTCATCCGTCTTCCGTATCATTCGGTAGCTCCTACCGGCTTCTTCGCAGCAAGATTACTGAGCAGCAATCTATTTGGACCGAGACGATGGTATGAGAGCGCATCTCTTATTATGCATTCATCGTGATTTTCACTTCACGAATAATGAAGTGAATTCAAACACCTGTCAAGTATGCAACTCGTACTTGCAGCAGGATGTTCCGATATTCCGAAAGGGAGAGGGGGGAGATGCTATGGATGTGGATTTGTGTGTGTGTGTGTGTGTCGATTCAGTTCGCAAAGCTTAACGCATAAAAGGATTTACATAGTCAAGAGTAGAAGTTTGCAACAAAAATTTAAATGCATTAAAAAGCTGGAGAAATTCTGTATCAGTTTACAGGAAAGAAGAAAGTCTGAAAGAAAAAATCTCTGGGAGAGAGGAAAGGCGAAAGAGAGAGAGAGAGAGGAAGGGCGACGTAATGAATGAAGCGACGAATAATTTTGGCACAGCAGAATAACCGACAACAACAACAACAACAACAACAGAAGGAGCAGCAGCAATTGAAATCAACCCCAACCCACCCAAGTTCTTTAATCGAAAATCCACTGCATCCTGTGCGACTGTAAAACAAGCCATTTAATGAAGAAAACATGCAGCATCCAAGCACAGGAGAAACTTTTCCTTCTACAGAAGACGCTTATACAGTAGTTCCATCGAACGTTTTTAATATCCTGTCTACTTTCAATGGTTTCCCTTTAATACCTTTGATATTCCGTGCGATTGTTTTAAGATTTGACACCGATTGATGGGATTAACGACTCTTTAACGACTAAAGTGCATGGAGTATCTAAAATCGAGAAGTAATCGAATTCGAATTGTTACTCTAGAGTTGTAGAGGTACCTACAAGTAACTATAATGACTTGAAATCATACAATCGAATCATAATATAATCCAGTCTTATAGATCCTCGAATCATTGGAAATCTTCTCCTAGCCGTCTCTTGTTCTAACTCTCTCTTGCTCCATCTTTCTCTTTCTCTCTCTCTCTCTCTCTCTCTCTCTCTCTACCTCTTTCTTTCTTTCACAATCTCTCTCTCTCTAGCTCTTTCTTTCTTTCACCATCTCTCTTTCTATTTACTTCTCCCTCCTTAACACTATCTTTCTATCCCTCTCCTTACCCTTATTTTTCTATCTCTCTCTTGCTCTATCTTTCTCCCTCTCTCTTGCTCTATCTTTCTCCCTCTCTCTTGCTCCATCTTTCTCTCTTCCACCATCTCTTTCTCCCTCTTGCTCTATCTTTCTCTCCGTCTCTCTCTCCCCTCCCTCACTCCTTATATCTATTCTTCTATCTCTCTCTCTCTCTCTCTATGTGTCTTTCTCTGTCCTTATCTCTATTTTTATCTCTCTGTCTCACTCTCTCTCCTTGTTTCTAAATTAGATATAACAAAAAGTTATATTTTACTTCACTTAAAAGAAAAAAAATTATTTTCAATGGATTGTAACTGAAACTAGAACGATAAAAGAATGAATATAAAAATGAAAGAATTTCTCCAAAATATATTTTCTGAGATTTTTCCGGAATAGGTTTAAATTCTTTACGAATATCAACGTTTTCTTCTATAAAATATATTTCTCTAAATAATTTCATTTAGCTAGTTAGGCAAATATGCAATATCTCTCTGAAAGTAGAGATAAAATACTTGAATATCCTGTTATAAAGTTCTTATGTTACGCTTTTCAAATTAAGTTGCCTGAGTTATTGACCTAAACTGCAGATTTACCATAAATTATCCGGATCATCATCATCGATCATCCAAACGAGCTTCTAGCACCGATACTCATTTCCAATATGTTGCAAATTATTATCATCCACGTGTACTATCCAATAGTGAGCCCAATTCAAGCTGTTCGCTGCGTAGTTGACCATGTGAAGTGGTTCATTAGCTAATTTGCACTCTATATTAATCCGCTTTAGTACTCGTATATCGCTAAATCACAGTGTCGTCACCGACATGGGATGTCTTTCGGGTCGTTGAAACTATAGCAATTCTATTCAAAGCAAATGTTTATGGGCCATAGAGTCGAATATTCGACGGACGACGCGAGAAAAAGTGATGGTTTTAAAAACTATCACAGATAATCTAAGATATGCAGTTGTTGAATTTCGCTATTAAGTTGTTGGTACTTGTGATCCACTAAAAAGCACAGAAGATGATCATGTTGCTGATCATGATTTACCACAGCAACAACTCGACCGATTTGGTTAGAGTTTAGTTAAGCTCACATTCGATATTCTGTGTAAATGTATTTGAATATATCCAAAACTCGGATACCTTCCTTTATGTGCCACAATTAAATTCCTTAAGTATTTATTTGCTCCCTGTGAATCAATTTTTTTTGATCAAAGGTTGAGTCTTTTGACATTACAAATAATAATTATTGCATGTTTACGAAGAAAAAACATCAAGACTTACCTACGTGCTTTACATTTAAAATAATTATTCTATTCATTAAAATAATATTAATTCGGTCTGCTGGGAAGAAACTTACCTGAAAAAGAAAAGAAAATTAAATTACTTTAAAAATACTAACTATTAATTGAATTTATTAATTTATTATTATACAATAATAGAAAATATACTTTAGAAAACCAAATTCTTTTGTAAATCTAAATCCTGGATTTAGTTATATTTTTTCGTGAATTTGTACATGAAGGATGGGGGAACGAAATCAATAATTTGTTGTTGTAGAATGATGGTTGATATACATACTATAGTTGGAAAAGATTCTTCCCAAAAGGGAAACCTTTAAATTAGTTGCAACTTCTAGAATCTAGACTATAATAGACTTGTAATCAATGATGACAAAGAGCTACAAAAATAAATAGACACTCGTACCTTTTTATTTTTCTTTTATCTATTATTTTTATCTTTATTTTTCTCCATCATAAATACAATCTATTATAGGAACTTCGTAAAGGAACAGCTAAAAATAGACAACTCATTCCAAGGAATTCCGCACTTTAAATCAATTCAACTTCATACATCGTCGTTGTTTTACGGATTTTCATTTCCTTACGTTTGTTCTAGATTTCGTTGTGATACTATATATCGTAATTGAACTACTTTGAATCTGAGGAAAGGAGGACTTCAAACAAATCTAGGAAACAAGTATTGCAACAGAAAACAGTTGAGAAGTGTGTATTTTTGCCAAAAAGTTGACGTGTGTGTTTATGTTTGAGGAAGGAAGACCACACTTTTACGACTTCGATGGCGCCCAGAATCTTGGCGTGAATCTTGGCGTTTTTTATATACGGCTCCAGCGACGATGAGATGGAATACAACGTGATGAAGTATGGAGCAAGAGTTGTTGCATTGGCGTGAGGAAGTAGGAGGAAATTTGATACAGGGAGGGAGTGGGGGTGAGAGAGAGAAGAGTAGCGAGACGGCGAGAGAGCGAGGGAGAGAAAATGAGGAAAGAGAAAGTAGAGCGAAAGGTGAAAGAAAGGGGCGATAGAGTGAGATAGAGTGGGACAGTGAGAAAGAGAAAGGTAGGGAGGGGAAGAGAAAGAGAAAAGAGAGAGAGAGGGAGATTAAACAAAGATTGGGAATGAAGAAGAGAGAGAGAGAGGGAGATAAAACAAAGATAGGAAGAGAAGAAGAGGCGGAATAATGATCAGTTCATCGATTATACTCATCCTCACAAGATATCTGTAAGCAACCACTCCCACTCGCGCTCCCGCAAAAGTACACACACACATACGCAAAGACATCTATGAACATAACAGGACGTATCTATACACGTTACGACGTGACACTTTACTCAATTTTGTGATATCTCGTATGCTAAAAAGTTAGAGCGAAGCCATAAACCTCATTCATGTTACTTTCTCCCGCTCTCTTCTCTCCCGCTCTCTCTCAGTGTATGTGCGTGTGTGTGTGTGGATTTCTAAATTTCCGTCGTGGGATACTTAATTCGAGAGTTCGCGAGGGGCAGAGTGGGTGTAAAAGTACTCAATGGACGACAACGAGTCTTGTAATTTGAAATTTCGCAACATTTTCTATTTTATATTCCCTGTTTTCTTCGGATGTTTTCGCTCTTCCTCTGTCTCTCTCTCTCTCTCTCTCTCTCTCCGTCGCTCTCTCTCTCTCTCTCTCTCTCTTTAAAACGTTAAAGAGTTGTTAATTAAGTACTAAGAAAGTGAATCTTGAGTTAACAAGCAGAAATCTTAAAAGTGAAACATGAAAGTTTAAATACATGTACAAAAACTTCATTCATTTCCGTTTCTTTAAAATGTGTATCGAAAAAGAGTTCGAAATTTAAAGAGAAACGGAAAAGATCCAAAAGGAAACATTAAGAAAAGAAAAGAAATAAAAACGTTTTTCAGATCATTCATTTCAACTCTTCCATTTATTATTTTTGTTTTGACACATGACACAAATGTCAAGTAATAAAAAAAAGTAACAAAAATAAGTTAAAAAAGTTTGAATAATAAAACATTTCTGTACAACTCTGTGTGAGTACGTTTAGTAAAGTTGTCTTTCACTTTTCAACTTTTAAACTCTTAACGTCGCCGAAGATTCAAGAAAATGTAATTGTTAAAGCGAAATAGCAAACGCGGCGAGGGGAACAGAGTGAGAGGAAGTGAGGGGCAGAGAGAGGAAGCGAGACATAGTGTGACACATTCAAGTGTGGAGAGAGGAACAAAAGCAATCTTTTGTAAAATGTAAAAATATCTTCGACGATTCCGAAGAAAGAAAAGTGTCAAAATATTTTTTAAAACACACACACACAAGCATATACCGTGAGTTGTACAATAAAAAAGGAAAAAGGTAAATACAATACATACATAATACAATATATACATACACTCGATGACAAAATATTGGCAGCATATGAACAAAACTAGAGATAAGGATCAGCTTAAGCTTAAAGGAACTTTGCTAAGAAACTAAGAAACTGTAACTTCGATGAAGCGTTGGTCCCTTGTACTTAAGAATAGTTGAAGTGGAAGCAGCCAGGGACAGAGGGAGCCAAGAAATGATGGAAGGAAGTACAGGAGATTGTGTCAAGTGAAGGATACAAAAAGTTTAATGGCAACACTTAAGTAGAAAGCATCCACTGAAGCCATTAAAGTATTAAATTGAAAGCAAGCAAAGCGAATTTCTTTACTTTTCATTTGTATGTTTCATTTACACACACGCACACAGAGACACAAATGGACACACACATATACATATGTATATATGTATACAATATACAGTCACATGTTTGTACATAGCTTAGTTTATTTCGTGCTTTTCAGTGACGAGCCTTTAATCTGTTTCTGAACTTAAGTGAAAAATGTGCGAGCAAAGAGAAAAAACTTTCTGGAACCAACTTGTAGTCTTACATACAAGGATGTTGCACTTAAGTAAGATATTTTTAATAATTATATGTACTAGAAACTAGAGAAGGATTAAGCAAACACCACTTTGAAAGTTGTGTAGCATTCACACGTGCAGGCGGTGTTCGAACCCACGACCTCATCGTTAGTAGAGGAACACGCCACTGGATATGCCGCCGAGGATCACTTTGAATTAAAATAAATAAATCAAGGAATTCAAATAACACGGATTTAAATCCTACTTCATTTAATCCGAACTTATGTTGTACGATGTAACGATATAAAGACATAAGGATGTGTGTTAATATAGTATAATATATCTACACTTAGTAAATATCCTCTAAAAGAGTTCTGTTTAGATTATCAAATAATTTTTAGAGTAACAAATGGCGGCTATGTAAGCTTCTTGTGGTTTTCAGGGGAGAAAACATCATCATTAATAACAACAACCAGAGGAGAACATCCCAGGATTCATATACGTTTTATGAAGAACGAATATTTTCTATTTCTCACAACATCGATTTAACATTGATTTAACCTGTTGCTAACGAGTAAAACTAAACAAAGTTCAGCAGCAATGCGGATGCTGATTTGACATAGAAACGAATAAAATAAAAAAAACAAAGAAAAAGCAAATACTTAAGTATTCAATTTAACTGGTGTTCAAGGCGGCAAGCAGGTTAACTGCCATCAATCAAATGCAGGCACCATTAAAATGTGTGTATACAAGAGTCAGAAGGAAGGCATAAAGGACTAAAAGAAAGTAGAAGAAGATGCTGTCCTATTGACAATCACCAGATTCACCACCTCCACTAGATTCACTTTCATATGTTTGAGGTTGGTTTAATTTTTTTACATTTTCGGTTAATGGATGGCATAGTTAACAGACAGAGAGAAGGGCGGAGGGAGGAAATGCGTTGGTCTGTTATTCTGGGGGAGCTGAGTCGGTCAGGAAGTCATGAAGGCAAGCAGTCAGCAGCACATCAGAGCCCAGTATAGACCCACGACATGGATAAAAGTTTCAATTGAAAATCAGAACAAAAAAGGAACAAATATGTGCGAGCGAGCACTCGTACTCCACAAAAAGAGATGGACAAATAGATGAAGGACACACTTGATAGAAATATGCAGAAGAGCAGCGGCTGTACGGGGTGTGACGGGGGGCAGGGGGAACTTGAGAGAAGAGAACAAATTAAAAGCAGTGGAAAAAATGGCATGAAAGACGCAGGGAAGAAGGAGGGCAGATGTACTCAGTTACTCAGTACATTTCTGCCGACAAGCAATTAAGATAAGCGCGTGAGACGATGAAGACGATGCAGACGATGAAGAGGATGAAGAGGATGAATGAACGAACGAACGAACGAGTGAAGGAACAAACAAGCGAACGAGAAACCGACGAACAAAATGGATGAGCCAGCAATTTTTTCTACAGCCACAGCAACTCGGACGTTGCAGACAAACTCATTTGACTTGAACAACGAACGTCAACATCATATTAGATCCGGCAACGCTGTGCGGCGTTGACATTTAAAAATGCCATTTCGAACAAGTTGAAGTGGAAGCTAGAGAGCACATAAAAAACAGAAAAAAACAGGAAAAGCAGAACAGCAGAACATGGAAATGGGAACGCGTGAGTGTCCTTTGGCAACAACAGCAGCAACAGCAGAAAAGTACATACGGTTATATATATATACATATGCATAGATATGTATATGTATATATACAGCATGATATACAGTAGTGTTTGCCGTGGAAAGGTCGCCCAGTCTGGCGGTCGGTCGCTCTGTTGTCCGGGCGGCCGTGGGCAGGACCAAGCAAAGAGTAAACTGCAATTTGTAACGTTAATTTTGTGTACTCTGTGGTGACAATAACGAGTTGGCGCTGATGATGGCGCTGGCGCTGGCGATGGCGATGGTGATGGCGACGACGATGTTGATGGCAATGCTGTTAGTCATTTTATTGTTGTTGTTGTTGTTATTGGTCCTGGTTTTTTTTTTTAAAAACCCTGTCGCCGGATATATGAGCCAACAATCTAGATTTCAGCCTCAGTTTATTAAGGTTTCAACTCGTTTGGCTTTCCATTGCATCCACTGCTCCATATTTATTGATGGTGGGTGTGATATAGTGAGGAGGATGATGATGATGATGATGATAAACCAGCCGATGGTGTTGCTCATCATGAGTTAAGTGTTAGTGCTGAGCGAGCCTAAATGATGGTGATGACATGAGGATGGCGATGACGATGATTAGTTTGATGACTTAAGATGCATTAGAAGCGATATCGATAATTACCCTCAATGGTTGTCATGTGATGACGATGATGATGATAATAATGATGACAACGTTTCTTCATTGATTAGAGAGTAGATTTTTTCGGTAGCTTTTGGAAAAGCTTAATAATAACGGAAATGTTGATAATGACGAGCTTACTGACGATGAGGCTTTGAATAGTTTATGTTGATGATGCAAAAACTTGATGATCACACTGATGACAATTGTAGTAATTCTGATAGGAATGTTTTTATCTCTGTTATGTGATTTTTCTTTCCTAATTGCTCAGGCTTCTTTTTTTGCGTACTCACATGAGTCGTTGATTATGATTTAGATAATAAAACAGCTTTATTGCCAACGATGTTGCTTATCATCCGCATGTTGCTGCTACTGCTGTTGCTGCTACTGCTGCTGCTGATGCTGCTGCTGCGGAGCACTCCTGCCCCTGTAGATGGTGTTCGACTTTTGGTACACGTCCCGACTTTTACGACAGTAGTGCCACTAATTCTGTCATTTGCTGTGACAGCAACAAAAATCCAAACATTGATTGTTGTTGTTGCAGATTGCTTCTGCTAATGATGACCTCGTGACATTTGTGCTGCTTGGCTTATTCTATTATGTTTTTCCCAGTTATAAGCTTTGATGAAATGAGCAAATCGTATAAAGAAAAGTAATTTTCACCAAAGAATCATGCTTGAAGAATTTTATGCCTCCTTAAATATCTCCTTAAATAGTGAAGAATACTCTTCATAATCTGAGAAACACAAATCTTAAGAAACCAAGAAACAGTTTCAAAAGTTCTTTAATTCATATCAATTAAGAAGTTCAGAATTAAGTGTATCCAAGAGAACGATCCTTGAGTTCCGTAAGACTAAAAAACGAAACGAAAAACTCTGAATCTTTACAACTTTTGGTATTATTCCAGAGTTAAACTCGAGCTTATTCAATCTTAAGAACTCCTTAAATAATGAAACTATTTTATCTTTTAGACTTTAGCCAATCTCATTAAAAGATCAACGTTCTACAAAAACTAATATACAAACGTTTTTCTTATTATATAATCAAGAATCATCTCTTAAATTTTTCTATGCCAATTATTAACTCTATAAAACTTTTGCCATTACTGAATGCATTCAGAATTCTAAACATTTCTAAATTTCCTTAATCGATTTCAGGAATCTCATAGAAAGCTTCCGTTTCTGTATAATAATAATATTCTTCTAAAATCCGTCCTTAATGAGAGTCAAATTTATGAAATCATTATTTATAAACGAGATAAAATCATCTAATAACGGTTACTACGGTTACTACGTTACAACAGCCAAAAGTTACAGAAGAAAGTACGTACATATATCCAGTGACATTTCGCTCCAAGATTATTTAACGCATGAACCAAGACGGAAGCGTAAAAATCAATAGAGAATATAATAAGCATTCGAAAGGGGAAGCAAAGGCAAGCAGTTTTCGCAAGCCCGAGGGCAAAACTTGTTCGAAGAGTGAACATGAACGCCTGAACTGTTGACAGAAGTGAAGGTTACCGGGTCACGAAGGCCTATGAAAGCCATTTGTATTTAATTAAATAACTGAGCATAAAGTTTAATGTTAAATCTACTCAAAAACATGCCCAACAGAGAGATGGAAGAAAAAAGTGGGCGGTACGGGAAGGAGGAGCGGATTAAATGGCATGCGGCTGTATGCAGTGAAGTCCAAACGATAACAATATTCATTTTAAAGCTGCTCAGATGGTTACAACCGATAGCAAGAAGGCGTGACTAAAGTGAACAACAACAACAACAACAACAACAGCAACGGCCGGCCACAAATCTTCAAGAAACAAGATTTCGTTTAAAGTTTAAATCGTCCGATGAAACATTCCAGAGTAATGAAAGCCAAGGTTCACAACGTTACGCTCTGGATTGATAATTTAAGGCGGTATATACATACATATATCAAATACATCGAGAAAATCGGATGAATGACACCATAGAGAAACAGTTGAACAGCAGAAAGGATTTTCAGAAATGTTTCTGGTTAAATGACGAAATGTTTGGGCGAACACGATTTGGGCGGTCAACTGAAAGACATCCGACATTTAAACTTATAGGCAGCATAATAATATTGTCTTGTAATAAATCATGGAATCAAACGCAAGGATGTCCAGGGCTTCGACAATGTTCTCAGCTTGTCCTTAAAGAGATAATACTCCACAAAAATTCCAAATTCACCACTACTAAAAACGGTCCTGTCTCTCAAGTCTGAAGCATCGTCGTCCTGCTAGTTCAAGTATCTGAAGAGGCAAGCAGCACCGCACTCGACTTTGACTAACTAAGATTCATCCATTCACTTGAAGGAAAGTTTCTCTAACTTAGGATAAAGTTAACTCCTAAAATGCTCAACAGTTTGAGCACTTTTTGAACTAACCAACAACTCACAGAGCCAACACATTTGACACACAGAGAGAACGAACCAAGAATGCACCAGAAAGAAGCGCGCTATCTTTGGCTGGGCCACAGCTGAAATACCCTACACCTCACCTGACACCCTTTTCATTGTATAGCCTTGAGTCTTGAGGTTATTGTATAGCCTTGATTGATATTGATCCTAGATGGAAAGATGGAAATTATTCCCCATTTTCGGTGGAGTGCACCCTACTGATAAGAGACGAATGAAAAACAGTTTCTCTTCCTTCTCGTCCTCTTTTGTTACTCTGGTACACACCTAATATGACAATGTAAATGACAAATAATGTAAAAAATGGACGGATCACATCGATTTATCAGATGTTGATAATTAAATGGTTGTCCCGGAATCGAGTTTAGTAGTCATCATTGACTCCGATATGGCATCGAAATAAGAAATGAATACGTTTGATAAATTTACCGAAATAAAAATATAAATGATGATACAAGAAAGCTTATTAATATAATTATAAGCATATATGGGATGCCCAGGTTTGAAATATAGATCCTCCAGGGGGGTATCCATACATCCCTTAGATATACACTTTTTATAAGAAGATACTAACTGAACATTAGAAAAAATTATTTATAAATCGAGGAAAATAATTTTAAAGATGAAATTTTTAATAGTATAGAAAGTTGAAGAAATAAAGAAAGGAAGGAAGATACTGAATTTATAACTTTCAACAGTTTATGAATATAAAATATGGACTGAAGTGTTTGTGTGTGTTTGCGAAAAGGTGGTTAGAACAGAATTATTATGAACCTTGCACTCAACGAATGAAAAATTATGCAAGAGCGTGAATTCAAATGTACAACCGAAATGTTCACCCTTGAACTATGAAACGCACGGAACACACACACATAAAGACAGAGAGAGAGAGAGAGAGAGAAAGAGAGAGAGAGAGAGAGAGTATTGTATGTATGTATGTATAAGGATCGACTTGAACAAATAACCGTATAAAGAAAGGATCAGCAACAAAAACCAACAAAGCTAGGCGAACTGACAGGTAAGAAATAAATTATGTGACTAGCGGTAGCGTTTTTATACAATCACCCACCCACCCACACACACACACACACACACACATATAGACACATAGACACATATGCGTACCTGTGCATGAGTGTGTGTGTGTGTGTGTGTGTGTGTCTGGTGGCGCAGAATTTCCAGCTTAGCCAGGTTATTTTACTTTTGGCACTTGCTGCACCTGCTGCTGTGGTTGTCAGACTTAAAACTTTCCTAACCCTCGTCAGCCATCCCCATCCACCCCTCCATCACCCCCCCCCCCCCCCCCCCCCCGCCCGTTGGCCATGAAAATACCCGACAGCATAAAAATGAAACAAAAGGGAAAAAAATAAAATCACGTTATTCTTATCGAATTGAATTAATTCCGGAATTTATTACATGCATTTCATGAAAGAAGAAGAAAAAAGAAGAAGCAGCAACAGCAGCTTTTGCAATTTTGGAGTACCTGTTTTTTTTTTAGCAGCGTGGAACGGGGTCGACTGTAGTTTGCATCGACAACGACAACAAAACGCGACGCTGGAGAAGTTTCTTGGTTAGGTTGAGTTTGCATTTAAAACTTTCTATCGACGAAGATGGCGGCGACGAGATTCAGTAGTTGACACATGATGGTGCTGTGTGTGGAGATGTGGTGATGGTTCGCAGTCCACAAACGTGCACGCCGTACTCATCGTAATGGTTCCAGTCAGTCGCTCAGCTGATGCGCAGTGACTCGAACGCTCCCGGCCATCAACAACAGCAGCAGCTGCTGCCTACGACGACGCCGCCATGACAAACACTAGCTTCGTTTATTCACCGCATTTCGATGAGCTTCGATGAGTTTCGATGAGTTTCGTTTAAGTGCCGACTAATGTAAATATTATTTTACGTTTTTATTGAGAATTGATTGAAAAATAAAGCATGAAGCGGCATTGATGCCAAGTGCGGCAGTGCTAAAAAAGATATTCACTTTATTTCAAAATAAACATCGGATATGTAAAAACAACAGATGTTGCGATGACATTTAAGGTCATAGGATAAAACTAAAAGGAAATAAATATGAAAGTAATATTATGGAAGGAACATAGATTATAGGGTCCTCAGATTGATACAAATAAAAGGAACAACAAGATGTACATCCGTATATTTAAATACAATTTTTTTCCATTCTCTTAAATTCTTGATAACAAATTGTAAAAACATTTTTCCAGATAACGCAAGAATTGCAGATGTGTCACTAAAGAATGTTATTCCAGTGAGTCACAAGATACACACACACGTAGCAACTGAAACTCAATAAAAGTCGGTTTATTCTTCAGTGAAAAGTAGACAATTTATTAAGATGAATGCCTTTCAAAAACAACAACAACAACTACAACCAGTACCATTTACCTATCTTCTATAAACTTCAGTATATCCCTTCAAAAGCTAAAAATAGCAATGAAAACAACGAGAACAACAACAGAATAATAATAATAAGAACAATAATAACAACAAAAAAGAGAAAAGATCAAATCACAACTTTAATTTGTCACAAGCAAAAAGTTTTCTCCGTTTGTTTGATACCAATTTTTATTTATGCATTCAAACAACTCATCGAAACTTCGGGGCATCGCATTTTCTTTGCTATCGTATGCACCATCATCAGGAGATGGCGACGGCTGTAAAAGAAGGTGCAGCGCGGCGGTTGTACGCATCACTGCCACCGAAACAGTGATGGCTACAAAAAGTATGCAGTAGCAAAAGTTCTAGCGTAGAAATGGTGGGTGCTCTCTTTTGCTAGTTTCGTTTTAACCACAGAAAATGCAAACACAAAAAAAGTTTTAAGCAATTCTTCTTCTTTTTACTGTTCTCCGTCCTCCTCTTCTTCCATATTCTGCTTTACGTCTGATTGCGGCACAAATGTTGATAGAAAAACTAAATAACTGAAGACAAAACAAAAATGTTTTGCTAACATTTCATATTTTGTAAAAAGAACAACAACAAAAGTTTTGTGTTGTACTTAATGTGGTTGTTCGTTGTTTTTGTTGTTGTTGTTGTTGTTGTTATGGTTTTCGGTTTTTATAGTAATTTCTTTACTAGCAAAAAACGTACTTTTTAACAAATATTTTTCACCATAAAATACCAGATTCCTGTTCATTGACCTCACCACCTTCAGGTGAAAAATTCTTCACTGAATATTCGTCTTGATAAGTAAATAAACTGAATAAACGAAATTTAAGTTGAACAAGATTTTTAATAAATTCACAATATTGTACAATATAAAGAATTCATATATGAATCTTGTATTTTGATTGAAAATTTATGAGTTCTCAGTATTACTTCGTAGAAATTCGTATCTTCTTAGGAATTTCGATGGAATTTCAATCATCAATCTTTTAGTAACTCACTTTTAGAATGTAAAATCATAAAGAACAACATTTCATTGGATGTGGATTGAAAAGTTCAAGGTATTGTAGAGGTATGTATTGCATACACCTCAAGGCACATTATTCAAGGTAGAGTAAGAGACGGAAACGTAGGAGAAAATTACATTCTAAGCTACCTCAGAAAAAATTGCTTGCCCTTCGCTTTGAAGATAGATTTTTCAATCATAAAAGCATTCAAAAATGTTCACATATCTTCCAAATTTCGAATTCTGTATAGTATTCAAAATCTGCAAAATCTATTTTTCTTTTTTTAAGAATTTAGCCATTTTTTCCAGAGAATGGTGATTCAAATTGTGATTCAAAATAAAAGAATTAAAAAAAGTTTGTGAGGTTTTAGGGTGTTAAAACGGCGACCATGCCGAACAGAGCGCTGTTTCTGGTTTCTTTTTTCTTCTTGCAAGGTTATGAAAGGAAAAAACAACCCACAATAAAGTAAAATTTGTCTACAAAGAGGCTAAATAACAGTAAACTTGACGAGAAATACTAAGAACTGAGACATTGGAAGAAAAACAAAGACGGCACAACAGAATCGTAGATGTCTAAAGTAACCTTTATTTAGAAGAATCACAAAGAAGAAGTCAACTAAAAATTATAATAAGTAAAATAGTAATGTCGATGATGATGATAATAATAATAATAATGATGGTGATGAAAAAACTTTAATAATGACGATGATGATAGATGCTAACAAGAAACATGGATGCACAAATTGTGAACAAAAAACAGCACACACCCATACACAGAAAAGAAGAAAAGAACATACACAATGCTGCAATTTTTCGTTCTCTTGTTGTCGGTGTTGGTGTTGGTGTTAATGCTCAAGGATCCTTGGAACCCAACCCTAACCATCCAGCAAGCATTCGGATCTTATGGTAAAACAGCTCGTCACACTGAGTGCAGTGTTGCGTATGACGAGTTGTTGTTGTTTTTTATTTCATACGAATTCTGAGCACATGCAAAATACGCATCCATTGAAATAGTATACATATGTATGTACACATACGATATGTACATATGTATGTATATGTACCAATGTATATGTCCATGCCACTCACTTCGGATCAATTATTTCTATGGTAATGAATAAGGTCATCATTATTTAAGATACTATTTATAATTTATATTCTATATACAACACCAAGTGCTTCAATAGCGCTTAACAAGCGCTTAATATTAAGCAGTATATACTTAAGCAATATACAGTTAAGCAATAAATACATTTAAAGCTTAATACATGTGCTCTCAATATATAAATATTGCTCTTAAGTATGTCTAAATTAACGAAAAAAACTCAAAAACAAAGACATTTTATAGATGCTATGGATCGTATACGTTTTACCAACAACGATAAAGTCCTGTCAAAGTGACGAATGTTGTTGTTTTTGTTGCTGAGTTGTGTTCAGTTTCTTATATATTTTGTACAACAACTTTTTGACGAGTGCCGAACCGAAAGGGTGTCAACAAAAGAAGAACAAAGTTCTACGAAAGCCTGCAAGTAGCATAATTCTAGAGGTTAGCAAATCCGAAAGAAGAAAGCTGAAGAAAAAGTAAGAAGAAGAATAAGAAGAATAAGAAGAAAAAGAAGAAGAAGTATAAACTTGACGAAGTAATACGAGAGCTTGTAAAGCAACCAGCTCACCAGTCGTCGTTCCCCGTCTTCTATCATCTTCGCATCCTTTCGTGATGGATACTTTGGAATGAGAGGAATGTGAGCCAGCAACCAAAATATACTGGGTGTTCGTATACAAACGTAGAGTATATATTATGTGTAGATTCATCATTGTTTTGACGTCACATGGAAAATCGCTTACTCACAAATAAAAGAAAAACAAAGTTGTTATTGTTGTTGTTGTCATTGTTGTTGTAGCCTTTTCTTTGCATTCAAAGCATAACCCTTTTGCTTAGGCTTTAAATCGGAGCATCTGCTGGAATTAAAAACTTTTCACAAGCAGCAAGCGAGCATCAAAGAAGTCATGAGTAGCTGAAGCTGAGGGCAAAATTACTCGTCCGGAACATTCACGTAATTTACGATGTTTATTTTTAATTGAACACGGATTCAAAATAAGTTTTAATAACTTTAACACACTCTGCAATCGTCGACGACTGCAATTTTTTAAATAATCTATGATTGTAGGTTGGAAATAAAAGAAAGTCTCAGGAAACAAGCACGTGGTTTGACAGATACTCTCATTTAACCTCCGAATGGTACTGCTGGATAACCGTTTGAAGTACTCAGTAATCATCAATCAATCAATATATCATTAATCAATGATGTTCATTGATCAGTGAATAATATGACATTCAAAAACTTAATAATAGTCACTCAAAATACACTCAAACTAAACTCAAATTACACTCAAAGTAGACTCAAATTACACTCAACTCAACGATATTCCTTTTTCTCTATAAAATGGCATTTTTTGCGTAAAACTTTCACACCTCTCAAAAGAAAATAATTTCAATTTTAATTACATATCCATCACATGATTTCGGTGTATAACTCAATGTGACATCGAGACCTCTACGAATTGAAATCCTGTGTGGCACAAACGACTTCCGTTTCCTCCCACGCGATTTTAATGATGTCGCACAAAAGCTGAAAGACAGGCAGGCAGGCAGGCAGGAGGCAAAAAGGAAGAAGAACGAAAAAAGCGAAAAAAGCGAAAAATTAGAACGCACCAATTGACACTCTGTCGCCAGTCAAGTCAACCCAGCAGAGAGCTCAAATGTCAACACGTCGTAATGTCACTCGAGTGGCGAATGAGTTCTGCGACATGCCAACGACGCCCGAAGTTCGTAGATTCTATATTTTGGCTTCATTTATTGTAGTTCAATATCAAGCAGCACTCCCTCCCAACACTTCGCATTGAAATCTTTAACGTAACTTGAAAGAGTGCAAATATTTTATTTATTTATTTATTTATTCGACTTTGCTTTAAATTAGCTCAGCATTAAAATCGTCTGCATTGCTGCAAACGGAATTTTAGTGAATTGCATGTGTTTAGAGTGAACAGCAGAAACCACACCTTAAACTAGTATTGTTGACAACAGCAACAACAACAAGCGCTCTATTGCTCTTTCCTAGCAACAGACGCCGCCAAACACACCGTCACACACACACACACACCACACTTACATGTTCTTCTACTCACTGCTGGTGACCGTCTCCCGCCCCGCACACATCCTCACTTCTTCCCCTAACTAACAACTAACAAATGGCGGCACTTTTCCCCTGACAACCATGTTTGTAGTTACGCGGTTTAATGCACGGAATTCGATGCACGATTTCAAGAAATGAAAAACGAGCTGCTGTTGCTGATGTTGTTGTTGTTATTGTTATTGTTGTTGTTGTTGTTGGTGGTGCATTCGTGACACCAACTGTTGGTAGTATGTTCATGTTGACGGTGTATTGATGCTGATGCTGATGCTGCTGCTGCTGGTGCTGTTTGAATAAATTGGATAATGTTGCAACCACTTACAACAAGCTGCAACTTGTAATAATTACTCAATTCAACAACAGATCACTTTACGAGTTAAGTAAGTTGCCACAGTTTCATCGTCATAACTTTAAGATTTTAGTACTTCAGCTACTACACACAAAGAAACGCTAAAGAGTCGCTTAAAAGTCGCTTAAACGGCAAATATCAATTAACTAGAATTTTAATACTTACATACTAAACATATGTACGAGGGTAGTCCCAGAAGTACTACGGTCGGGTACTCATATACATAGATGGCGATTCTTGTTTGATTTTATACACGAATTACTATAGTATCATCGAAGCTACCATCGTATCATCCTTTAAACTATAAATTTTAAATTTGAAGAGTGAAGACGTCACTTGGTTTAGTATTTCAGGAACAGCCATCAATTTTTTTATACTTTTAAATAATCCGAGGGGCGAATATGTTGCGTGCGGAAGAAATTCGCACTTTAACTCATTGACTCTGGTTTGATGCAACTGGGTACATTGATGAATGATAAATCATATATGTTATGATAGATATATATTTTTCAGAGCCCGCCAAGGTTGGCGGGCTTCTTCTGGGACCAGCCTCATACACGTATGTAGTCAGAAATATGGAAATTGTTCTCGCTTCAGTAATTTATTAACTTAAATGTTAACTGGTATTTATGGAGGAAAATAACAACAACAAGAAACCCTCGTAACTAAATCGCCACGGATGCTTTAAAGACCTTTAGGAACCGGTTATCATTTGATTAAAATGGTAAAACTTCGCGGCTTCTTTAACTTTATGGCACTCACAACTTTATTCACCCATTTCTAATGACCTTAAATATCTTTTCGAAATTCATTATAATTGTTGTTTATGACAACATATTTTTTATGTTGTTCTTGTTGTTGTTATCACCTCAGTTACCCACTCTAATACCCATGTGACCCATTGACTCAAGTGTCTAGATAGAGAAGAGTTCTAATATTTTACTCTCATGGTGTTAGATCTGAGAACCACTTTGCGCTCTGGATAGACTTCAGTAACTCATACATTCCAACCATGCAACCTCTGGTTCATCATAGAAGAATGTTACCCCCAGTAATTGTAGAGCCGTACTTTCAGATGAGGGCATTCACACAAGTAAGAAAGTTTTTCTTTCCAGTAGATGCATAGATGAAGGTAACGTGGTCCCTGATGTCAACCCGTATGTTTTCCCGGATGAGAGTGAAAAATAGGACGCCAAGCAATTCATTTGCAACTATTTTTTAAGAATACTTTATCACCAATCGTTGTTGATATTCATCAGGGTTTGGTTATTCGATCTGTAGAGAATCAATCTTCTCTTCAATCTTTAGAGAGATTATAGAAATTGTCAAGGAATCTACAATAGAAACCGTAACCGTAGCACACAGAACTCTAATATTTAAGTGAAGATTCGTATTTAATAAGCATATTGAATGCACCAACAGACTAACCATAAGATCCACTTTCGAACAATTGAGTGACTCAAATAGAATTCGGTTTGTAAAGTACTGATTAGCAAAGCAAACGTACGAGCATGCAAACGCACTCGTACTCATATATTTTATATTCTCATACAGTTTGATACACTTATTGTGTTTATATATGCCACATATTGTACATATCACATAAGTCCTGAGTGAGCTTTTAAAGGCATTAACAAAGCTGACAATAAATGTGTCCAGTTTGTTTGGAAGATTTACCCATCTTCAAGGGTCAGTGAGGACTTGAGTAGGAGTAACAACAACAACACTAACTATTGTATAACAACCACAGACACGACCACATCAATTGTTATAAGGATTGAGAATCAGTCACTACGTTCAAAGGATATGTGTAACTAGCATCTTATTGAATCGCATTCCATAGGAGAGAACGTCTTTATAGCTTATCGAAAAATTAATAAAGTCTAACAAGAGTTACTAAATTCTTCCGATAATCTAATGGTTCCACAATATATAGATATATGTATGTATAACGCCATATAATGTATAAGTATGTCCGCATGTAGTATAGAGACGAAGTATGAACATAATCATGTATCGTTGATCCAAAATTAATGAAATAAGACTAAATTCAAACTATCTATCTATGAGTCGTCTTTAAATTTGAATATTTTAAGTCAAAATTATTGCCGTCTTGTAAACCTATATTTCGCTATTAGAGGAAAAGTACAGTAAAGCAGATAATGGAAGATTTACGTATGTAGGTAGAGTTACGTGTTTAGGTCATGAAGGAAGATTTAAATTAAGCTTTGCTATAGCCATTACCAAAATATATGGCTCTATGGTTCTCAAATATAAGAGTTGGAAACGCTTAAACATTCCGTTCGGTTCGAATATTCCGAATATTCATGTGCATATTCTGAACCAGTGGCATGGGAATACTACTACTGATCCTTAGACCAATCGATAATCAGAAATGATCGATCTATTCGAGGAATGGTTCTTCTGGTTAAATTATCTTTATATGATTGACGTCTCAGTCAGTCCTGCAATGGTTGTACTTGCGATGATTGTAGAGAAGACGAACGCATCATGATCTGAATCAAGTCAAAACTTTATTAATCCTTTCTGAGGTAAATACAATACAGTCCTCATACATATAATACAATCCCCGTATTATCCAAAACAAGTAGAATTAAGTGTTGGGTTCATACTTTAAGTAATCATGCGGTGATGAAAGTCTTAGAAAAGATCTCTATATTTTTTCCTCTACTTACGAATACATACTTTGAGTGTAACATTGGGCTTTAATGTGTATGTCCATAGACACCGAATGTACCGAGTGTTGTTTGTTGTTGTATGTGTGATGTAGGTGTGTGTATAAGTATTTTTCTTTTTTTTTTTATGAGCACACAAACACAATCATGTGGTTTTCGTCAAGAGGATTTCGAATTGCTAAAGGTTACGGACATTAGGCCCGCATACAGTACTATCAACAAAGTACCGAGAATAACCCGCAGCATGATTAAAGAGAGAATGCTTTGTAGTTAGAGATATACTCCTATCTAAGGGATGGAGAGAGATTATGTGTATATTTGTATGTGTATTAAATATGTATGTATGTATGGAAATACGAGTGTACGTGTTACCAACACCTTCAACAACTATACTTAAAGGAGAAAATAAAGGAGCTACAGGTAAGGATTTGAAATCTAAAATCTGAGCTACAAAATAGAGTGATTAAAAGATAGATAGACAGAGAAATAAAGACAGAGATAGAGAGACAGAGACAGAGTGATAGAGAGGGTGAGAAAAGAGCGAGAGGGATTAAGAAATTATTATGTGGATGGGCAAAAAATAGTACTGAGGCATCGTTTTGTATATCTTAATAGTGAATATACATACATATAAGTTCGCGTGTACGAGTGCGTATGAATGTATGAGTGAATGAGTACGTATGAATGTATGAGTGAATGAGTACGTATGAATGTATGAATGTATGAGTGTGTGTGTGTCGGTTCAGCATTGAAACATTTTGATGGAACGTTATTTCCACTAATGCATTCATTTTACACTTCGGGGAAATCTACACAAAAGGTAAATTTTTGCATTTTTGCTAAAAACTCTTGCGGGATTTTAGGTGCTTTTGTTTCGTTGTTTGTTGATGTTTAAAATGGTTGCCCACCTGACGATAGTCATGCGGCTCATGGGAACGCTTAGAAACTGAGAGCTGAAATGCGTTGATTGAGGCTGGATTTTTGTGTGGGTAGATATGAAAAGTCGATGTGTGTGTGTGTGAATATGGAAATATGTAGAATAGATTAGTTTAAAACCGATTATTGAATGAAATCGGATTTTTTCCTACCGAAATACGATTTGTTGAAACTCACTCAATATACGATTCATTCAATATTCAATTAAATATTCTGTATATCTTCAATATTAATCTGGGCAACTGATTTTAATCATGTCCACCGATTGATGGAAAAAAATATGCACGGAACTAAATCATCAACACTGAAATTAAGGAATCAATCGATGTGGATTATTAGCATCCTTAAAGAACACCCTTTAAACGGCACAATATCACAAATCTATCAACGTACGTTTTTACAATCTGAATA
This sequence comes from Myopa testacea, assembly GCA_949629155.1. Classification (NCBI taxonomy): domain Eukaryota; kingdom Metazoa; phylum Arthropoda; class Insecta; order Diptera; family Conopidae; genus Myopa; species Myopa testacea. The sequence goes on from OX451348.1 coordinate 26,895,969, forward strand.
TTATTGATCATTAAAACGAAGTTTAAAAAATCACCGATAATCATCGTTATATTATAGTATACATTATTTAAACCTACATCAAAATGGTTTTCAAATAAAATTAAGAACATCGCAAATCAAATTTTAAAAAATATTATAATAAATTACTAACCGGTTTCTAAACAAAATTAAATATTAATCACCATCTCTCACGACGCTGCGAAGTTCGAGCGCTCAAAAGTATGCAAAGCGTTTAATTATATACACTTTGTGAAAATTATTTAGAATTCGGGCATAAAAACTAGTTTTCTATTAAGTAGATTTCAAGCCAATTTAACACACTGACTAAAAACCGACTGAATGTTTTTAATGCATTCTAAAAATTCTAGTAAACCGAAAAAGAAACCAAATTATTTTCAAGTTTTAATTAAAACTGTGAAGCTGGCAATTTTTCGTGGTATTTTCTGCGTTTCATTTCTGTCTCTTCTTCATTCCTAGTTGAAGTATACTTTTTGTAGAGTTTATCAATGTGAAAAATAGCAAAAGGACGAAAAGGAGGAAAAAAATTATTATTATTGCACATTATTCACTTTTATTGCTGCATCTCACCCAGTACACTATAAAATTTATTAAAAAAAAAAAAAACAAACAAGAAGAAAAAAACAACTATTTTGCTTCCCAGTATTTTGAATAAAAGCTCAAGTATTAAACAACAACAAGAAATAACTCGCATGAATATATCCCGGACTGATGCACAGGACATGCTTGAAAGGATTGTTATGAATATACAATATACCATACATACATACATACATACATACATACATACATGTATATAAACGAGTACAACTTGTATGCATTAAGAGGGACAGAGAAAGAGAGAGAGAGAGAGAGAGAGAGAGAGAGAGAGAGAGAGTTTGATATTAAAATATTTATATACCTACAAATATATACACGTACATATATCAATATTCATCCTAGCGAGCACGCAGTGTAAAATGCTGATTCTTGATATACTATATATCCCGTTGTTTGCTCCATTGGAGGATAATATAAGAGAAAAGTTAATGTTGGGCTAAAGCAAGTAACCGCTAAAAAAGAACTCCAATTTGAACAGAACTCAGAGCTAACCTTATAAAATGCATAACAAATAATAATATAAAGAAATATAACTTAGTTGACCTTACAGACCTTAAACGATTTTACAGAATTTTGGTGCTGGTCCGTTTAGGAAGGATTCAAGTATAGGGTGTAAAAGCGGATACAAGAAGGAATGCGTTTATAGCTCTCTTGGGAGCTTAATATAGGCTCCATGACCATAATATAGTCTTGTCGCAAATCTCTTCAAAAAGTCTTTCACGAGTAACGGAAAATCTCTTCAACAGTCTAGGATCTAGCCTATAGGTATCATCTAGCCTACACCGGTTCATCTACATCCTCTGAATAATATCATGAGCTATAAGATCAGCTTTTGGATGCTTCGGATCTAGTCTTTGGTAAATATACTATAATATACGTATTAGATAGCATAGAGAGATAGGATAGAGAAATTATCAAACACATCAAGTGTAAGAATGATATGTATATGAATATATATAGAATAAGTCCAATAGTAGATCTAACTCAAGATCTAGCATTCTATTTTCGGTATGGTTGAAATTATATCTTCTGTTCCTTTAAACACAGATCTGTACAGAGGATATTGTAGATCGGATTCTTCAATTTCCGTCGAGTTTTTATAATTTCTTTAGTCTTGTTGAACGTGGAGACTTTTAGATGGAGGTTCCGAGGACTGGGAGTTCCGAGAGTAGAGAGGTCTGTAGTTCGAGCCAGTGAACGAATTTTCGCTATCAATTTCCTGCTTCATTTGCAATTTCCACAGCTTTTAAACTCAAATATTAAAGACATTGAAGAACTATACATTTTCTTTTCTAGACTTACTAAAATTGAAGAAAACATTATATTATAATTCAAAATTATAATTGTTCCATGTTTATTCCATTTAAATCTTTCTTTTCTGGATTCTTTTCAATAGTTTTCCTAGTGCTCACAAAAATAACATCGAATACTGATAATAGTAATAATATTATAATAATAATAAATTAAATATTAAATTGAGTTCAGGATTTTTAATGTTTTTGTGTGATTGACATCATCTGATTTCCACAAAAGAGGACGAGAGAACGAATGAACGAACGAACGAGAACAAAAAGAAAATCAATTCAAAAAAGTCGGTGGAAAAGTCGGTCCCCGTTATTGATTTCTACCCAATCGCCCAACTATTGAACATGTCAAAATTTTTATCTTCTCACTTGCACAGACATGGATTTCCAACATGGCTTCCAATATACGAGTATAGCAGCTAACGACATCGGATGCTGCCAAAGCAAAAAGAAAGCTCTAGAAATGTTCCGCATTTTCTTTGCACGAGAATAAATCTCTGTCACAATTCTTTGTATTTTGGTTACGGTCATCTTTTTCTTTTGTTTTCTTTGCTTTCTTTTTTCTTCTGTACGTTTTCTGGTTTTATTTTTAATATTTTATTTTCTCTTTCTATTCAGCTGTCACACATGTTTTCTTACACTTCTTTGCATTTGTGTTCTTATGAAAATAATGGAATAGACGAATAAAAGAAAAATCATGCTGATGGACGACGATTCAACGACCCTCACATGAGTAGTTGTGAATGTACTCGTAGTTCCTTAGCTAGTACCTATAATCTGTTGTATTTGTGTGTGTGTGTGTGTGTATGATACTTGCATGTATGCGTGCATTTGATTTATATGCGCCGCATTAAAGCATTCGATGCGATTTATTTGAATCTGTAGCTGTATCTGTGCAATTGTTCACTGTCTCAACTTCTTACTAGTATTTTTTACAATTCTTCTTTTTTTTTCGTTTTTTTTTTTTGTTTTTTTGTTTTGCATCCTATGTAACTGGCACATGTTACAAATGTAAAATGACAGCAAAGCGAAGGGGCGGAATGGATAATGGAACGCTGCGGCGTTGCAGCGGAAAAACTTTTCCACTTACGCTCGAAAACAAATCGATGTTTTCTCTATTTGAATTATTTCAATTGGAAATGTTTTTGTTTTTTTCTTTTCTCAAATACTTTATTAGCATAGGTTGTGAAAAAAAACCAACTAAAAAAGGAAAGGAGATGAAAATTTAATCCGTAGATTTCACATGTTTTCATTATTATAGCGTTTGGCTTTTAAGCTTTCATTTCTTTATTTCTATCTGCTTATAATGTATTATTCGGCATTAATCTGCATAAAAATGGGCGTGATTCTTTCCTGATCGGTCCTCGTAGAGTTGAACAAGATTTCCACTTATACAAATCATAAGGATGTAGGGTGCTATAGCTTCAGTATTCATATTAGACATACTTTACTGTCAGCTCTCAGATGTAGATCAGATCCTACAATAAATTATATTTTTCATATGTTATTTCTAACATATCTTGATATGTATCTCCATATCCATCCCATAAGTTATCGTATCAGTCGTTTTAAGCATTGAATCTGACGTAATTTCGTTCTCCATTTTTGTCAAAATGGTTTTTAGTAAAACTTTTGATGTACTGGATCCAGGTCGGGATTGAATGCTTTAAAATATGCACTCATTTAACTAAACTAGCTCAATGTGTTAGTTTCGCCAAATTATTTCATTGCGCCATATATCGAGAAAATATAAGATCTAAGAATCGAACTTATATTTTGGTTAAATATGGATCAAGTACTTTTATTCGTGCTTTTATTACTGATACAATAAAAGTCTTGTAATATTTTCTTTTAATAAAAAAATCTCATTCGATAGTATGATTTTTTTTTATCACCCTTGTAAGAACCATATATCTATTGTACAATAGAATTTATCTTGTACTTGTACTCTCATAATTTTTTTTTTCCAAGTTTTGACATTGGTGTGCGTTATGAGATCACACTATTCGCATTACTCTTCTGAGTAGTTATATTTTCAGTATATCACGGTAACAAATACCAAACCCCTCCCCATGGCCACCCACACCAACTAACATTTCAATGGTTTCGAATGTCCATTTCCATCATCAGCTCAATCAATAAACAATTCTTATGCAGAGCATCGAGACATTCCATTTTCCGAAGTGTAATAAAAATACTTGGCATGAACACCAAATGGCCACAAAGAAGACATGAACGAGGACCATTTCCCCGGTCCCTTGATGCCCACAATATCTCAACTTTCGCAGCTGTATACCACAATGCACTGCTATACCGACAGAACAGGCCGAACGCCAACGTCACCATCGCCACCATCACCACATCAATCCGGCTTTTCGTCACCTCACCAGCATTACTGCTGCCGCCCCTCCCGCCCCTCCCGCCCCTCCCGCGCCCTCACCTCATTTTACTGTCGTGTTGGAACAAAAACGGGGTTGAATTCAGTCGATTCAGATGCGAATGCGAATGCCGAGCACGTTCGTGTACGTCGTCGATTGTCGTTGGAGTTAAGAGCTCGCCCATATCTCCGAAACTTAAGTATTTCCCGATTGCATTATGCGACAAAAAAGCGACCGGATACAAAAACAAAAAAAAAAAACATCATGTCATCAACTGACTGTTACCATTGTTGTTGTTGTTGTTGTTGTTGTTGTTGTTGTTGCTGTTGCTGATGTCGTAGTCGCTCCTGGTGCTACTACTGTTGTTGTTGACCCAAGCATCCGGAGTGTAGAAAAGGTTAAAAAGAAGCTGCATGCAGTCAGTTACTTTTGCAGTGTTGGTGAAACGCGCAAAAACGCGACAATTGCAAGGGACAAAAAAAGAACACAACGTTATTGCAACATCTGCGAAAGAATTCGTTAATGGAACTTCGTGGTAAAACTAAAAATGTGTTTAGATGACTTGCGAAGCTCTGAGATGATGTCAAGAGTGGGTGAATGGGTACCAAATGTTTCAAGTATTAGCAAGCAACCCATCCACACTCCCTCCAGGCTCCCCTTCATATACCATATACCCAACTCAGCGTGAAATTACAGAAAATTGGTATTTTAAAAGTATTGAAACTGCGTATCTAGAAAAAGATTGATCCTAAGCTAAAAATATTCAAGATTAAAGCTGCACATTTAAGCACACCCTATCATATACTCTATAAAAGGTTCTTAGAACTAATATTACCCAGAGTCCATTTATATCTTTTAGTATATCAGAGTGTATTTTAGCTTACCTGAAAGTAGAAAAGAAGAAAAAGTATTAAAAGTAATGGAAATGAATATAGTATAAACGTCAATATAGTGTAATCAGAGAGACTATAGACTATATACGAAAAACTATGTACATACAAAAGACTTTATACGAAAGACTATATAGACTAGATGTCAAGCGAAAAAGATGTCAATTATAGTAAAAAAAAATTTATTTAAATGTATCTTCTGAAATCTTCTTTAAATAATGGTAAATTGCTTTTCAATTAACTGCTAACAGGTAATATCATATCTATACAGAATGATCCTTACATATATTATATATTATAATAGGACAAAAGTCAAGACGTGTAGGTAGAGTCGTCTAAGAGGATTACTTAGATCATTTCCGCTTACTGATGGCACAAATACCCCAGAATAGTTTTCTGGGGAAAAAGTATACCTCGTAAATTTCAATTTTATCACAAACTATAAATCATAGATCCTTTCTTCCTCTTGAAAGAAAGTAAACGAACAGGGATTTTTTTATTGGAAACTTCTTTTTATACACTTCTTTACTTTTATGATAATTATTCTTATTTCCTCTCTCTCTCGTGCCTCTTTCCTTGTTCTTCTTCTTCTTCGTTTTCTTTTTCTAATTTCTTCTTTTAATTTTACTTAATTAAACACTTTTTAGTAAAGACAACCGTGAACAAATTCTTTCTCTTCAATACGATTTCTTTTCCCTTTTAATTTTCTTCTTATTCTCCTTGATCATTTCAAATAAAACCGGACGCTTCTCAAGTAATAACGACGAAGGCTCCCGTGAGTAGTGAATACTGAAAAAATTCTGTATAAATTTTCTGCTAACTTTTAATATGAAGTGTCTCAAAAGTTGTTTCAATCACAAGATTCACCATCACCATCTCACTGTTGATGAGAAAGAAATAAAAGAAATTTCAAAAACTTTCCAATTTCTCTTTAAGTTTCGTACTCTTTCCATTTACTACTTCCATTTCTATGTAGGATTGTTTCTACAATTAGGCGGTGAATAAAAATTGAGAACATTGAACACTGAATTTTTAAGTATTTCCTCGAACTTAAATCTAGTTGAATCTCAATGGATGATAAACATGCAAATAAAGAAATATAATGAATGAATGAACTTAGAAAAAGGTAATAAAAAAACGAAGCCAAAACAAAATAAAAGACATGAAAAGAGAACAAGAATCGTTGAAATGTCAAAAGCAGCTATTATAAAAATCAAGGGAAGATAGTTAAAAATATTAAAAATATAGGTGACGGATAAAAGGACGAACGTAGTCAGAGACACAAGAAGAAGAAGAAGACGGAGGAGCGGTGGAGAATAAAGCAGGAAAATAAGAAGGAAAGGAACAAGAAAAAGATTATGGAAAGTTTTCTCATTATCATTCAACATGACAACAATCGATGTTATTCTCGACTATTCGAACAAATAAAGGAACGAAGATGATACTAAATAAATTAATGACTGTTAATTATAAATTAATGACTGATCAGAAGTCAAGATGCATGTAGTAACGAGATATTTCCGTATTAAATTGAAGATCAATAAATTGAAAAACTGACAGAAGATGAAACAACGTTTTCTTCAAGGCTCTTGTTTAAAGAATAATCAAGAAATTCATCATCAAATAGCGAGACATCAAAGAGAATAATTAATATACTCGTATGGATGAAAAGTAAACTTCAAAGAGTTCAAAAATTATATCCTTTAGGCACACATACAAACACATGCAAGCCCACAAAAACACACACATACACGAACACATAAGGACGTATCTAAAATGCGTTTAGTTAAATTAAATTACCTTAAATTGTAGTTTAATTAAATTACTTTAAAAAAATATAGGATAAATCATGTAGAATCCTACATCTTAAATAAAATTTAATTAAACGTCAATTTAATTTCTGCTTTAAATACTTATTGATAAACGTTTTACTTTATAAAAAATTATATTGTATAAACAGAGACAACTTCAGCCGATGCTTCAATTTCAATAAAACATCGACAACTTTACTTCAAAAAGCTATGCTCTGGGTTATTTAAGCAAGGATGGGTACGAGGATGTGTGTGTGCGTGTGTGTGTGTGTGTGTGTGTGCATGCGACGGTGACTGGATATGGTTCACATTTGTCTGTATTCATAAGAGTATGTGTGTGTGTGTGTGTGTGTGACATGGAAACCCATGTAATCCTTTGTTAACACAAGACGGCTTTGAATCCTTGCATGTTGCGTACAAAAGTGCAGACAGAGAGACCGTTCGAGGGAGGGAGAGAACATTGTTGTGAGAACAAAAAAGTATTGCCAACATGAGAAAATCGGCTTGTGGTGGGTTGTGAATTGAGAAGATTGCCAGTGACACGATTTGATTGTCAGACTAAGCAGCCAGCAGGGCCATTAAGCAGCTAATATTTTGCTGGAGACAAGGAACGGTTTATAGAAGTATACACAAGGAGAAGAAGAACTCAAAGAAGAAGAAGTAGAAAATAAACCTAATTTTCTATGGATAAAACGAAACTTGTGTGGATAAGAAACTATTTAATAAGAGAGAAACTGAAAGGGGGCCGGGAGGAGGCGGGTTCTTGTAGTAGAAAAATTATAAAATGGCGCCTTTTAAGTACCGAGAATGCAAAAATCTAAAGGCACCAAAAGATTTTCATAATATAATATAAAGGAAGTAGAAGAACGAGGAAAGAAGGAAAACCAGAGGGAGGAGTACCAGAGAGAGAGAGAGAGAGAGAGAGAGCGAGATAAAAGAGGCAGTGAGAATCAGCATCAAAAAGAAGCATCACGAAATCCTGTAATTCTTTGACAACATTGTTGACTTGGTTTGCAAAAATACCAAAGAAACACAAATGAAAAAAGCGGCAAACAAACAACTTCTCGAAACAAAGATTTGCAGCGATCATGAGAAGGAACAGAAGCAGGGATGAAAGCAGCAACAGAAGCAACAACAGCAGCTGCAGCAGAAGCAGCAGCATTACAAAAACAAAGGAAACCAGTGTTGTTTTTAGTGTTGAACCCATCCGCCACCATCCGCACCACCCCTTCAGCCCCACCAATCTTTCTTCATCACTCCAAGTTACACTTCTGGAGCGGCTCACTGACGACCCACAGAACAGTGAAAAGTGTGAAGTGGGGGAAAACTTTTCGTTTGAAATTCGAGTCTGTCAGACAGCATTGCAACCCCATTCATATACTATATACACTGCAGATATTTCCAGCTCTCTCTCTCTCTCGTGTACCTAATTTTATTTTTTATAAATATCTTATATAAATTTTTTTCATTAATTTTGATGTTGTTGTTCCACTTTAACACGAAGGAAAAAAGGAACTCTTCAAAATGTCACTGCAAAAACTACTATACACAAGAAAGTAATAAAATAAAATGAAATAAAATAAAATATCAAAAAAATGGAACAGAAAAGAAGCGAAAAGCAACCAGATGTAAAATACCAACAACAACAACAAAGAAAATGACATTAAATGAAAATCCGACAACGACAAATAATTTTCACACACTAATTAACAACGAGGTGAAGATTTTTCCAGAGAAGACAGCAGCATCGTGAAGGATGAAACACGAAGGATGTCCCGAAAGAGTGGGGTTGACTGACTGACTGACTGACTGACTGACTGACTGACTGACTAGCTGGCTGATTAACAGACTGGCAATCTGCCACAGATGCAAAAGCTTCGTCTGTCTGGGGTAGCTTTCTACGCGTCGCTTGAAAATAACGGTACACGTATGTCGTCACGGCAACTCGCGCGCCAAGCAGCAGAAATCCCATCGCATCACCCCATCAAGAGCGCCATCTGAAGCGGTAGGAAGTATCTGAAGTGGTGAACCCGAACAACAAAAACCTGTGAGATGGTGTCAGGATCTCGCGATCAAAATTCCCGCAGCGGGCACCAGAGTGAGCACAGCACGTAATCCGTTTGTTGATAAGCCGTCTTTTTAATATTTATAGGTTCTGCGGTAAAAGATTTGAAGGGTTTTCTTGTGTGTTTTCTTCTTTTGGCAAAGCCAACATCACTAGTACTGAATGTGGCTACCTCCGGGGACTGTTTTATTTGGCCAACTTAATGGCTGGAGGCGCCACTTTAATGCAGCCACTTAGTGTTGGCTGACAGTAGATGTTACGAGTGCAATTTATATGTACTCATATGAACATAGTATGTACACACACACAAGATAGCTGTCATGCGTCAGGTTCTAAAGTTCACCAAAGATGTCAAACAGATACTCGTACAACTCATAATTATAAACTTTCTAGAAGGAGACGCGTCTGATGTGGAAGAATGCATGTACAATATATAAATACATGGAAGAATATCTATATTCTCAATGGACGATGTCAGAAGTATCATGGGCCATGTCACATGTGCTAACCAAGCAGCGTGTGTGATGCCCGCATCGTGATAATCCGTCTGACACCGGCCAATGAGTTCTGCGGCGATTAAGCCCTATTCCTCCGTCCCTCCTATTCGTCCGTCCGTGAGTCTGGATTTGGGATGGAAGATTTTACAACCGATTTTGCAACATATGTTCCTTTTTAAAGCAGTATTAAAATGAAGTAGTAATACTAAAAAGAGTGCATTAACTTTGAATACGTACTCGATCGTCTTCTGTTAATTCATACTGCAACTAAAATGGGCGTGGTCTGACAACTTCTACATTATCTACTCTATTCTATTTGCTTCGAAGCCATGATTTAATAGATCCGTATATATACCACACAGTTTACGAGATGAGAATATATATAATACGAGATAGTGCTAGAACGATATCACTACAATGGGTGAGGTAAGCCTATTCTTTGGCTATATCCCAATACTTTTAGCCAGTATTTTTAAAATCAGTTTTTAATCGATCATAATGCAAACTTTAATGGGAATGTCAAGTCGAAATACTTTAAATAAATACGCTTTATAAGTATGAAATCTTTATTTAAATCAGTAGAATTCTTCTAGAAACATTAGCACTGTCATAGTTATACAGTACAACGTAATTTATTTGACGTTATATTTATTGTATTGTACATAGTTTTCCTTTTCTGTTTAAATTTCTGGCAACACTTATTTTTATGTTGTTTATCGTTCTCGGTTATAAATAGCTGTTGTTGATAATATAAAAATAATAACTCGAACTGTTTGTCGAAAGTTTTACAAAAATCAAACACTTGTTATCGCTCGCTGTTTTTGTTTTTGATTTTATTGGTGCTGTTGTTATTGTTGTTGTTGTTGTTGTTGCTCTTGCAGTTGTTGTTGTTTTTTGCGCATTTGGGTCATTCAATGCATATTATCGTTTTGCATTTGTGACAAAAGCACACGAAACACAAGTAACGAGAACCATTGAATCATTCATTCTTTCATCATGTGAAAATCAATTTTCAATTTTCAATTTTCAATTTCATGCTCCGTAATTATTTTGTTATCATTGCAAACGAAAGTCTGCCACAGCTAATTTTGAATGCCTGTCCATGATATCATGGATGAGAATTGGCTTGTTTTTTGCTTTTTTCTTTCCACAGCAGCCTCCGAAATGGGCCACAAAAAAAGGTGATGTTTTAAACACAGCAGAAAGCAGCCTGCCTTTTTTTGATCATCATCATCATCGTTGTATGTATGAACTGCTCTCTTTGTTGCCAAATTAATCAGAGATACAGTAATTTTCCAGCAAAATCAAATTTCGATATAACAATTGATTGGGCAAACAAGTTGGGAAACTAGATTGACTTAAGTTCTACAATATAAGCAAGGACAACACGAACACGAACTGTAACACAATCAGATGAAATGTCAATTGAAAAGTCCCGTCATTTCGGATCCAAGCTTCTTGAATCCATTCAGTAATGATTGAAAACAGAAATAAAGAAAAAAATATATATTTAATTAAGCTTTAAAATGTACAAAAAAACTGTTAATAACCATGGATTATTTTATATTTGAAGTTACATAAATATTCAAAAAAGTGAACAAGTTTGAACAGAAAGTTTAAGAAGAAAAGAAGAAAAAATAGTGCATTTAAAGATTGTCTGTTCATTAGACTTCATTGAGTATTATGTGTTAAAGTAAAGGATGTAAGATTGTTTCTAGAAATTATATTCTACGGCTACTTTTGTGACCACCCTCGTATCTAAGACACATGTAAAGGTTTTAACACACAGCTGATGAGACTGTAGTTTATATACATTATCCAAAAGGCAGACCTTAATCAGCAATACGAACTCCATGATACGTGATGAACATACCACGTACGAGTACAGGTATATAAGCAGTACAGATACATATAAGGAGGGAAAAAAGAGGAGGGGACAATCGAGAGACTAATTTGCTATTTCAGCTTTGTTTGTGCTCAACGGAAATAAGTAGTAAAAGAGTAGGAAAAGAGTACTCGTGGCACAAACTCCTTTAATCCCTTCTGCTAATGGAAATTTTGTTTAATTAAAAATAATGGAATTTCATAACAATAAATACAAGACGTGGAAAAAACACACACAATAGCAGCACTACGATTCCGTTTTTGCTGAATTTGTAGTGGTCACAGAGGTGATGCTGAGCGTGCACGATAAAAGAGAGCACGCACACGCACACGAGTTCCAAAAAACATGACAGCTTCTTCTAAGTGCAAGCACATTAGGCATTAAGCGAGCTCTCATCTCCTCACACTCTCCCTCACACTCTCCCGACTTTAGATTAAAAAGTCAAAGTTCATGTTGGCCTGGTTAAGAAGAAGCAGGGAAAGACCATATAGCATGGGATAGAATGGGCTGGGATAGAATGGAATGGAATGGGCTGGGATACGATGGAATGGAATGGGGAAACTTCTGCTGGATTAGCTTATTATATTAATTAAACGAATAACAGTTGCTTCTGACCAATTATATTTGGAATTTTGCATACTCAGGACTTTGTAAATCGTTTAGAGTTAGTTTCTTTTTGTTTTTGTCTATTATTAAACTATCAATAGTAATAGTAAAGTAATTTAAATCACAAACTACTGAAATATTGTGCACATTATGAGGAGTAGTGTTGTATAAGTTCAGTCTTTCAATTGCCACAGATATGTACTCATTAGTTTAGGGTCAAGGTTCCTGAAGAATTACATTTCATTACCTTCAGAAATGCATAAGATATTTCGATTGTTTAGAACCAAAAGTCTCGTGAAGATCTTTAATCATCAAAGAGTCATCTTTATGTCAGAGCCGACCTCTGATTAAATTACCAATAATCGCAGTCGTAGTATTTATTAATCATATTTACATCCGACAAACTTGGAGGTCTTTCAACAAGAAACAATCCTCCGTAATTTATTATATTCTACGAGTATACCCAACTGAAATGTTATTTCCTTGTAAAATTGTATCCATAACGAATTAAAGACCTAAGTTAAACGATATGCATATAAGTATATAATGCTTTCTCAGCTAATGGACATATTTCGATCGTTAACACTTTATTTGATTGTTTTATACCTCATAGTTTATGGCCTCATTAAATTTATGTTACAAAATTGAAGCATTCATCTTTAGCACTTGGTGTTTATAGTTAGTTTCACACATTTTTATTACTAACATAATATTTTGTGTGAAATTGATGAATGGGGGAACTGTAACCCTTCACAAACCGACAGAGCATCCCCTCAGTGTCAAATGTCTGATTTTCTTTTATCACATCTATCAAAAGTTAGGGTGTGTAAATACTCATCAGCTGGCTTAGTTAAATATTTCTTATTTTGATACTAAATCCTCAAGTACCTTATTTCATCCCCTTCAATGAGATGCGCGTCATTCATTCCTTGATACACCTTATTTAAGTGTACTATGACAAGATGCTTGAGAGCTATCCAAGGGTTGTGGGGGAAAAATATCTCGTACCTCGCACAGAAAGAACAAACATACATGGTCCATGTTTTGGGATACCAAAGAACAATATAAATTATTTGGAAAATTGTATATAGGTTTGTATATATTTCTTTCTATTCATACATACATATATACATATGTACCTACTATAAAAAATATGATTCGCTATAAAAATTGCTAAAATCCTTCAAGACATTATCAATTGTATTTTGAATAAAAAAAATGACATTGTAGCAGATAGAAATTTAAGCGAACTATTTTTATATTTATTCAATTATATTATTTATTTACTATAAAGCTTTGAAATATTTGTACTTTTAGATAAAAGATTTTTGGATAAAACATTCCTTAGTCATTTGACATAACTCACTGTACATATACATTTCTTTCAAAAGTGATAAAAATGATGGTTTATTATATTTATTATCTGCCAGCAAAACTTTATTTAAGTCATAAATGTCTTTAATCATAATATATATAGACACTCGTATAGTTATTTATAGTAATAAACATTTACAGTCACCCGTCATACCTCCACCAAGCCCTCCCCACCTCCACCAACTACTCCACCAACCGAGATGAATGACTTTACCGCTAAATTCTTGTCTCCGGGGAGTGTCGGGTTATGTTCTTTTAAAAAATACATTTCGGCTCTAAGGATCTAAGCTGCTGTGAGAAATAAAACGGCAACTGAAATTTCTATGAACTGTGAATTAGAAAATAAAATAAAAAAGAACCAGCAAGAGCATTTCACCAAAAACCTAACATCACAAAAAGGATCATCACATTTTTTTTTCATAGAGAACCGAGAACAGCTTCTGTAATGGATGAAAAATATACATTTTATACGCTTCCCTTCGTTTGATATGAGTGTCGCTGCTGCTCGCCTCGTGCGTGGAAGTGTCAAGCGGCTGCCTAATATTTTAGAAATTTAAAAGGACGCTTCATGGTGCTTGTAGCCCACGAAAGCAGGCAGCCTGGTAGCCCGGCAGCCCGGCAGCCAACCAAACCTCTCCACGCAAGCGAGCTCACAAGGATGTTTGCTCTGTTGTTGGAGCCATGGCGGCGGCTGCTCCTGCTGCTGCTGCTGCTGCTGCTTGTATTTCAACACATGCGAGCAGCACTCGTGGAACGGAAGAGGGCTTTAAAGTGCACGCGGAACACAGGGCGAGTTGCCACTCGTCTGCTCAGCTGACTGGGTTAAGTAGGATCCTAGGTGCGCTTCAGTACCTTTTTTATATACATATATTTATGACGTTTGTTTTTATTCTTATGCTCTTGTTGATTGTTGGTTTCTTTTTTTGGGTGCTTCTTCTTTTTGGACGTTGGACTGGTTTTTTGTTAATTTTAATACCTTGTTGATGTTTTTTATTATTTTGCTTTTGTAAAAGTTGGAAGCATGTTTCTGAGTTTTGTTATTTATTTTGACATTAAGCTGATATCTTGTTTGGTCCACGTTTAAATGTTGTAAAAGTTATTTTTACCCTCGGTGAGCTTACGAACTGTTGTCGTTTGAGTTGAAAAGCTGCTATTTTTTTCTTATCAAAGTGAGGTGTTTTTAACAAATGGTAGTGGTATATTTTCTCATACTCTTTATCACCATCATCACCATCGTCTCATCGCCATCATCATCAATCATCATCATTACCATCATCATAATCATCACTACCTTCATAATCTTTGTCATCATCACCTGCTCAACGTTATATTTTTGTGCGACTAAAAAGTTGTTAAAAGTAATTGGAACAAAACACTTAAAAGCGTACCATGCATATTTTTCTCCATGCACACTTCAGGCGAAAGAAAAAACAAAGAAGAAGAAACAAAACAAAAAACAAAAACAAACAAAAGGTCAGGCGCAGCTTTGAAACCCACTGACTTAGCTCTTAGCCTAGAAGAGAGTGTAACGATGTTTGTTTTAGTTGTTGTTGTTATTAATGTTCTTGCCTTCATTCTGTATATTAATTATTAAATAGAGAACACGGAAGTAACTCTCTGGTCTAAGTTTTGTATTTTTTATTATTTTTCCTATAATTTACTAGATGTACCCGGCCACGCGTTACTGTGACTCATCAGTAGATGTAAAATTTTAAAAAATCCCGCCCTCTACGCTATGAAACTAATGTGTGAGCTCTTTGGGTTGGCCTGTAGCTCGATCAACCAGCCAGAACCAACGTTCTTATATGTATATGAGAACGTCCCCTTTACGTTCTGGTCGACGTCAGTGGACGTGATCCTTCGCCTTCCTAACCTAACCTAGACGAAGTCGTAGAAGTACCCGAACTTGTATAGTATAGATTGCGGTACTATAGTCAATGGTACCATTACTATAAAGCTTAAGTTTAAAGTCGGAAGACGGTAGATATTTATTTCACAGCTTTACTAACCTCGTACATTAAAAATTTAGAATAGTTTTTAAAGTGTTTTTAAACATCACGATAACATTTGCAACGTATTCTTAACAAATCTAGAAAATCACTTTATGAAAGAGTTACAAACAAAGGACAAACATAAAAATATTTCCAAATTTCGAAAGAATACTCTAAATTGAAGGATAATATTTTTTTTAATTTGGAAACGTCTCGAGTTGTTATTGAGCAAAATCCAAGAAAAGATACAAAGACTTAATAATGTATTTTTGAATCTCACATTTGAGTTATGATAAGAAAATTAAGTTAAATTTTCCTTGAAATAATTCTTCGTTACATCGGAACCAAGTATGTACATATACTGTGAGCCAAACCATGTGCTTTGATGTATATTTCACACCATGCGTTCCATTTGGCCCCCTTAATGACACGTTTAATCAACGCTTTCCTAATTATTTCCAAAATTGATGCATTACGTCAACCACAACTTAAGGACGAGTACAGCTTAAGACTCAGTACAACTTGAGGACGAGTACAGCTTAAGGACGAGTACAACTTAAGGACGACCACTAATTAATTAGTCGAAATATTAACTGATGTTTGGAATCAGCTGCAATTAGTAATTCTCTCAAAGAGAAGGGATCACTTGTGGGCTGTACACAGTATGTACATCCTACCGCAAAGGATATTTTATTGTATATTGAGACGGACACATACATACACACACACACACACACACACACAACGGGGGCTATACAAATAGAACAGTTCGGTCCGGTCTACCATACAAACAGATATAGCGAAGTAATGCTTCAATAACAACTGCAGTAAAATGGAAACGTTTGAAATAAATCGAGCGCAACAAATTCAAACTGCAAAAGTTGAAATTGGTACAGTTATGGTTGGACGATGTGCAGCAGGAGGGGGAGATGAGAGGACGTCATGAGGAAAACGGCAAGAACATGGACAGATAACGTGGGCAAAAACTCTTTGCTCTTTACTCTGCTCACATTGTACGCTACTTTACATGGGTAAAAGGCAGGGAGGTGGAGGACGAGGGGGAGGATGCTGAAATCAAGAACTGTAGAGATGTACTCCAGCTAAGGGAAGTGCCGGGAAGGACGACATTTAGTGTAGTGTGGAGGACGGCCGCCGCACACAGTGTTTATAACAAACAATGATGCGATGCTACCAAAAACGTTTGTAATGGCCAAAGTTTTTGCCATTGCGATAGCGTTATGCGTCATGAAGCTATTAAGCGACGGAAGGGAATGAAAAGTGAAGCAGAACGGGGCGAAACGAAAGACGAAAGCAGAGAAGGATGCGACAGCTTGGTCGACGACGACGACGAAAACTGTTGCAAGGAAAGAATAATAACCAAAAAAAAAAGAAAATGCTATTACGAAAAAAACATAGAAACTTAAGAGATGACAAGAAATGAAATGTTGAAAAATTAGAAAATTTCTGTTAAAGAAATTAAGAGTAAAAAAAAAAGGATACGACGCTAAACGAAAGCAGATCGTCGACTGGTCGACGAGTTTCGGTGATGAATTTTAGCAAATGTAAAATGTTACTGTTGATGTCACATTACTTTATGCGACAATTATTATGTGTATTTATGCAAAACACAAGTGACAAATGACATGACTTTCTTAAGACTGGAGAATGCAAGGCTTTAAATGGATTTCGAAGTCAAATGTAAATTGAAAAGGACTAAAGAGACACACACAGGCACATTCAGAAGACTCTCCCCATCATTGACTGTTCCAAATGCCATCTCCGAGAGAAACTCATCCTTACACAAGCATATGAAATTAATCACAATTTGCGGAAGCATAAATTGAGCCAATAAAAATGTAGCTTCGCAACAAAAGGATTACCGAGCACATCCTTGAAGCACAATATCAACAACAAGAAGTACGAGAATAGAAACCATTATATCGTATATGTATGCTTCTTGTACAAGGATAAAAGAGCAACTCTTGTCAGCATGCAGACTGCAGCAAGTCGTACGTAAATAAATCTCTCTCACTATACTAAAAGACGAGTGTGTTTTTTCAATACACTCGGCACTGAGTCGCACTCGTACATACGCGTAGAGTCTATACAGTCTTCAAAAAAAAACCTTAAAAGCAAAGAAAAATGAATAGGATTTCAAATGGTCCTTACGAGATGACGTTACTTGCCGTTGCAGTGATTTTATTACAATTCTTTTTCTGTTGTTGTTGTTGTTGTTGTTGTTGTTGGTGTTTTTTCTGTCCTGCCGCCAGCAGAATCGTTCATCAGTTCAGGGCAATTAAAATGGAGAATTTCGCAGTGCGCTCGAAGGATTACAAGGATTGGGCCAGTAGGTTGATGAAGTAGGCCGCATGGGTGGGTACTTCATATTAACTGAATTTTCTGATGGTCTGCAAAAATTCTCTATTTGCTTCCGAGGAACGAGTTAAAAACAAAGTTTACCCAAAACAGTCAGTCGGCCGATCATCGGTCCGAATTGAATCAGATAAGTTCGTTTAGATAGAATGAACTCTTATCTCTCATCTATTTTCTGTCATTTCTTCCACCTCTCTCTCTCTCTCTCTCTCTTCACTCTTCACCTGTCATCTCTCATTCCTTATTTCTCATTCCTCATCTCTTCTCCTCTGCTCATTTTTGTACTCTTCAGTTTCTTTTCTCTTCTTTTATTTTATATAATATACATACATCGGTTATAAGAAAAGACTTTTATTTCTGTTTTAATAGATTATTTAATTCATCTATAATATATGATGTCTGTATTCTCCTCTACCCATGTACATACTTCACATCGTCCTACCCAACCTCCAACTCTGACATTTAACGCTCTACCCTCGTCAACTCTGTAAAATTATCTGCTGTGTATTCAGTTAAAATGCTCAAGTTTCATTGCGGTTTCTGATGGTTGGCTTTATCGGTCGTAACCGCAACACTTGTAAGCATTTCTACCCACAACCAATGGCTTTGTAGAAATATTTTACAAATACACAAAAATGTCAAGAATTTTCTCCGGTACTAATTATAATTAAGATTAATAATTATCAAACCACGTGCCCGACAAAAACACAAACACTTCGTGCAACTCATACGTTACTATACTATAATATATACATATATAGTATATACTATACCGAGTACACTCGGTTGCTGTTGCTGTTGCTGTTGCTGTTGCTGGTGTAAATATGTTAATAATGCATTGAAGAACTTCACAGCGTGCTTCTGTGTTCTGCTCTCTGTTTTCCCTCAACACATTTTACAACTTGTTGATGTTTACCATTGATTTTAAAATATTTTTAACTTGATTTCGTTGGCTAACATGTTGCCAAGTGAAGAATACGGGCGGCTGGGGCAACGTAATCCTAAGACGTCTTTGTATGCGGTACGAGCAAGTGTTCTCTCTCTCTCTCTCCATGTTTTCTTGTCGTAAGAGGGTGGAGGAGGATGGCGGTGAAGGAGGCTGTATACTCTGGTGTTTACATTTTGAAGTTCATCTTCGTGTAGCTGTAAAATATATTGCACAAATATCCAGAATATTCATGGGTAATTATAAACTTTACTTCAGATTAAAATAAGTGTGACGAAGAGGCTGCCGACTAGATTTCGAAGGATTGCATAACTTACACATCATTTCAGAAGTGCTTCTTTTTAAGTTCAGATATAATTAATGACGAATGTTTACAGATTCTATATTCTGAAGAGCTTTATTATGGTATGTTAGAACCTCTCATCTGTGCTCTCATTTAAGCCTGCATCTCTCGAAATTTGAACTTATGACATTAAAGGAGGAACTTTTTGAAATCGTCTCAAAGTATAAGGGTCTCCCAGTGTATAAGGGAGATTTTTTATATTTCAATTCACTGTATTTATCTATAAACATCTATATGCATATAAATTATCTACATCTAATTAAATATATTACACTAGCGAATGATCATTCCATCATCAAAGGTGTGTTTGTTTGTAGAAGGCAGTGTTTGAAGCCGGACCCTGCTATACCATTCTGGATTCACTGATATCCTCACTCTGAGTTTTAATGAGTTCATTTGATTTGGATCTCTTAGTACTGCGGCACTTATCTTAGCTGCTTGTTCGATTATATTAACGATTAACGAAAGGAATATTAAGGATTTAATCTTGTTCGAATGTGGGTGAAACTCCAGACATTATAGCCTCCATTATATCGTAAGAATTCCGATGCAAATCAATTGAACTTATAAGAAATTTGGATCACCTCCTTTTCACCCATCACCACCTATTCACCCATCACCATTACCGGTTCCTGCTCTGACTTACAGGTTTTGGATGTTTTCTGTCCCTCAGATGGCGGGGGGCGATCCACTCTTACATCGTAATATACCCAAACCCATAAATCAGACGTTTCCTATGCTAAAGGAATAGTTGCTGTATCGTGAATTCTCGCAAATAGAAACCAACAACACAAAATATCACAGTCGCTTGACGATTTGACGATTTGTTGTATACTCTGCCAGCCAGCCAGCCAGCCAGCACTTAATATACTATCATAAATATGCTTTCTACTTCTAATTAGTACTAAGGTTTTAGCATGTAAAAATGCTCAAGTGATTCTAACATATCCAAAAAGGAAACAACAAACAAAAACTTTAGATAGATATTATACTCAAGCAAAACATCTCTAGTTACGTACATAACGAAGATTAGAATATACTATATTATCACTTAAGAGAGCTTCAATGCCTGCGAATAGGGGGACCAATAATGTAAATATTGGTTGGGTTTTCGAAATGCTGGTGATGTGCTGAACGAGGTGATAATGTTGAGGAATGTATTGGATGTTGATGGGTGTTTCAAAAACTGTTGGTGTTGGTGATTGTAGTGGTGGTAGTGGTGCTGGTGTGTGCACATGTATCTATACAATTAATCTCTTAGGTTCTTATTTATCCTAATATGTATTGCAGGAATATGAAGTTTAAGAAGAATCTCGCGCGTGTCGAAAAGGAGCGAAGCAAAGTATTTATGCAATAAAAATGTACAAAAATTATTGAAGCATTTTATAAAAGAGAAAAATAGAAATTTTAGCTTACGACAGTTTTATTTTAAGAAAAATAAAGGGTTTAAGTTTAAGGGTTGATTTTAAATTAGAAATGAAAAAATGAAGAGAAATTTAGTCCGAAGGGAGTTTTATTATATTGAAAGTTGGTTTCTTAAATTTACTCCATTTATTTATTGCTATTCTAAAATTCTATTATTGCTTGACAACAGACAACAACTGTTGCGAATATTCTGTTCCTCGTATTCATGCTCCTCTGAACGAATCTACGAAAATATTTCAATCTATTTTCGTCCAATAACTAAAGTTTTGTTGGAATTTCAATTGCTCAGCAAGCTTTCTAAACTTTTTCACCAGAGACTGAAAATACTCGTATGTACAGAGAATTGTATTTCTTCAATAATTTCCAATTTCAATTTGCTACACAAACCTCTGGCAAGTGAAGTAAGTTATTATTATTATCAATTGAGTTGGTTGTCGAGAAAATTCAATCCTATCTGTTTTTGCCATAAGCCAGTAGTGACAGGTAACTTAAGAGACTTCCTTTTTCTCATAGCTATGTTCCTTTGAAACCGAACTAATAAATCTTTCCCAAAGATACTAGTTTCAATGCAACTTACTGCATATCGGCACTTTAAATATTTCTATGGAAAAACATAAGCTGTAAGCTTAAAAAAGAAAATCAATTTCGATTTCATTTGATTTAAAATTTGGACTTTAATGCATATGAAATGGATTACCTTTTAATGGGTATATAGTATTTAATGGTACATATTGTCTATATCAAATCAAATCAAATCTAGTCTCAAATCAAATCAAATCTAATCTCAAATGAAATCAATTCTAATATCTTTACACCTGATATCAATACCGCACTTATTCAAAGACGTATGTATGTGGGTGTGGGCCGCCTACTTTTCCATGTGCCATACAGAGCAAGAGGGTGTAGACTAAACTATTAGCATTCGCTCGTTTATCTTATGAAACCTTAGAAAAAGAGAAATTTCCAACACCAAATTTGCAAAAAAACCTCAACTTTTTTCCTCATAAAATTCCGATAGAAACATCTCATGATTGAACCTCTATGGACTTCGATTACAACATTAACTATCTGGGGAATTTTCAATGAGTAGACATGACGAAGTGAATGAATGAATGAATGAATAACAACTGAATGACTGTTGGAATAACTGGAGTGAACAAGTTAGGAATTGTTTCAGCCATTCTTGTGTTAAACCTCATGAGACGTCGCCGGAGGAAGTCGTCCTGCCAAAGGTCGGACATACCCAGGAGCATTCACCAAGAGGCTCCTAGTTAGTTAGTTACTTAGTTAGTGAGGGACGGAGGCGCTGTTATTTATCTTTCTTTTACTAGTTTTTTTACGAAAACACAAAAACAAATCTGTGTCTGAGCTGAAAATGAGGGCGTCCTATAAAACAGGAATTCAAACAGCACAAATATTGGTTTTTTCTTCTGCCTTCGACTAGTTTTATTTTTCAATTGTTTACAACACACAAAAAACAACAACAACAACAACAGATGAAAAACTTCAGCAATGATTTCAGTCCAATCCATCCATCGTCCTTCCCCATTCTGTTCCTTCCGATTATATTGGGACTGGAGTCGAGTATTTTGTTGTTGTATGTAAACGAATCCCATAGTAAATGTGACACAATGTATTGTTTCACTCGGATGTCCTTGCTGGCTGTGACGAAGCGTTCAGTGATTGGATTCTTTTTGCTATTGTTAATTTTATTTTTATACCCTATGATTATGGTAATTTTATATTCTTGTTTTATGTTGCAGCATGCAATTTTGCAATAGATCGGCAACATGGAACAGAGAAACAATACTTGATGAGCGCGACCTTATAAAACTTTTATATTGATTACATGAAATGGAAATTTCATTCAGCATTTTTTATAATTCAAACAACTGAATCGTTTAAAAACCGATAGGAATTCAAACAAAAATTATTATTAACTATAAAAAAAAAGTTTATGAAAGTTTGTCAACATGAACATTGATATTATTGACCTTTTGTTCTCCTTTTAAACGAAGGGGAACAAGGAGCAAGTATTATATACGACATTTGAGGACTATGTAAGGGACTACATATATACGAGGGTCATGCCAAAAGTACCCTACCTTGACATATAGATTGTTGTTGTTGGAGACAAAAGTTTAATAAACATAGTGTGAAGATTTTCTGTTAGGACTTTTATTATATTGTCAAGATATTGATATGAAAGAAGCGGTATATAAGAGTTGTATAGATTTTTACTGAGATCTATAAACATGTAATGAACAGAGAATAACAAAGAAACATAGTAACAACAAAGTTATTCCACAAATGAAACAGTATGAAATGCAACAGCCATAAAAACAAAGGCTTTTTCTATATTAAAAAAATTCGCGATTGTAAAAATATGCTATAATGCGAGGAGTAGCAGAAAAACAACAACAAGCAAACAGGACGACATAAAATCCATCGAAATCAAAGAGACACTAAAAAAATTAAACTGGCAACATTGATGAACACTATAAATACGAGAGAAGTAAGTAAAATGTTCTAAAATATAGCAAATCCATGCTTTCATTGAACACGAACAACATACACAGACACACACACACACACAAACACACACACACAAACACAACAACATCATTTTCATCAACATAACGTACCGAGTTAGAATCAGCCTCTTGCAGTGCATGTACACATCAGTGCACCTTCATGATGGTGATGATGATGATGATGAATTTCAAAACCTGATACTGAATTACAAGAAGAGTGCTGCCACATGTTGCAAGTGTGTTTGTTCTAATATGGAAAAATACTACTTCAGTCAGTGGTAATTGTTTTTTTTTTTTTGCGTTCAATTAAATGCCATTTTTTTCATTTTTAATTAGCCGAAGAGCGGAGAGAGAAAGATAGATAAAAATGATAGAAGAAGACCTCTCTATAACACCATAGTAATTTAGGTTACTCTCAATCGATTACTTGGTACATATGCTTTATCATTTGAATTTATCATTTGAAAAAAGCTGCGTTTTCATAACTTAGCATTGATGGCCGTGGCCACACTCGTCATCGTGCCCCTGTCACATGCCACGAATCAACCAAGCAACGTGAGTGATGCACGCATCGTGATGACAAATGTGACATGGGCCGATATCATCCCAAATGTGGGTGGATTATTTGTAATCTTTGCTCTTTGATTTATATTGTAAATGTATTCGGAAGAATATCAACTACAATTTAGAGCAATAGACCTCCTCCGTGTTCCAGTTGTTAACCCTAAACTAGTTATTCTAGTTAACCCTAAACTAACAAATAGAGTCTCTTTGAACTGCGTGTATGCTTCTTGAGTTGCTGCTGTTTTCAAGTATCAAGTATGTCAAGTTCTTGCAAAATCCTAACAAAATCCTAACACCTGTAATTTTAATGGCGTTTATTTAAGTGGGTGTTAAGTAAAGTGGGCGTTATGTAGAGTGGGTAGAGTAGGTCGTGGCGTTCAGCGTAGGTTGCAAATTAATTAGTGTTCATTTGAAAGCATTTCTGAGCCTGTTAATAGCAGTTGGTATTTGTGTCGAAATGCAACGGAAATTTATATCTATTGACATCTTTACTGTTCTCTGCTTGGCAATTCTCCAAAATGGCGAAATTCAATTTGAAAACATCTCGGAACAATTACAAGCAATCCTCCACTTTACGAGTGTAGGCGCGGAGTGTCTGTGTATAGCGACGATTGTGGATTGTGTGGAAGTTGTTGTGTTGGTCCTTGCTAGCGTTTAATGTTTCGTATTCTTCTCTCGCAATATATTTTGCAATTTTCGTGAAGTTTTCTTTTATTGGCAAGACTTCTCTTACGAGTATAATTAGGGTAGGAATAGTAATTAATGCTAGCTACCTACAACATGCTCGTATACAAACATACAGGAAGGTTTGCGTGGTCAGCAATCGAATATTCGAATAGTAAAACTGTGTGCAAGGAGTAAAAGTAGAATAAATGAAGTAGAATAAAGTATTGTGTATTAGAGCAGATACTAGCGCTTATTTAAGAAAGAAAGAGAGAGAAAGAGAGAGAGAGAGAAGAAAGAGACCGCTTATTCTTTAAAGATCGCAACTCGTGATTGGTGCTGCTTACGATGTTCAAATAGTAGCCAACCAAAAGAAGCAAACACAAGCAAAAAGGAAATAGAAATCAATAAATCACATTGATTTGGTCAAAGATTTACTTAAAGAATTTAAGAAGATTTAAAGATTGCTGTCGAATAAATTTTATGATAGTATTTGCTACTTTGTTCCTTGATTAATGAACCTGCTCTTTTGATTGCAGATCGTTGATTCTTGCTGATTATTGGAATGACGTCCTTTTGGCGTCTGTTCCTCCCGGCGGAGTACCGTTTTCCTTTCTGACTGTCGGTTGTGACTAAAAGGAGGTCCAAGAGGGAACCTACAAGCCTCTGAACTACTTTCTATTGTAACTGTAGCTGATATGTATTCTGAAAAGTAGGGCGGGGAGCTATAAGCCATTGTGACTGCTGATCCAGATGGCCTTTTTCAATAAAAGAAGGTCTTCTTCTCTTGATCTACAATATACATATATGTGTGTATTTTGAAAGGTCAGAAGGTCAGAAGGTCTACAAGCCGCCGCTGTGCTTCAATGCGTTATACGCAGTGGGTCTATAAACCTTGACATTGATGTGTTTCTCATTCTTGGACTAATAAGACAACAGTTTCGTTTGGAGCTCCCCTGGCTCATAAAATTTCATTTAAAAGAACTTCAAAAACTGGACACGTTAATCCTATCTCAACCCTGGAACCCATTTTGTTTTCCAAAACTACTTACAAACGCTTCTCTGATGTTGTTCCCCGCAGTTTGACTATCATATCATAACTTTAAATGACATTTTAGAGTGAACTCAAAAGTGTTACTACACTAAGTCGAAGGATACCGAGACAGAAGTATGGCAAATAAGAAGGTAGAAAGTAGAAGTGAGTAAAAGAGAGTTGAGTAGGGTAAAGGATAGTGTGGGATAGTGGGTTAAATAGAGAGGAAGTCTCATTTTATTTGAACTCTAAATAACACACTCATTTCATAACTTATTTAGTCTACAACTCAAGGGTTAAGTGCAAAATATCCGAAAGGATTTCTAGAATAACTAACTAAAACTTGATTGAAATCGATGGAATGTGTGAGGTAAGCAGAAGTACTCTGAGCATTATTTATAGATCTGCAACGGGAATACTTACCAAAACGGGAATAACGCAGTAGACACAAGGATGCGCAGCAGCGGCTGCGGCAGCAACTGTTGGCAAACTGTAACCGTTCACGCACAGATGCTCCGTCTTAAAAATCTTTGTGGGCGGTGGATGAGAAATAATGGAAGATGATCCACACAACGCCGTCGAGAACGACGATGCGAGGGATGTGGAATATGAGGTGGAGAACGTTGGCTGCGGCAACAGCTGATACAGTGCGCCACGTGAGGTGGAACGAATGTTGGATGACGTGGAGGCGGAGGCGGAGGTGGAGCTGGAGGAGGTGGAGGAGGAGGAGGTTGGGAAGGAGGATGAGGAAAACTCTTGCAATGCTGCGCCTGCTGCAACTGCTGTTATTCTTTTATAGGAATTCCTTGCTGCTTTAGAAGCGGATGTTGTGGTAATGGCGAAGTGGATGCTGTTGCTGTTGTTGGATGTGGATGGGGATGTGGATGTAACGGCGACGGCGACGGCGTTGGTGTTTAAGACGCTGGCGGCGGGTGAGACGGAGGCGGCGGCACTTGCGGTGGCGGTGGCGGTGGCGATTGCAGCAGCGACAAGTGATGATTGAGGAATTGGAACCGGAGACGTTTTTCTTTTGATTGACGAAATTTTAGTGATTTTTTGGGGAGCCGTTGAGGGAACAACAGCTGACGCAATGGTAAACAACGATAGCTAGCGATTAATTAAGCTAGAGAGAGCGATTTATTGATGTTATATTCGCTCTATTTCGCTTCTTAAGAATCTCTTTTTATCCAATTATTCTTGGGCTTTTACGAGTATATGTAGATTCTATAGAAATATTATTGTTACTTCAATTATAGGTGTTGGTGATAGAATGTTGCTTAACTTCTTGTTGCTTATCTTGAGCAATTTTTTTATCTTACCAACGACGCTTCTATTATTTTCATTTATTTAAATGACTTTTTAGCAGAACGTTTCACTTTGTTTAAAATTATTTGGATTGCAAATTTATTTGATGTTATCCAATAGTTATTAGAATACTTATTTTCACTTTTTTATTTTTTTATATTTTCAATTTAATACGTTTTTTATTTATAGTTTTAGTTCAGCTACTTTCAAAAAATTTTATTCTATTTATTACTTTTATTATGCTCTATATTATAGTTTAGCGAAATTTTTATTGGTTTAGTTTTTTTGTTTTATTTTTTTTTCCGTATTTTATTGTAATTTCTTTTTTTCGTTTCAAAATTATTGATTTCGTTTTTATATAAATTTAAATAATTAATTAAATTTCGGTTGATTTATAAACTTAAACTATTTATTTTTAAACTTTTAATTAATGTATTTTTATGCGAACTTCATTCAAGATTATTATTAATAAATGAGATTTATAGAGCACCCAAGATTTTGGACTTGGAATGATTTCGGTTTTTGCTGTTTTTATTTGATTTTCCTGCGTTTTTTTGCTTTTTTAACTTTTATTTAAAAATAAAAATTTCTCGAAAAATATTAAAGTTTTATTATATTAAATTATTTTTTGGGATACTTTTTTGCAAATCTTTCAGTTTATTTTATATCAATAATTTAGTTGCGATTTTTTTTAATATTTATTTTATACTCTTTCCCCAGATAATCCAAGCGATTGAATATATTTTATTATACTTTATATATGTATGTATTTGGCATTTAATTATGAATTCATTCACTTTTGTTTTGAGATCTTATTTAATGAGATTTCCTTAGATTCTTAAAATTTTTGATTTCCTTCCGATGTAATAATTTAAATTTAATTTTGTTATTTGATCAATAATTCACACTTTCAAAACTATTTTTCAGAAACTGTATTATAAAATATTTTTCCCTTTAATAAAACAATGAAAAACATAAAAGTTTAATGATCACAGAGAGTTCATAGGATATTGTAACTTCTCTAATAATAAATTAATAATAGAAAAATTGTTATTTAAATAATCTCGTATATTAATAAAATTAATTAAATAAAAATTTATTTTTCTAGAATAATTATTTAAACTGAAATAAATGTTAAACTCAATAACATAATCTTGATTTAGTTCTTTTGCAGCATTTTCATTGCCTTTAATTAAAACAAATTTAATCAATTAATTACAATCAATTAATACTTTTAATCATTTAATCAATTATAATCCATTAATACTCAATAATTTTATCAATTATATTCAATTTTATTCATAGTCCAAATACTTTTTGTGGTTAATTTTGTGGTCAATATTTGAATCAACAATATTTCAATAAATTTTAAAAATATTAAGTCATTGCTTCAATACTGATGACAATATTATCCATCATTCTTTAAAACATTTCGATTTAGTTACCAATTTTTGACTGTACACTTTCTTGTATAATTTTTTCTATCGATTTTTCTGTAAATTTTTTTAAAAATTTTCATTTCAAATCATCAATTTCTATATCAATTACTTAATCAATATCTGTTTATACAATATGATGAACATTTTTAGTGTTTTACGAGCTACAGTCAAATGAAGGAAAGTGCATATATTTTAAGTTATTCCGTGTTTCCTGGCGATCATGGAATCTAGAAAAACCCTGTCATTGTTTTGCTAAAGGAAGAACTAATTTAATTCAATAGGTTTATAATAAATGCCTATATGTATCTATAATCAAAAATGTTCATGAATTTAAACTACAATTTAATTTTACACTCACTTTTAAATTTGCTTAGTTTAGCACACTTTTTTAATAGTTTTCAATGATATATTCTTTATATTATTTATTTTATATTTTTATCGTCTTTAGTGTATATCAACGATTTTCTCAAGCAATTTTCTTCAACTCCAATTTTTAATCAATCAAATCTGTCAATAAAATATCTCTGTGCTCGCAATCCCCGGTCACTCTTTGTTACCAAAATTTTTGTTAAGATTAATTTTGTTAGTTCTTTTCTAAATCAAGTCAGCTTTTAATTCATTATTTGTTTAGCTTTTCTTCGTTTTAAAAGGAAATTTTTTTTTAATTTTGTTTATAATTGTCAATGTTGCATTGAGTTAGCTTTTAGTTTTTTAGTGTTTATATTATATTTGGCATTTAAACTCGTTTTTCTATAACTTTTCTTTTCTTTTTATGGGTTATATTAATTAAAATCTTTATTTGTTAAGTTCATTTAAAAATATTACTTCTAATTTTTGGATGTTTCTCCCAGTTGATAGTGTTATAGTTTTGGGAGGCGTTTAATTAAGCATACAACATTTATTAGCATTGCTTTTAGTACGTATAATTAACCTTTGAATCGTTTTTCTTTTCGCGTTTAATGTTGAGCTCAGCTTAGAAGCGTATTTCTTATATTTTATAATATTTTACTTCTGAAATGGAACAACAAACTGTCTGTAGTATTATTATTAGTAGTCCGTTGAATGAACAGTGCTGGAATGAGTGACTGACTGACTGACTGATTCACTGAGTTACTGATTAAGTGACTGACTGATTGAGTGGCTGACCGACTGATTGACTGACTGGCTGCGTTTGCGATAACCATGCGATGTTATTCGAACAAATATGGCTGACTTTGGTACGGTTTACGCGTTTTTCGTGTTTTCGTTTTGTTTTTGTTTTTGTAGTCGACTTCTTTCTTTGGAATGTTAAACTTGGTTAATTTGTCTTTTCTCTTTTTTTTTTAAAACGAACGACGGAATTAATTTGTTGTTGTTTTGTTGGACAAAATTGTAGTTAGGAGTAGTTTATTTGTTGGTTTTTTTTCTCATTAAATGAAACAAAAACCATTTGGTGTCAGCATTCAAAGCAAACTGCTATACACTGCGACACGCCCACACTGCAGAATTAGTTCTTAAATTTGCACTTGAATGAAGTGAATTTTGTTTATCGAACGGCTGACTCGCAGCTGTAGAGATGACTGAAGGAGCGGCAGCTTTTCACGGACTTGACTGGCCTGACGACGAATGGATTCTGTTTTTCGCATTGAGTAAGGTTTGGCTCATGCTGGTTGCGAAGGAGCAGAGAAGAAGTCGTAAAAAAGGAAGAAGACGAAGAAGAAGAAGACACCAACTACAGCAACCCCAACACCAGCACCAACACCAACACGTATCGTCCGAAAAAGCCGGCTAGCTTGATAGCTCTCCCGATATTTTTTGTCAGCGAAATGAAGCAAGCGCACTAGAAAATAAGCCCGCGCTCTTTTACACTCTCCAGCCTCCTCTCCCTTATTCGCTCTCTTTTGAAAGCGTATTCGCTATTCTCTTTCGCTCTCGTGGTAGACTCTAAAAATGCTCCAATATTAAATATAGTCTTTCATTTATTTGCGCAGTGAGCGGCGATATAATTTTCTTAATCGCATAACTTTTATTTTCACTCGTGCCCTGAAGCCGTCCGTCGTCCAGTCACCAGCGCCATCATCATCGGACTCATTGTCTCTGTGCGCAGCGACTGGCGGCGGAGAAGGTTGGGGAGCGGACATGCGCAGTTCGGCACCGGAAGTGTTTGTTATCATCAACACCAGAAGCAGAAGCAGCACCAGCAGCAGCTGTTTGCAGTAGATACATGAATGCACACACACACACACAGACGAACTTTGGTATATATCCTCATGCACGTCCACACATATCTGGACAGCTATGATGCTCACCCATACGGAGCCATCATCCATTCCGTTTGCTGTTATTACAAAATACCGGATATGTTGAACTCATATGGGTTGAATATAATTCCAACAGACCTTTAGACGCTCTTTCACACAAGTAAAGAGAGAACGAGGAAAAGTTTACATGAACAACTCTGATCGTGATTGAGAATAATTACAATTTATTGAACGCTTTGGGCGGTCATGGTCGACTACCGTAGACGCTACCAGAGAGAAAGAAACACGTCTATATTAGAGATTATAAATCAAATATTTTAATTCATGATGATTTAGAATCAGAATCAGAAAATACTTCTTTTCTTTAATATAGGAGTAAATCTTGAATATAGGAATAATAAATATACCGATTCCAGAATTATCATGGCCATTGTTGATAGCGACACTGCTAACAGCAACCATATCATTGAGCGGCGTCAAACGGACAATCACGATGCGTGCATCGCTCGCACTGATTGGTTAAATCGTGGCTTGAGACATGTGCCAACCATCAGCATGTCATGATGCATGTGATTCACTGGCCATTGAGCATCATTGCATCATTGCATCATTGAAACCATTTGAATGGGCATCAATTAACTTGCCAGCTCTGAACATCGATTTCTCGTGCTTAACATAAAAAGTAGCGACGATAATCAAGCTCCTTCCGAGATCGCAAATTATTTGCTATCGAAATAAATTCTCGATTTCTGACTGTGCAACTTCTGGAGAATACTGTTCCCGCACCCTCCCTCTCCGGGAGTAATATACGATATATAACCAACATAATTAGTATTCGAACCAATATAGAGAAAGATATACATGCGCTACTATAAACTCTATGGAATGATTTTTTATATTCCGGAAAAAGCTTTCCAGCATTCACTTTTGGTATTTCTGATTTCAATCACCTGGTTGTCAGTGAAGAGGAGTTTTTTCAGGGCGGACACGTGGTGCTGGTCTTGGAAATCCAAGTAATCGTGGGTGGAATTACATTTCCAACTCGCCTAATAAATTCGCTCCACCGAGGATCTTAAATTGATATCAGTGATCGCGGGAATACAGTTCAGTCTCAATTATAGTTGCTCGTAGCCTATTAATGGTAGAGCTCGCCTTTCTGGTATGAGTAGCTTTAGAAATTCACAATAATCACATCCACTTTGTCAAAACCCTTGTCTTCGATTTTAACATCTCGCTCCATTGCGACAGTGGGAGTACTCTTTAGGTGACGCTTTTGATGGAAAACTTTTTTGGCCCATAGCACTTAGTACAGAGTTCTTTAGCACGTCTTAAATATGTGAAACTTGATTAAATTAAAATATGTACGAAATTCAGAAATGTTAAGAGTATAAAAAAGATACAAGACTATAAAAACCATCGAAGCCAAGTTACGATATTTGCAATGGTTATATTTGCTTTTTGACAAATATTCAATACAATTTTGATCTATTGACTTAATTTGACGAAAATAAAATAAATTAATGAAGCTTTTTCTCTTTGTATGGTTATTTCGCTCCCTTGGAAATTGCATAAACGTAACTAGGAGAAAAAGTTTGCTTCCTTTTTTCCTCACTTAAGTGGCAGAAAATCAAATATTTGATATAGGAAACTCACGAACTCAATTGACCGAAGCCAAGACATTTGGAACTATGAAGTGACGGGGAGGGCGCTGGGAATGAGAGGGAACGGGAGAGAGTTAGAGAGCGAATAGCAGCTGAGAGCGGTCTTCAACTAACCAACTGACTGCGGTCAATTACATTGCAAATCATTGCAGTACGATGGCAAACGTACTCGTATGTGAATAAAATGCATCCGAGGCACTCAGCGTCAGACAGACAAACGGTAAGCTGAAAGTGGACAGCTGCTGGCCAGTCATCCGGCCAACAAGCCACTCAGTAGTGAGCTCCAAGCATTTAAGTAAATTAATTTTTAATTCAGAAGCTCTGTCTGTGTACCTCTTTTCGTTTTATTTTCAGCACTGTTTTGTTCTCCGAGAGAGTGAGAGAAATTTTCGATAGCCTCCGTTTATGTGAAAATAATAGTTAATGAAAAATCCAAAATTAGTTTTATATACTGTATGTAATATAGTTTTTTTTTGTTGCATACTAAACAAAGGACAAAAGAAACGGTAATCATTATTATAATTTCGAATATTGTTGTATTCTACATGAAGTGACATGATTAACTTTAGATTTAATTAACTATTGTAAAAATGTTCTGCAAATACATAATTTCTGACCATTTATTTAAGGTCAAAACATATTACAAGGCCTTTACATCGTTGAAGCTGCTGTTGAAGTTAATTCTGAAAAATCTCTGCCTTTATATAAATATCCTTGCTTCATACGTCGTCCTTCTTTTATACTTCTTCCATCCTTGCACACAGTCAACGCCTCCAACAAACTAATACATATACAGATATGTATGTACGATAAGCATTCACTCATTTATATATACTTGGCACCATTAAAAAATACATGTTAAAACTGTCTGCATAAAAATCATATAGAATATTAAAGCCATTCCGAGTAAAACGTGACTCGGAGGTTAAATTGTGTTGATCAACCTCAGGGCAGAACCGACATCTTCAACGACCAGGAGCAGTACGAATACTGAAGAATATGCTCTTGAAAACAAGCTCCAACGAAGGCTGGAAGCATGTACACCACCGCAGGATTGTACAAGGAAAACTTTACACAAAATTATGCACCGACTTACGACTTGAGGGACTGAATCTATCGCACTATAATTTATATAATGCATGTACGTCGAAATAAATGAATACTTAAGATATACTTACAATAATATATGTATGTATGTGTTATAATACACACATATATAATTATGTATCAAAAGAAGAATTCGACAGTTAAGAATAATCTCAGGACAATCATACCAGATACTTCAAGGATCATCACGATATGGTTCCCTCATATGTCAGCGAACCATATCGCCTACCTACGCCAGCCTATGTCCTGGCTTTTCCGATCCTTATTTCCATTTATTATATGTACATATGTATATGTATATACCGCCATTTAATAACGTGTCTTCGAAAAATCCGACATTTATCAATCATTAATTCATTCAACCCTAACATACATTCATTAACAAGCAACTAGCAAAATTTCGCATGAGGTACGCGAAAGTGTTAATTCACTGTCAGAAAGTTTAGTAAGGATCACTTTCCCGTCGTTTCCTGCGTCAAGACGATTCATAAGGCATGGAAAACGGTTACTAAGAGAACCCTCACTTCAGCTGGGAACAAATTTTTGCCAGAGAGCGTTGTCGCATATGACTTTGATGGGACAGCACCAGTGGAGCCTACAGTCAACGAGATTCTATATTTAGCTATTAACTGGAGCAACTGGAGGTGTATCACCATGATATTGGGCTAGCTTGTGGAAGAGCACAGCCATAAGCAAACAATCGAAGAACTAACGCAATTGTTTCACAGCAAGAAGTTGAAGAGGAGAGTTTGTCAGTGAAGAAGGACGAGCAACAGGATACGGATCGCTACTTAACAACTTCGGTATAATTTTCTTTCAATAAAAGTTACGTATAAAAACGTTGAATTGGATGGTAGAGTAGAAGAACGCATAATATAATTCTTGCTTTTATTATAATAGAGTTGTAAAAATATATAAGAAAATATCGAGTGTTATAGCAAATAGAATCTTTTATTACGCAAATATTTTCATATTTATTTATTACATAATCCAAGATGATTTGATTTTTTAATATCAAATAATTGCGTACTTACATTTGAAAAAGTTTGTGGGCGTGGTGGCGGCAACGGAGCCGGTGGTCTCATTCCGGAGACTGGAAGCGATGGCGGAGCTGGACTGTAACGTGGTTGATGCATGTTCGATTTGGTTTTTAGACTTGTCTTTTAAGCTTTAAAATCTTTCGGAGTCTGAAGATTTATTATAATGATATGAAGAAATTATAGCTAAAAAAAAAACAGAAATAAATAAATTCATGTATATGTATAATGATTTAATTAAAATTTCGAAATAAGGTTGTTGATAAAAAAAAACAAAACCGTAGAAAAAGACTGAACAAGTTGAAAGTATAGGAAAATATTCAAAATTCTACAGTAAATAACTAATATAAAAAATTCGAATTAACTCAAAGTACATTTATGAACAAATTATACATCGCAATGTACTCAAAAAGAAATTCGTGGGAAGATTTACTCTGAGCTTCTATTCTTTATTTTTACATTTCTCAAATGTAACAATATGTTAGTTTCAATTTTCATCTATTGTATCTATTGTTATTGTTAAAAAAATTATAGAAAATATTGTAATAATTATGAAGCGATCTTGTTTAAGACATCTGGCATCACTAAGTCGGCTGATCACGATTTCGATGTTTGATGTTTTGACGTTCCCTTGTGTGCTTGCCGTTTGCTTTTACATTTAAATGCCACATATTGATGCAGAAATGAGAAGAATTAAGTGCAGGGATGTCTCAAAAGCAGAGAAATGCACAACAGAGGCGAAAAAGTTGATGGTACAGAGATGTGCCCATTCGCTTGTTATATGATGTTTCCAAAAAACGGTTTCGCTTCGAGCTAAACTGGTTTTCGCACCGAAAACCAACTCAGTTGATATGGTTCTTGTGAATTAAGCACAAAACTGAGTTTTCAACCCTGTTTCGAAGTTCGAAATACGAGACCTTGCCTCTGTCTACAGCTAATGTGGTAAAAAGAGGTAAATACAATTCTATTCGCATGCAAAAAACCGTCTTATAGATGTATAGATTGTAAAAATAAAACCAATTTTTGTATAGAAACATTTGATCAGCTGAGCGATGTTCGAAAGTCTTAAACCGATTTTTAATTTTTATGGAAACAGAAACCATATTACCTCATTAGCCGCTCACCAAGAAACTCTAAAAATTAAAAAGAAATCTTGATCAATGTAAAGGCCGACTAGCAACTCACAGCTATACCAAAACAAACCCGAAACAGTGGTATATTCGAACTTGTCGAAGGTTAAATACACCTTGAACTTGACGGACCACGCCCAGTTTTGAACAACATCAGAATTGCATAGTATACGATTGCTTAGGTACATATATCGTTGAGTATACAGTAAGTTTACTCTAACTACTGTTTGAATACTATAAAAGTGGGCGGACCTCGCCCATATTCAGCATATTAACAGATAATGTTCGATACCCATAAATGCGGAACAGCTTTTCCTTTCTGCATTATCTCCTGTACGAAGGAGTCTTTCTTATAATTAGCCTGATAACACAGAAAAATAAGCTATTCTTGTTGTTGTTCTTGTATCAGCTGTTATTGTTGTATCCGGTGCTACCGAAAGATTTTATGCCTGGCAACGCTATATTGTATTTATTGTTTTATAGGCTGTCTGTCATTTAAGAAAACATTCCTTTGTAAGCGTGCTATTATCGATATTTATAAACATTTTATAAACGGCAAGAAGAAACGGCTTTAAATAAACAAGTAAGATGTTAAAAAAATTAAAATAATAAACAAATAAATGCAATACTACGGAAATGGTAACTCTGAATAGTATTGGAGTGTTTATTGTACTTTGTTTTATTTATTTTTTCTTATTGCGTTTGTGCCAATTTTTTTATTCTTTTACTTCATGTTCTGTTTACTTCATGTTTGTAAATATATCTATAAATATATATGTATGTATATGTATGTATATAGCAACGATTAAGTCTGAATTCTCCGCAAATTTGCACGGAAATCTTAGCCGCGATTTTTAGTGAACTATACAAAACATGATATCCACCTTTTCTTTTAAAGAACGACGAGGAAAAATCTCGAAATCGCATCCACGTTTATTGCATAATATTTCAAACGAACGCTGTCGTATAAGCTGACTTTTTTTACAAAAAACCGGATACACAACTGCCTTGCAGTTTTTTTTTTACGTTTTTCAGAATGAATTAAAGTTGGCTAGATTCGAAAAAGTGGGAAATCGTATAATATCCTTATAACCCGTATAGAAACCTGGATAGAACTGGGTAAATATCGTTAGTATGGAGAAGAATGAACTACATTCAATAAAAAAGCAGCTCTTATTGGAAAAGTGAGACACGGGAAAAATTCATTATCAGAGAAAAGTTGCCAATTTGAAAGATTTACTCTGTGGAATTTAAAAAATCCTTCTAAAAATTAATAACTATACACAAAAAACATTCCTAATTACATTTACCTACATATTTGCGGTAAATAATTTTTATATGATCTATGAAAAAGCAGTATAACTAATAATTCATTATAATTGCCAACTTACCAATCTATCAGGCACTGAAAAATGCAGTGTATTCTTCGAGTGAGATGATTGTTGTTTGAATTTGATGAGTTAGTAGGAAAATCCAACTAGGATTTCGTTATCATAAAGGGCCAAAATTCAGTTACATATATCTGGTTTCTTCTATTAAAGTGCAATACCTATTTGTTTTGCCTTTGCTTACTGATTTACACAATGCGAATTATAGATTTTGTTGTATTTTATAGCATTGATATTAAATCGGTTTTCTAATGTGTTAATTGAATTTTTTTCATGAATTTCTTTCTCAAATTGATGTACAAAGTATTCAGAATTTATTTCGGTTGTTAATATGTGGAAAAATTTCACTCATTTCGCGACGAAAGGCACCAAATCAGTCTAATATACGATTTTTTCACACTGTCACACCTTTTGGACAACAACTAATAAGGTTTAATTTATTTGTATAACATAAGCGGAGCTAAAACAATTTATGAACTATAAAAATGAAAAATTTTACTTTTTCATATCAAAAATTTCTAAAACTGTATAGCATCTGATGTAACACTCTATGAAACTTCGAAAATTTTTGGGAAAAATAATAAAGTAGTTTTCATGCTAATAATATTTAATCATTGACTTTATTGATTGTATCTTTCCTTTATACTCTTAATTAATTGTCAACAAAAGATATGTTGCACAAGTCTCGAATGCACAAACGTCTTGCCATAATTTGCGGCGAATCTTTAAAATGGCCAACATTATCTGATAGTAAATGTCATATTCTACTTTGTTGGCTTCTGCCTCTCACCTTGTTCATAGTCATCCTTCACAACAGCTGTACTGCAAAGGGAATTGAATTCGCTTAGTTTTGTTCTTCTATAGCGTTAACGTTATGTTAGGTTAAGCTTCGGTAGTTTACCAGGGTGTTAAAACCGAGGAGAAGTATTTTAGAAAACATAATAATATCCCAGTTGGAATTTCACTAAGGAAATTCTTGTGTACTGGTTCTTAAAATAGAAATTATTCTTCATGCAGCCAGAGAGATGGGGAAATTCCACCAAATAGACTGCGCTCCTCACACCATTGCAAAATTGTGGCTCCCCCCATCTATAGCAAACTAACGAACCAAGCTATTGCGAAATCGACACAGAAAGGACAATGACAGCAGAATGACATTCAAATGGCAGCTGAAAATTATGGCCCTTATAACGAAAGAAACTAACTTCCTCCATACGATATGCATAACTTGCTCGGCTATATATGCAGGTGAAATCGGCGCGTTATTTTGAAGGGAGAAAAAATATAGCAATCTCAAATAAATCAAAAAAGGTGGGAAATTTCAGAAGGGATTTGTTGTTGTATTTCTTTCCTCTCACTATTGCATACGAAGTTCAACACACCCACATTTCGCAAAACAACTGGCACTGATTTTAATCAACTTCAAAATGTATTTTCTTTACTGTGTTTAAATTTGAGTTAAGAATAAAAATTATGAGGTCTTTTCAATTGCATTTTTTAATTCCAAGTAGTTTGCTTTTTCTTTTCTTTGTGTTGCAAAATTATGTGATTCTTTGGCAGCCGCTAGCAGCGAATTATTTTTTCATTATACAATATATTCGCATATAAATATTTCTGAACTTTCCTTGCACTTCGGCCAGCACTTTTAAACATTTATTATGTATTTTTGTGTAGATATAAATGCGCGTGCCGCTTTTTATATCGGTTTAATACGTTTGTAAATAAATTCATTAATGAAGAGAAAATATCGGCAGAGTTCGACGCTAATGCATAGTTTAAAGAAATGCACGTAGAGTAATTTACAAAACTCGATATTTAAGCGAATGAATTAAATGCGTTAGATATTTCATTTATATATTTAATGTTGCGCCAATAAAAATAACAAATATGTTATTCTTTGTTCGTCGCTTTTATTTTTGTGTTGCTATTGCACTTGTTTTATTTGTGTTGCTGGTGCACTTGTTTTTAGTCTAAAACTACTGGGAGTACCTGCGCCTCGCCTAATTTAGCTTTAAATTTGCAATTCAACCAATTATCTATCAAAACTATATCTCCTCGTCGTTATATTCAACTTCGATTATAAATGGATTTACTTTTTAACATAGCTAAGTTTTATAAAATTTATTGCAAACAAGACAAATATATTCACAAACTTTCTCAGACTGCAATTCGCATGCAGAGAAGATTGGCAGCAACAAAAACTTAAGTAAAGAAACGTCACTAATATTTGAAGTTTGGTTTCGAACGAGTCTCAAAGAGAGGAGCATTCGAAACAGCACTGCCAGATAGATTTAATCGATTTGTCGTGCCTCTTAAATTCTCCGTATTATCACCTGGAACACTGGATATTATCAAATGGACAGCTAGTGTGCAAATGTTTTCAAGTATCAATAGCGTCTTTATACATATATTAGAATTAAATATTAATTTAGCAAATAAAACGAATTATTATTACCTGCAAAAAATTGCTTTAAACAAAGAAATATCCAATATTTTATTTTGTTTAAAAATTTTTCCGTTGCGTTTTCAGTTATGTTTTTTTATGCATTGTAGCCGCAAGGGCTTCGCGGAAAATTTGCATGCAGGTAACAAGAGAAAATTAAGTGAAAATGGAAACTTTTATTTTCTGTTTTGCTTAAGTGAAAGCGTTTACAGACTCACTCTTAACCCTTTACACGTACAAAATTTGAGGACGGCTAATGGTCGGAAAATTGAAGGTTTTGTAATGTAGCAGAGAACAACTTTAGTGGTTCGCTTGACATCGTCCTATGATGGCGTATTGTGGCATGGGCCAATCTCATCTCAAAATTAGAATCTCATAGATAATGGTATAGTTCACTTCGAATTCGCCGCTTTAAAAATCGGTTTGGTGGATAATTAACCAAAAACATGGCCTTAATTATTATGGCTCATCATTCTGACGACAGAATGATGAGCACCGAAATGCTACCCACGTAAATTAGTTGAAGTGAGTTTTGGTCAAAATAAATGTTGGTCAGAATTCTCTTTACGAATTAAACATTCTGCTTAATAGTTTTGTTGTAAAACCTCAAAACATAAAACACATAAAACAAAACATAAAATTAAATATTTAAAGTGATATTAGATTAAATATTAAATAAATGAAGATAATATAATAAATAATATTATAGATGATTGAAGATAATATAAAGATAAAATAATTAAATATTTAAAAAATATTAGATTAAATATTATATAAATGAATAAAAATTGTTCGACGATCAGTCGAACCATCAGTTTTTTTTGAGAATTGAGATTGTAAAAGTTGAGGTAAAAAAGCTACGATTGATTCAAAATACAATTTTCACAACAACTACGATTCAAACATATAGAATGCAAAAAATTTAACTTTAACATTTTTGAGAAGTACTTAATTTTTGAGTTAATTTTAGTTAGTTTAGTTATTATTATTATGGAGGTTTTTCCTTCTGTGGTTAATTTATTTTTTACTGTTTTCAAAATACAATTTATTCTTTTGTAAAAGTGTAGTTTTTTTAAGAACTTTCAGAAAATTTTCAAGAAGATAAAAAAGGTGGGCCATCCGAAAGTTTCTTTTAAAGATTCGATTTTCTTAGAGTAATTTACTTTAGTTTAGTTAATTTTAATGGTTTTGTTGTTTGGCTAATAATTAGTTAAATAAATTAACATACAAAAAAAGGTGGGCCATCAGAAAGTTTCTTTTAATGATTCGGTTTTTCGCAACTTCCCGGCGATTCTCAACAAATCTTATGACCTTTGACCGCCGTTTTGGTTTGTGGCACAACCTGTGTTTTCGTTGTCACCACGGGTTTTCTCAGCGATTCTCAAAAGATAACATGAAATTGGTAAAAGTTAAACCTGGTAAATCGTAAAAAGTTTTTTGTGTTGTTTTTTGTTGTTGTACACAATGTTGTTAGGCACAACCAATCAATTATTTAAAGCTTCAGCAGAACTGCAAAACTTTGTGTACAGTACAAATGAATTAGCTGCGTAGAAATAATTTTATCCACGCAGAAATTTTCCTTTTAAATGATTTCAGAGAATGACTGTAATCGTGACGAAGCACATTCATATTGGATGTGTATTTATTGTTCTTCTGTACAGTACGGAGGAATAATTTGTCACGATTGATTGTGGAAAAACTGGAAATTTGTAATTCGCTGACTTTTGCGAAAGCACTGAGGCATGCAGTGGATAAGAAGTGGAGAAACAGTCGTCGAAGAAGCATTCGGACGTGTCATTCGGTTTTTGTACATGCTAAAACTTCACCTTCTTCTTTTTTCTGCTCGCATGCTTTTTAAAACTTTTATTTTGCACAAAATTTTCTTTTTATTTCATTTATATTAATAATAAAATAATTAATTAATTAACAATAGCAATTATAGAAATTTGAATGAATAAAACAATCGCCGTTCTCGGAAATTCTCAACTAGCTTTCTTGCATACTCGGTTTTGATGGTTTTTCACGCAGCCTGTTAAAAAGAAACCTGATAACTCTGGCTGTAAGATAAAAATCCTTACGGTTTTTATAAAAGTAAAATTTTCGATGTTTTTATTGACAATTTCGTTCTTTAAAAATCCTAAAAATTGGATAAAATTTACAAATTGCAGAAGACACTTTTCAGTTTTACATTTTCATTTGTACATGCAAAGTACACACATTCTCAACAATTTTACAAATTCAACCATTATTTACAATTCAAAAAAGAAACAATTACAACATCACACAAACTATTGTTCAAATGTAAGCAGCATCTGATTTATATTAATTTTTATATTCTAAAATGGAGCTAACTAGTAAAAGAATAAAAATAAAAACGCCAACTTATTAAAGCAACGTCTTGCTGCCAAATTAAGTACATGATTCCGTACAAATACATACATCTCTAAAAAAGTCCGTTGCTTTAGAAGTGGCGTCATCGATCACTACATTCTATTGTTCTACCACGCCCAATTGGGTGCCACTTTGTCAAAGTCCCACTCGTCCGGATGACCCTCGTGGTCAACCGTATCCAGGTGTTCCGACGCCTCTGACCATTTGAACGGCCTGTTGTCCATCTGCCGCAATCGCACAATCGCACGCATGTCGTTGCGCACCGGACGGCTCTCGGTAATCAACTCTATCTCGGCCAGTTGGGCAGCGTCATCGATCGTTACACTCAGCCGGTCATCGCCCACGGCGGAGACCGTCATCGATTCTGCTCCCACTTCTGCTGCTGTAGCCGATGTCGCGTTATGTGTCAAACGTTGCGACAGGTGTTGCAGCCGCATGAAGATCGGCCCGGCGAACGCGTGGTAGTCGCTCACTCCGATGCGCGCGTTGTAGGAGAACAGCTTGATGTCGATGTTGCCATAAGCGACGGACGCTTCGCC
Organism: Myopa testacea; assembly: GCA_949629155.1. NCBI lineage: Eukaryota > Metazoa > Arthropoda > Insecta > Diptera > Conopidae > Myopa > Myopa testacea. Next base: position 26,937,949 of record OX451348.1, read on the forward strand.
CAGCAGGTCGCCACGGAAGCCATGAGTACGCAAATAATTGTCAACCGCTTCAAGATTCGTGAGTTCAGCCTCGTCGGCTGGCGTCAAATCGTAGCTGAAATTATCGCGCGTCACGCCGCCAGCCTCGAGCATTTCATCGAAGTATGGCACACCAGAGGCTATCCAACTCGAGTTGCCCGCCAAGATGAAGTCATCGGTGACATCCCTCGAATGCAAGCGGCCGGGCAACTGTTCCACAATCCACACCATACCTTTGTGCACATTCTGACGCTCGTTGTCCAGTAGCAAAGCAGGTTCTTTCGTCTGCTGATCCGTTGTGGAGTTTAAACTAAGTGCTGAAGTCGCTGAAGTCGCCGGAGTCGCTTCGTTTACATTCAGCTTGTTCATGTCTACGGTGATCCACTGCTTGGAGCCGGTGCAGGGATGTCGCGACATCGCTTTGGCCCAGGTACGTCGATTCTGGGAGATACGATTGGCGGTCATGACGCGAGCCGCCAGTGGCACCGATTCATGCACATCCACCGCACGCCAAAGGTTCAGGTTCTCATTCTTGATGCCCACTCCAGCAACGATCGACTGCACCTGGCGACCTTTGATGATGTAAAAGTCATCGGTTGAACCCAAAATACCAGGATAACCGGTGAAGGTGATGTCCACACCGGGCACCGTATTCGTACGCTGATTGGGCGTGAAGTGGTAATGGAATTTGTACCGTTTCTGTATGCGCAACATCGACGAATAGCTGCCTGCGGTGCTGTGGCCAAAAAGCAGCTTCCACGACGACGAGTCGTCAGTTCGAAAGATACGCGTGAGCATCGTAGCACTGGGCAGGAAGAAGTTCTTATCAGCTCCTGACTCTCCACCGGTTTCATTGCTGGCCAAGACGAAGTTTTCAAAATATATTTTCAGATCTTGTATATCGGCGGCAGCATTCATTAGCAGCAAATCGGAGAATGGAATCTCTTCCTCGAGGTCCGAGCGGGCACGTTTGGCGCCACGCCTGTAACCAGTCTCAATGCCCTCCAGCTGGTTATAGTAGAGGCCGATCTGGTGCCAGTAGTAATCGTGTTCAGCGCGCTCCGAGGCCAGCTGCTTGATTTTGACATAGTTTTCGGTGAGTAGATCACGCAACCAGGTGCAAAAATTCTGCGATGCCTCATCGCGTTCGCAGGAGGATTCGATGGTGCTGCAATTTAAAAGGAATAAAGCATAAGAAGCGGATAGAGTGTGTGGACTAACGATCGATTTGAAGATAACGTACTTTCGCCACTGATTGTAGATGTTGTTCCAGGTCAATGAACCCTCTAGTATACCAGCACCGTAGGCCTGAACCGAGTCCGGATAAGATCGTTGAGTCTCGATTTCGATTTGTGCCCAACTGAAATCGAAAATAGAAATTATATAGGACTATAAGACCTCCAGATAACACAATACAACATATGTAGCTACAAGAAAAATTTAAAGATTTTTTTATTTACATATTTAATAGAACCTTTCTATTATACTCGTATTTCTCGAGAATAATAAATATTATACATATTTCTCAAGATCTAAAGACAAATATAATACAACAATTTGCAGTACATATATTCCATGTAATATTATTTCTAAATAATAGATAAATAATTGTATATACTACGATATAATTATTTTGTTTGCTTGTGTTATGAAAATAAAATAATTCATTAGAATTCACAATTATTTGAACTTCCTGACCTTTTAATAGATGTGAAATTCAAAGCCTCTCTCTCTCTCCCGCTCTCCCGCTCTCCCACTCTTCATCTCTTCCTTCTCACTATTCTTTTCAGGAAGATATTAAATTGAAACCAGACAAACAAACGTCATCAGATGTTTTATTGCTTAATAAGTCGAGCGATCTTGACGGACCGATCTTAATTGATTTCACTGCATATTTTAAATTCTTCCATTCACTAAGAATCACAAGAAATTCATTTATTCAGAAATTACAATGGAAGTCTTTCCTTAAAAAATGTCCACGTTTTCCGGTCTCAAGAGATTTCGAAAGCTTCTATAATATTTAATCTTTTAGGTATTTAATAATTTCTTAAATCAGTCGATGGGCTCGCACTCTCAATATCATAAATATAATAATGATAATCCAATTTATAGAATTTTGACACTTCTAAGTCACCCCCACACTGATTGTGTAAGTTTCCACAATATATTGTCAGCATTTTAGAATCTTTTTAGAGATTAAATAAATTATGGCATGCGATTAAGTTAAGAGTCATTTGTGAACAGAGGATGGAATATATAAGATACACTTATATAAGTATAAGTGTCACCACACTGATTAAGGATTAAATGTATACTTTAATGTCACAATCATATCGCAAGATATTTCGTGGTTGTTACATAAAAAGTGTGACATCGTCGATTGCAGACATGATGTGATAGAACAGAGGAGAACTCCATAAATCCAAAGAACATTGTAAAACCATTTACGTGTACAATAGAAGGAAGATGGAAAATCTTCTTCCGGTTGTTATATTTCAATGAACGAAGACTAAAGACTTCAATCGGATGAAGACGATAGTGTTTGGTATACTAACTCATTGGATATACTCATAAGTCTGGGTAAGTTGAAGTCAATAAATCGATATGTTCAAAAGCTGAAAGGGAAAAATATTTTGATCCTTCCGGATAGCCAAGCTGCTCTTAAAGATCTGGAATAAATCTGGAGTCAATCCATCATTTTGCCCGCGATACCAGCTCATAAGGAGAATTTAGGAAATGGAAATGTTAAACCAGTCGCTCGAGAAAATTGAATTGTTATTCCGGCCAAGTAAAGAAACTTAAATGTCCCAAACTATTTCTACAAAGGTAATCAGCAGCAGGATCGCAATGGATGGAGTATTAGAAACATGGGAAACTGGGATATCATCAGTGATTACAGAGGCTTGCTTCGCCGCTGTTATAATAATAATAATAATAACAAAATAATTACGAATAATTTAACTTAACTTAAGGTAATTTTAATAAAGCAATTTACAATTAATCAACGATTCACCGCATTCACTTACCCATTCTCATAGATTGAATCTTTGTAGCATATTCTGGCTGCCCCTTTTGGAATGTTGAGAAGATCATTTTGCTGCTTCCAGTACTCGATCTGAAAGCCAACGCTTTTGGTCCAAAACGCGGTGGCACAATAGGTGCCATCGTAGACGGGTCGCTCGATGTAGCTTATAAAGAAGGCACCGATTACCAGGAGGCCAGCGCCGATCAGAATGTACGTGCCGATGCGCGTCTTCTGCCACGATGCGCCGACCACTTTGAGTGTTGTTGTTGTTCCCGCCGTCTTGAAGCTGTTGTTGAAGTACGGTGAGGGTCTCGAGACGTGTGTGGAAATTGCGACTGTGATAAAACGTGAAGGCACGGAACGGTGACTTCCGATGATTCGACGGATTGAAATTGCGGTGGGTGATTGATGATGATGAGTGGAACGGGTGGGTGGTAAGTGGGCGGGGAAGGAGGGCTATGATGTTTAGGATTAAATGTAAGAGTTGTTTTCAGCTGAGGTTGTAATTAAGATCGGCTCGTGTTGCATATGAGTGAATAATCGTGTTGGTGTCGATGGTGTTGGCCACAACCACTGGCCACTTGTGAACGTGGCTGGTGAGGGGGTGGGAGCAGGAGCAGGTGCAGGTGCAACAATTGTAAGCGGCCACTTTATCGAATAAAACGACCAACTCGGTCATCGGAGATGTTGTTACAAAGCGATGTGTTTGTTTCGGTGGATCTGAAGTTATTGTTTCTTGAAAATATGATGAATATTGTGTTGATTGACTTGAGGAATGTTTCCCGGAGGTTTATGCTTTTATTTTTTAGAAACTGGAACTCTCTTTTGTTTTGTAAAAGCCAAAAATTCTGATTTCGATTTCGATTTCTTTACAGTTTACTCTCGTTGCTTGATGATGGTTATAAAGTAGGATTGACGGCAGCTGCTTCAAATTTCCCTGGAAAAATATTAAAAAAAAAAAGAAAAACATAAAAGATAAGAGAATAAAATATTGTGTATAAAAACAGGAAGAATAATTAAACTAAAAAACACCTTAAAACGTTTATGGCTTTCGATACGTAAACTGAATTAATCCTGTAATGATTCAACATTTTTATTTATAGCCACATTCCACTCTTTAAGCTCCTAGCTAACATGAACGTTTTGGCCAATACGAAGCCATGATATTCACCACAAATTCCGTGATAGAAATTTTTGGTGGTTTTCTTTTTGTAATCTCATTATCTCATTATTTTTATTTTATCGCTTTGCATGGTTTTTCCTTTTTCATTGCTTCTCTTTGATTTTTAAAAGTGGTCTGTTTTTTTTTTTCAAAGCAAGTTTTTTCTTTTGCCTAATAAACTTGGCAGCACTTTTTAATTTGATCTAACTGACTCGGTTAGCAGCCGCATCCGCATCAGCATCATAATTATACTGATAATCATCATCATCATCATAATGGTCGTGGTTTTCCTTTTGCAAGAATGTTTTCATATCTGTTTACAATTAAATTTAATTGTTTTATTGTTGTTGTATTTGCTTTTTTGCATCATTAAGCATTGTATTTAAGTTGTTTCTCGACGTTGAAAGATTGCTCTACTAAATTATAATTTTTATACTTTTGTAAATAATTTAAATATTATATCAAACAACGTTTTATTTGCTTTGATCTTAGAAACAATTTTTCGTTTTTTCCTTTTTGCTCCTTAATATTTCAAGTACAAAGTATATAAATAGAAAAAACAGCCGAAAAGTTGTGAAGAATTCGATTCAAATAAAAATTTAAATAGTCTAATGAAAACAAGGGGCAAGGAACATTAACTAAAAATGCATTTAAAAATAATATTTCAAAAATGTATCTTGTCATTAAATTAATTTAATTTCTATAACAATTATTAATAGTATATAATTTAATTTTAATATAAAAAATTTTCAACGATTATGAATAGTTTATAAATAAATTAAAATCAGACATAAATATACAAACTTTTCATTGTTCATTGAAGGAAAAAAAAACCATAGACAGCGTACGTATTATTAATAGTTTCCATTAAATTATTAACATGTTAATAAAGATGTTTACATTTCTTTCTTTTTACACCTCTTTGTGAAAAAAGTTCGACGAGAGAAATTTTCATGCATGCTTGCGAAAAAGTTGAAGAACAAAAAATAGCTCGAAATGCGATAGAAATAAAATTAATGTGTAAAAATAAATATAAGAAAATTAACAACATTATTATAAATAAAACTGATCGGAGGAATTTTTGAGAAAAATTATAAAAAACACTGCTTTAAAAAAGATTCACAAAGCATCATTCAAAACGCAATCAAGTGAAAATCTGTTTCTCTTCTTTTTTTCGTTGTTCTCTTGAAGATGGTTCGGGTAGGAATTTGATCGAAGTTTATTTTACTTTAATAGGTTTTATGTTTAAGCTTGCGAAATTTTATATAGTAAAATATAAAAGCTTAAAATCGAAAGAGGATGTGGAACAGCGGGTGATTAATTTTTAAAGAGAGAGTATTTTTAGAGATTCCAATTTAATAGGTGAGTATTGTAAGGAATAGAAAAAAAAAAAAAAACAAAAACAACAAAAAGGAAAACAAACTCACTTTTTAGCTAGTGTTAAAAATTTCAATATCTCGAGAAAAATATGAGAAAAATTATAAATATGAATTCAGATAACAATAAAATAAAACCAAACAGCACAGAATTGCAAATCATTGAAAGAAAAATAAAATGTTTACTTAAAAACTAATCAAATCCATGTTACAAGTATTACGTGTGTAATGAATGTTTTGTTTTACAAAAAAATAACAACAACACACAAACAACCACCTGTGAATCGTTGAATCTTTTCTGTTCTGTAACACGAGCGAATGAACAACAGAATTCAGTTAATAATTCTCACTCGTATATTTACAAAAAAAAAAAAAAAAAAAATAGATGGTTTTTATTTCCGTTAATGTAAATTTAATGTGTGTTTTTTGGTTGTTTGTTGTTGTTGTGGTTGTTGTTGTACATCAATTTCAATCGCAATTCAATGATCATTCATCAATCGACGGCAATTAAATGGGATTTCAGTTCGAGTGCTTGAATCTTTTCTTTTATTTTTCTTGTGATGGCTGAAATAACGTTGAGCCACACGATATGTGAGTATAATACGTTGTTCTTTACGTACTTTACGATGTTTTTATATTTCATATTTTGTGTTATTTTACTACGTTTTTAAGTACAACACAAAAATCTTTTCTTTACACTTTCGTGATTAGATTACGCTTTTTTTCTTTTATTTTGAATACATATTTTCAAATACGAGTATATTTAAAATATTTCTATAATTATACGTATTTTTCTTTTGTACAATTTTTCATAAAATACTTTGTCGAAAATCAAAATAATAAATTTATTGGCATTCTTCCATCTTTTCATACCATAAAACGTAACAAATTTTGATTTATATGAGTATTTATAAATATTTACATATATTCAGAAACGTATTCATAGACTTTCGATTGTAAATCTAATTTAAATGTAATTATTTTTGCATGATTTGATAATTTTGACGTTATGAAAATAATTATTATTGGTTTTAAAATTTATTAAAATTAAATTACATGTTTTATTCATGATATGTACATACATACATATGTACAAGTGTATATGTTATTCATCTCTAAGATCCTATAAGTTATAAGTACCTTTTAGTCCCGGGTTCAGGAGAAATCGTATCCACAAGTCACCCCATCGAAATACTGCAAAAGAAGTAATAATGGTCAATAGTCAACTTTGGATTACTGAATAGCACCAAATACATGATATATGTATGTATATTTATTGTATAACATGAATCATGTCCTTTTAGTGTTAGAAATCTTCTTCATTCATAATAAAAGGAAAATCAAATCACGATTTAAATACAGTTGCGTACAGCTAATTAGAACCGTCATGAGGATGAGGTGAGAAACTATATAAGGATTTCTATAGTGTTTTCATATATAATATAATGCATGTCTAATATATGAATCCATACAATAATATAGGGATATATGCAAGTATATTTAAATCATATGATTTCAAATAATTGTTTAGTCTACAAAAATAGCATTGTTTATCTTTAAGTTCTTCCTCTCTTCTTCTTCTTCTTCGTATTCCCCCATCCAAGAATACCACTCTTTCAAGTGCATAATATTTGCTTTTGTATCGTGACGTCTGCGGAAATTTAATACCGATTACTTGCGTTGCATAACGACTGTAGTGCGGTTTTATGATATCTCTAAATAATAAATAATATTATACAATGTGATATGTTATCTTCTCGTGCCAAATCAGGCGCCGCGTGATTTATTTATTTTCTTATTTAGATTATTTTGCACGAGTGCAGAAAATCTCCCTCCTCATATCCCACGCTCATCTCTCTCTCCTCCTCTCTCTCTCTCCCTCTCTTTCTTTCATGCACTCTTAAAAGTTCTCATAAATAGTAGATTGTTTATTATTGAAGCTGATCCGTGTTTTAATGGAATGAGTGGATGTCGCTTGCTTATAACAACAACAACAACAACAACAACAAGAAACCCGGGATGGTGGTCTGTTGTGGGTTGTGGGAATAAAACGTCTTCCACCCTTCTTGGATTATTAATAATTATAAATTGATAAATAATAATATAATAATAATAATATAAATTGATAAATAAAGTGAAATCCGGATATAATTAAATATTTATAGACTTTTATTCGTCGATAAACATACATATGTTCTTTTTTACCAAATACATACATGTATGTACGTATGTACATGTATCGTGTAGGGAAGGTAAGTTAAAAACTACCCTTAACTATGTATAGTGTGCAGACCCTTAATTGTTTATAGTGTACACACAGAAATAGTAACTATAAAGTAACAAACAGGGGGGGAGACTCGACTTAAGACTCGTATTATGTATATTATGTATCGTGTTATGTACATACATATATACTACATGACTACTATGTAAATCTATCTTTAACAACATTTTATGCCAGGTGATGTAAATGAAATGAATTCATTCGAGTGAATATTTCACTATATAGTGTAATAAAGTGAAATAAAAAAGTTAGCAAATATTGTAGCTTCCTCATTTTACAATCCAGAAACTTCCGAACATCAGCTTTTGCTGCTCTTTTCATTTCATTTGCAACAGTGTAATTAAACTCAAATCAATTGAAATCTAAATCAAAGTCTACATCAACATCACTAATAAAAATACTCGAAATTTCGATGCCGATATGATTCTAATATGATATGATATGATATGACATGACATAACCAAATAACAGTGGAAATGCATTTATATAGTGTTCTAAATACGAGTGTTAATAGTTTTTCTATAATATATACACAGATACATATTACTTTGCATTCATCCAGTTCTACAATAGATAGAGTTTTAAATGATCTGACAAGTGATGCGTGTAAACAATCTGCTCGAATAGATTTTTACACATGTTATAGTATTTCCTAGTTTTATATCTATAAAAAAATAGAATAGAATAAACAATTACTTAAGAGCAGACAAAAGAATTGATATATTTACAGGCTGGGCGAAAAGAAATTCACTGAAATTCACTGATTTACGATCGATAATAATTTTGCAAAGATGTAAAAATGAGAAAATCAACAACGTGATTCTTTTCGTCGATCCACTTTTCACGAGCAATAAATCATTTTCAGGAAAAACTTCCGCAGATTATTTGTTTTCTTAAATTTCCTTCGATCTTTTCATATACTCGGTTGTATATAATGATATATGTAAGATATTTGAATATCCCCCCGTGTATGTTTCTTTTTTTTTCTCTCTCTCTCTCTCTCTCTCTCTCTCTCTCTCTCTCTCTCTCTCTCTCTCTCTCTCTCTCTCTCTCTCTCTCTCTCTCTCTCTCTCTCTCTCTCTCTCTCTCTCACCCTTTCTATTGCGGCTTAATTAGAATGAAACCATTAAAAAGTTAAACTTCACTTTCTGTTATCTTATCTTTTGTTATTTAAATCTAATTTTTCGAATATTAATTAACCCTAATATTAATCATTATTCAAGTAATATTAAAAACCCCCCAATTAATCAGTGAATAATTAGTTTTGCATTTTTAAAACACTTCATTGAATGTTTCGAGTGCTTAATAAGTTCTATATTACTATAAAAACCCGTATATAGACATCTGTATGTATATTTATATGTATTTCTATACCCATACATATTGTATATTCGTATATATACTCATACATACTCAAATCGTATAACATTTCACTCGGTATGTGAAAGATTCTGGTTTAATTATCTTGTCTGACGATAAGTTGAGGAACGAGTTGGCGTTGAAGTTGAATGAATTACATCCGACCAGATAAGAAATCTTTCGATAAGGATTGAAATCTAAACGAGCATGCTTTCAGCACATGTTGATTGTCAACATCAAGTATTCTTTTAATAAACTGTTATTAAAAAAGATTTCCTCAGTTTAAATTTCGTATAAAGTGTATATTAAATATGTATATATAAGTTAAATTTTGGATTAACTTTAAAATACTTGATATAAAAGGTTCAATAAATTTAATTTAAGTGCAATTGCCAAGGTTGAAACATTTTAAAATAACAATACTTTGTTAGATCAAATATTTATAAATACATAATATACATATATTGTATAATAAGTAAAAATAATATTAATTTTAAGTATTTTAAAGTATTGAATTTGTACTTTCTTCATATCAATATTATTTCAACTTTTTGTAGTATTATTTTGACAAATAAAATAGTGATCTTCGATTATACTACAATAAAGAATGATTGATAATGAGCTCTGTTAAAAATTGTAAAAAAATATTGACCATTTCTGAGGTGATTTCTGATCAGTATTCTTAATTTGTTTAATTTGTTTCCATCATTAAACATCATTAAACATCACTTCAGAGTAATTATCTCTCTTAAATTTATCTCTAGTCGAAGAATATACGAGATGAAATTTTAAAAAAAGGTTTTTGTTTTTCTACACTTTACAAAATATTTACTAAATATTGATTTAAAGTTTCAGTTGTTTAACTACATATATTTGCGTTTTACATTCTTTCAAACGCTCAACAATAATATAATTCGTTAATAAAATGTTTTATTAACTTTCGTTTAGTATTCGAAATACAGTATTTTTTCTGTATTCTATTTCTATTTCTTCTATTTTTATATATGTATGTATAGTATATCAACATGTTTCGCTTTTATGTAATTTTTGGTTATTTATATCGTAGCTTTTATGTTGAATATTTCATTTATATTTTTATAGATAGTTTTTATTGAAATAAAGTTTTTATAAAACTTAACTCTAGTAATATATATATATAGTATGTACATATGTATATCTATATACATATACTTCTATGTACATATGTATGTCTATAGTTTGAACTGTACTTAAATTCGTAACACGTGTCGCTGAAAAAACGATCCATTGCTCCGATATATACACTTCTTTTGACACATAAAATAATATAGCGAGAAAAAAGAGTATATGTAACCCAAGTATTTCATGGGTTAAGTAAAAATTGCTAATTAACTAGTTACAAAATAAACGAAACCAAAGAGAAAGAAACTAATATATAAACTTACAAAACACGCCAGCAAAGCAACAAAATCTCACAACAACAGCAACAACAACAACACCGTCATATACGTCCGTCGCACACGAGCGTACCTTATAAACTGATCACATAATGGATATAGTGCTTTATAATACTCCTAGTATTGAGAAATAGTAGAGCAAAAAAAAGAAAAAAAAGGCCAAATCGTTGACAGAGAAAACACTGATTGCATTTAAAATTAAGAGACTTTATCTGCAGCATTTAAAAAATAGAAAACATAAATTTAAGAAGAATATTTAAAAGAATTAACTTGTGAGACTAGTAAAGAGAGTCATAAAGAGAGATGGAGAGAGGAAAAGAAACACTAAAGAAAGAGATGTTTACGCATAGCGTCATTCAAATGACAGGTGGGGAGAAACTCTCACATTTACGCTAGATACTGATCAATCAAACTGTCAATTATTTGATGTACCATGTATAACATGTTACTGAAGTTATACTTGCATATACTATCATACTATACTAGAAGATTATGGGAACTAATATTATTAAATGAGCATATAATAACTGGCCTTAGATTACCGGTAATAAGTAGAAAATACATTAAAAAACGCTCATTAAGAGCGTCAGAAAATAAAAGTTATTTACTCGAATAATGAAATCTCTTTTCCCTCTTAAAGAGTGTCCTCTGGCATTAATAGTAGAATATAATTTCTTTTATTTAATATTAAATATTATTATTTATTATTTTATTATTTTAACATTTTACAAATATAAAGCACGTTCTTATTTTGTGTACTCTTTATTAAAATTTGTTAAACTCTTCCAGATTTCAATCTCAAATTATTAGAGGTAAAATAAACCGAATTCTTTTCTCTATATTTCGAACAGAGAACAAATGTGCCATAAAGTTCTGTCTAACTTCCTCAGAGATCTCTAGATCTAAATCTCTACCTCAAGGAAACAAAATAATCTATAAATAGTTTTTTATCTACTCGTAGCTATCTAGTTTCTATAATTTATTTCCGGTTGAATTTTTAAATCTAAGATTAAAATAGTGCCAGAACTCTCAATTCTCATTCTAACGATTTATTTTGTATCTTTTCTAATTCTCATTAATTTACTTAATCTCTTCAAAGTCTAAAGTTAAAATTAAACTCTAGCAAAAAAAGGCAAAAATCTCTTAATTTTATTCTTAGCAAATCTGGTTTAAAAAAAGAGTTGTTTTTAGTTGAGTGAGTTCAAAATAAGTACGTAGCGAGTACGAAAGCGTGAGTTTTTGAGTTTTTGCGCGTGACAACAACAACAACAACAACAACAACGATTACAAAATTTTTCTCAAAGAGCAAATAATTCACACATTTTAAAAATATGTAATATATTACATTGTATAACATAAACATATGTATGTATATGTAGGTATGAATTTATGTATATGCATATGCACACCTTCGTATATGTGTATATGTATGTCATAAATGTATGCATGTATGTACTATATATTGTGTGTATGTCTATATGACTGCACATGATTGCGATTAACGAGAACTGTAAAGTCAACACTTGCTTCCTTTATTACATGTCTGTAAAAATTTGAGCTGCTGCACTTTTAAGTTATCGTCTACCTGTTGATCGGGTAACTCGTTGGTCGGTCGGTGGCTGTTCGATTACAGGAAATGTTTTAAAATACGCATCACACATTTTTATCTATTTTTCAAAACACGATAGATAACTGTATCTAATAAAATATCATCGATTTATCATCATCATTTATTTATGATGATGAGTTTAAGTCATTTAAATCTCGAAAATAATTGCTGTTAGAGTTTCGAATCGTTTGAAAAATTGTTCGAAGTGTAATAAAGTAAGAAGAAGATGATGATAATGATGATGGAAGTGAAGCTTCTACCTGCCAGATGAAGTTGCTCCTCATCGGATTTGCTAATGAAACCTGTTGAAGTCTTTAGTCTTAAGATAAAAGACTAAACTCCCTCACTCTCATCCTCTCGACGTTTCACTACACTCACTCTCCCTCTCTCCCTCTCTCTCCCCCTCTCTCTCTACCCCTCTCTCTCTCTCCCCCTCTCTCTCTCTCTTTCTCTCTCTCTCTCCCCCTCTCTCTCTCTCTCTTTCTCTCTCTCTCTCCCCCTCTCTCTCTCTCTTTCTCTCTCTCTCTCTGTCTCTCTCTCTCTCTCTCTCTCTCTCTCTCTCTCTTTATCCTCTCTGCTCACCTGGTCGCAACAACGAACTCTACTCTCCACAGACCACTTTCTCAATATCTAGCCTTCATTCTTTACTCTTTATTGAGTCTTATCTGTCAAAGATCACACAATTTTCTCAATTTTTTTAAAGAATCCTCTCTGAGCGGAGTTCACTCAGAGAGGGATACTCTTACTCTCTCAGTTAAAGAACAAAATTCATTCATTCGAATTCCTTGAATGCTGTGTCTTTTGATTTGTCTATGTTTCAATTTTAATAGATTATAGGTTTTCTTTGACAGATTTTCTTTAGAATAAAACGAAGATTAATAGTTGAAATGAAGATTAAAAGATGAAGTCAAATGAACTTAATTTGTATTGTTATTTAATGGAACAAGACTTCCATTGAAGAAGATAACAATTTTTTAGAAAAATAAAAAATATAAACAATAAAAATCTTAAATTATCAAATAGAATACAAATTATTTCATTCTATAAAAAAAAAAAGAAATTGAAAGCATCATAATAAAGAATCATGTTAAAAATATTAAGTTTTCATTCATAATTCTGTATTATTTCGTTATTTCATTTTGATTTGAGATAATTTAAAACGATTGTATTAAACATTAGAAACACTTCAGCTGAGGAACGAGCAGAAGAAGCGGAAAAGAAAGAAACGGAAGAAGAAGAAGAAGACAGTTCAAGTGGTTACTATTAAATGCTTAACTACTTAATTGCTAAGTTGTTATTATAAATTCTTAGAATTGAATAAAACTATTCCACAATATTTTCGAACTTTTCCAGTGAATTGATTAAGTTTACTATTTTATTCAGAATTTCATAAAAATTGTATGTAATTTTCAAGTGGTTTGTAATTTAATTAATTAAAAATCATATTTTACTTAAATTATTTTTACGTTTCTCAAACAGCTGATAAAAAAATAAAAAAAAAGGAATGCAATCAGTCAAACTTTCTGTAAATTGGCTGAAATTAATTGGAATTTAGAAAAAATAGAGAAAATAAGGATTTTGAAAAATTTATAATTTCTTTACGGTTCTTATTTAAGTTTTTAATTTATAATCGAGCCGAACTTTGAGCCAAAGCTTTGAAGCTCATTAAAGATTATTTAAGCTTATAATAATTAATTATTTAGACTAATTAAAATCCAGGAAAGGAAGTTTTTACGTGGTTTTTCATCAAGAATTTCTACCAAATGAAATTCATATAAAAACCCTTTCAAATTAGTTAATTCAATGCTAATTTAACTAATTAATTGTTTACATCAAGGAGAGCGATTATTTTTATACGAACCTTTTTTTATAATATAAAAAAAAACATTAATTAAATACACAAAAGATTTAACAAAAAAAAATCACTGGCTTTTTATTTATTGTTTATTTTGTTTTATATTTTTTTTTTTACTTATTTATTATGTTTTGTGTTTCCGTAATTTTGAATTAATTCCTAACTTTTTGAATTATTCTGCGGTTGAACATGAATTTTTAGTTTAATTTTTTTTTTTAAATTACTGCTTCTTTTTTATGTAAGAATTTTAAACTTCAAGAATGTTTATTGAATTCAACTGAACCCATAAACAAAAATCGCTTTTGAGATCTCTTCCGCTTTGTTTTTTTTTTTTTTTTTGTTATTGTTGTTGCACTGATATTGCACTAATATTATTCATATGTATATCGTATATCATTATCTCGAGCGATCCGCTCGACGTCGAATATTGCTTCAGACTGTTGAACGGAATTCCTTTTATTTCGGTCTAACATTGAAACGGGCCAAAAATTACAGAACATACCAATCGTTATCCGTCTGCGAGCGAAACGATCGATGGTCGACGACGTCACTAGCAAGATTTAAGTTTGTATGTGTATGTGTGTGTGTGTGTGTGTGTGTGTGTGTGTGTGTGTGTGTGTGTGTGTGTGTGTGTTTTTGTTGGCTGTGCATGAACCCGAGTTGATGGCTGTACAACAAGCAAGCACTTTGGCCTCTAGATTCTAGAGTCTAGAATAAGTTAAACAGAATCAGAGAAGATTCTGCTAGGAAGTGAAATTTTATATAACAACAACAACAACAACAACAACAACAACAATACCCACATGAACCGCATCAAGAAAGAACGCTGGGAATTTTCACGATCAAAGATCGAGTAGCAAGCAGCTCATCGTTGTTGTAGGCGAGCGCATGTCTGCAGAGATAAGAATTTGTTGCATCTTCTGTTGCTACTCTTGCTGCTGTTGTTCTTGAGGCTGTTGTTGTTGTTGTTGTTGTTGTTGTTATTGCTGTTTCTGTTGCTGTTACTGTTTCTGTTGCTGATGCTGTTGCTGATGCTGTTGCTGTTTCTGTTGCTGTTACTGTTTCTGTTGCTGTTTCTGTTGCTGTTCTTCTACAGTGATAAAACAAGCGTGTTACTAACTAAAGTGGACATCGAAGCTTTTGTCAAATGAATTACTTTCGAACTGAAGTAATTGACTCTGAGAAAACTCTTCAAAAACGGCATTCATTCAAATTTCACTTCAATCAAATATCGTAGCTCATTCGCCAATAAAATGTGCCTCACTTCTGACTCGACTGGACTCGAGTGGATTCGAACGGCTTCGAATGTTGTATTTGCAAAGAAGGCCGACACTTGAGAGCATGTGAGAAATGCGAAAGTAGATCAAATCAATTGTTTTCGAAATTTCACCCATTGCAAATAGTAAATAGAAAAACTGTAGTAAATTATAAATATTGTAAATAAAATAAAAATCCAGAAAAAAAAGAAAACGCGTATCACACGAAATCGTAATGAATACAGAAATACGAAATAATAATGAAGTAATACAGGAAACATAGAAAATTTAAATTAAACAGCTTGCGAGTATGATCAGGATAAATTACTCCACTATCGTAAAAACGTAGTAAATCAGCAGTCTTATCAGATTTTATTAAAAGACATTATTCATTGATGTCCAAACTTGGTTGTATCCACAAGAACAATTCCATCCCCTTATTTTCCTCTTCTCTTCCCTCCCGTGCTCTCCCACTCGCTCTCTCACTGCTCTTTCTTACTTTCTCACTCTCTCACTGCACTTTCACGCTCTCACTCTCTGCTCTTTCTCGCTCTCTCAATGCACTCTCTCTTTTTCTCTCCCTCCCTGCACTCTCTGCCCCCTGCTCGCTCTATCGCTCTCTTATCTTTCTACTCATCTACCATTTTTTATGGCGTTTTTACTGATCTACATGAAGACCAGGAATCGTCTCTTTCAATAATTTTAGCTTCTTTGTTTCTTAGTTTAGTTTGTTGCTCATGTGGTCGTTGTTTCTGCACGCAAACCACACGCAAAAACATTGCTCTGTCTTCCCTCCAACGGTTTTGTTTAGTAGTTGACTGGAGTTCTTCCTCCTGTTCTTCTTCTTTTTCATTCCTTCTTTTGTGCATCTGCACTGCGGCAGGATTTTGAACCTCAAGGATTTTGAACCCTTCTGTGTGTATTCGATTGCACAGAAGTACATAAATAAATATGCGTCTACATGTATACATGTATGTATGTACATACATATGCATGTAAAGTTATTTCTCTTTAAATATGCATCATCACTGATCTCAGTTAATTTAGCTTGTCTGTTTATTTTTCTTCCTCTTTGAAGGAACAATGAGGTAGATACATTGACATTAATACGTTGATACATTGAAGTTAAAATAAAGGTAGATGGTAGAGACTATACATATGTCCATATAGGGTATACCTCTTCCTCTTCCCTTTCCCGATCGCGATCGCTTTAATCATTTCATGATAAAACGTTTATAGTTGAACGAGATTGTTTCTGGAAGCTTTAAAACATGGAGTTCCATTTTAAGACTGCCAGAACTTGAAACTAAAATAGAATATGATTATCTTAAAGAGTTTTTCAATTTAAGATTTGAATGAATTCTTAGCGTAAAAGAATACTTCAAAAAAGCAGATCATTTCGTTGAGGAATTCGAGAAGAGTGCCATAGAATACCAACGGCCGATGTCAGACGGACCATCACGATGCGTGCATCACTCACGCTGATTGTCACATGCCACGAATAAACTGAATAATCAGCGCGATTTAAATCTAACAACTTTTTAATCGTTTTCGTTTAACGAAGCTTAGCAACTGCGTAACCATTTCCTTGTCCTTCCGGTTTGAAGTTTTTCGCTTTCAAGTTTTTTGAAACTTTCAAGTTTGGCATTGATTTTCTATTAAAACTATTTTAACATATGTTATACCAATATGTGCACATATATATACACGTTATATACATATATGTTATATACATATGTAAACTTCATATATAAATAATGATGAGCGTTCTTACAGATTTATTAAGTGTGAAAAAATTGCAATTTAAATTGTATTCACTTGAAATAAAAACAACTTTCGCCTGTTTACTAATGACGATGATATTAACGACGATGGTAATGACGATGATAATGACGATGACAATGATGACGATAATGCTGATGATGATAATGACAATGATGATTGAAGATGAATAATTAAAAAGTGACCTTTTTTAAAATAAGTCTACGACAGATTGCAGTGGATGGGGCAAAACACTCACCGAAAGTAGTGATAAAATCCCGTGACTGTTGATCACTCAGCGTAGACGTGGAATATTTTAATTAATTTACTTGTTCACTATCATTTAATTATAAAAAGAACAGCAAGCAACTCTTGTTTTCTCTTCCTTTCTTTTCTTTTCTTTTATTTTCTCTTTTAATAATTATTTAACTATTTAATTGCTAATTGTATTGAATGAACACGCCTTGCCTCGTGTTCTTTTCCCTGCGAGGCTACATTGGAAGCACAAAAGTGGTATTTTTTACACTCCTTGAGTACTAAAAGGATCCCCGATATGAGGTGTTGTTCTTCCTGTTGTTTTGTACAAAAACAGGCTCTTTTCAGGTGTTCTTTCACTACACTTTCTTTTAATTTCTTTCTATTATTTTTCTTTTAATTTTTTCCAATTTCAAAATTTTGTGAAATTTTTAATTTTTTTTTATTTTTTATTATTATTATTTGTATTTAAAACGGCAGCTTGAGGACGTCGCACGATCATCGACAAGTGTATTTTAAAGACTATCTGTTGTCGTGTTGCTGGTTTTGTGATCGTCGCTGGGAAAATGATCATTCCTCACTGAACGTTATTCTCATTCACTCTCGTTCGCATTCGAAGAGTGAATCGCATACATTTTTTTCCCCATTTGATAATAATAATGAGTCATTAATTTAAGTGGGCTGTTTGTAGATTTTATTAGGCGAATAGATCAGGTTAATTAATTTGAATTTCGTATAGTATTTAGTATATTAGTCCAAACTGTCATCTGTTATAATGAATATAAAATGTCAATGATGTATAATAATTTGAGATTCTGATTCCAACTATTTTTCCTAAAAAGAAATATTTTATTAATAATTTGTTTGTTCGAAAAATCTATTATAAATACATATACATACATATTATACATTTCACTTTGGATTTTCCGCAATTATTTAGAAGTACATAAATCGTTTTAACATTTGCTATAACAGCACCTGAAATAACAGAGAAACTCTCCGCGCGTTTGCATTTTTGGTGTCCCTCGAGAGAAACAGAAACAAATGCAGAGAATTCTGTATTTTTCAAACTTATCGAAGAGATTCGAACGATATCTCAAGACTGTGAGCAAAATTAATAAAGAAATTAATATACAATAGAGAATATCTAAATTAATCTAATCTGAGATACTGTTTCTAGATAATTTATGGAATTTTTGAAATGTGTGGGTTGTGGATGGTGGGATGGTGAAGGGAAGGTGTGGGGTGGGGGTGCGCTTGACCCGCACGATACAAACAAATTATATTATCTTAATATTCATATTGATTTAAAGGTTTTTCACTTTAAGACTTCAAGTGAAGTTTAACTTGAAGTTTAAGTTTACCTTCTTTCCAATCAAATTCACCTTTCTGAGTATCAAGCACAAATATTTTTAAAAAGTAACTTTTTCTTATATCAAAGAAATTAAATTAAGCCTTCGCTTTTTACCGAAGAATCGAATCCCAACATTTTTTTGGGGGCGTGGATTCCGTATAGAAGATATGGGCGTTTGCATTGCGGAAATGCAGAATTTTTGGCGAGCGATAAGTCCCAAACTATTAGCCCTACAGAGAAGGTATATATACCGATTGAAAGGAAATATTTGCACCTATGTTTTAGTAATATATATTTTTTCGATATTGTCAATTATTTAGTAGATATTTTAGTTTTAAGAAAAAAATGGTGAAGGGGCTAATACAAAACCTCCCCCCTACCTCTTATATGACAATTAAGGTATGTATTAAAATGAATAATCTTAAAACCCATGGTTTTCTCTTTTCAATGATATATAACATGTTGCAGGTGCTCCAACAATTCCAACCACACTCACTGAAATATAAAAAACTGAGCGTTTTACAGACCCCAAAATTTCCGTTTTTTAGCATTAACCATCGTTTAACATACTCAGGTTTATAATCAAGAAGCGCGGCCGTAGGCCGAAGGCCGGAGGACGCATACACGCCCTAAAATTGGCCACAAAGCACTATTCTGTTGCGTAGCCGGTGTTTGACATACTTAGGGTTATAATCACTATGCAATTGTACCAGACGAATAAATTCCTACTTAATAAATAATAATTAATAAAAAAAACACATCATGAAATACACATAAAACACTGTTTTTAAATAATCATTCCTTATGCAATTTACCAACTATAGCGGTAAGTATGACATATTATATATCGCTGAAAAGAGAAAATTATGGGCTTTATAAATAGTGTTATATTTACCTTAATTGTCATATAAGAGGGAGGGGGAAGGTTTTATAATGGCACCGACACCATTTTTTTCTTAAAACTCAAATATCTTCCAAACCGTAACCTTGGTGGTAAAATGGTGTACTAGGGGCATGGCAATACCTTTCCTTTGACACCTCGATCATTAGTGTACCTTTCCTAATTTCGGAATAATAAACCTTTAAAGAAGTGACCTTTCGCGACCTTCAAACGCCGATAACACCCAAACTAATGCCACACCCCCAAAAGTGGGCGGCTATTTACCATGATAATGGTCCAAAATAACGGTAAAAAAAGTAACAAAAAAATCGGGGCAAAACCGCTAAAGTGAAATTGCTCCAAATTAACTGCTGTGGTATTAAACAAAATCGAGCAATTATTTTAAGGAAATCCTTTCATAAAATTAAAAAACATTCGTCGAGAAATTATAGGATCTGAATATACGAGTACTATACATAATTAAATATAAGTTCCAAATGGATTAAAATGGTACTTCAAATCATAAAATTTTGGTACATGTAATCCTAAACTCTGTTGGAACTGATAACTCTGTATAGCCATTATAGACCTATAGACGTTACTTACAGTTTTCTGACAGTAAAAAAGCCTCTCAAAAAAATATTATCATCGAGAATAATATCGTTTTTATATAAAACGGTTTTAATAGGTTTTAGGTCTATATTGGTTTTAGCAGCCAATATTAATCTTTAATCCGGTTTAACTTCAATGAAATTGGTGTTGTGGTTTTTGCTTTAAACCAGAATACTTTCTGGTTTTCGCAGTTTTTGACCCTGGTTCGATATTCGAAATACTAGCCTTATCTCTTTCTACAACTAGTGAAGTAAAATGAGATAAATATAGTACACAAAAACATTCTGTAGCAAAATCACACACAATATGCATACAAAAAACGGTTTTCATCGGATGAAAAGATGTATAGATTGTCAAAATAAACCTGGGTTATTGAATTCAAACACTCGATCAGCTGATCAATGTTCGATGTATAGTAAACAAATTAAACTCAGACGCAAATAAAAATTATAGTGAAAACCAAAACTAACAACAATACTTTAAAAATTCCATCAACATCTACTACAAAAACAACGAAAACCAGTGACCCTGGCCACACGTATGTAGATGATTTTTATGGTGAATATCCGACGATCGGTAAACTGCATCGCAATTCTCTGCTTCGACAACTGGTACATGTATGCTTAAAAAGCATCGGAGAAACTGATTCGAATCGTGATTCAAACATTATCTACATTTGAATCCAGAGTGTATTATAGCCTTTTTTCTTTCCTCATCTCTTCTCTCTCCTAAACATCTTCGAACAAAATATCTTTGAACGTGTGGCCACAACCAATGGAAGTAACTTTGCGAAATGTAAAATCTGTATCCCGTTTCTGTAGCTCCGTTCGAGAAATACTCGAATGCAAGTGACGTCAGTCAGTTTTGCAGACTCACTGAACGTAGTCAACAACTCAAAGGTCAATTTCAAACGTCAAACGTTCGAAAAATGTATTTGAAAGCTATATATCTAAACATATGCATACATAAATATGTAACTATATAGCATAATATTATTTCTTATCAGAAACAGAAAAAGATATGTTTCTTTTTCTTTTGCTTATAGAGATGTAGTTAGTTTATATGAAAAAAAAATTAAATATTTAAGTCTTGTATTAATAAATTAATTAACCAGTGTGAAATATTTTTCATTACACAAAGATATTAAGAGTATTTAACATTCTTCAGTAGTAGATTTAATATTTGATCAGCTGTTTATAAAACTCAATTGTAAGTGCGAAATGAAACCAGAGTGTTAAAGAGTGTTAGGTTCGGCCTGGCTGAAACAAAGAGCATTCGTGCCAAATTTTCGCACCGTAAAATTCGTCGTGCGATTTTCTATGTGTTCAAGGCATTACTTAGCAACGTTTACGTGTAAACTACCCCGATCATTGCTGACATACGGTGCTATCTAAACGCATATCTAAATCGAGAATTAGTAAAAACACTATCTTCGATACCCGAGTTTATACTCTTCGAATCATCGAGATGCCACAATTTTTAAGAGTAGACAACAAATATTGGGAAGCAACTAAAATGTTTATTTCTTTATTTCTTTTTTTTTTGCAGCTGCCTAAATTATAAATTAGCCTCAATTAAAAACAACCGCTTAAAATTAAGAACGAAATTATCGTACGTAATTATCGCAACGAAACGTATTGGTTTTTCGACAAAATTTTATTTCACATAGATCAAAGGTATTTCAAATTCCTTCATAATGGTACCATTCGGTACCATATTCGGTATTCGGATATATTTAATAGTTTAGGAGATATATTGTTAAGAATTACAAATTACGCGTTTCTATAACTTGATAACGAGGGCAGAAGATGTTTTAGTTGTTGTTATAATCAGTGCCTAAATCTTCAACAGAAGCAACAAGAATAAGAATATTTGAGCGAGTTCCTAACGTTAAAGTCAAGACAAAAACAAAGCCTTAACAGAACAACAAAGAAAACAAAATTGTCACTAAAGATTCGAGTTAGAATTTCTAATGTTTGCAACCCAGTGTGAAATTTGATTGTGACACTTTTTTAGAAACGAATAATTGCAAACTATTTTCTTGGAACATACTTTAGGATTAATTCCTTCCTCTTCTATACATAAGTAGTAATAATTTAGTCAGTCATTATTTCTGAGTATTTAAAGTTTTGTTTGGATTAGACCCATGCATTGGACAAACATGCTGCAAAATATAACTGACTTTTGCAGTTACTGGTGGTTTCGATACCTGATGGTCACAGAACTTTACATGGTGGAAAAATGGGAACGGGTCACAATACGTAAGCAGTCATTTCAAAAATATTTCCGCACATTTATATTTATATTCAATCCTCTATTGCTTTGGCAGATGTACTTTTTATTTTGGTCTTCGGTCTCTTCTGGTTTTTCAACTATTCGGTCTTGCTATCATTAACGGGTAAACTCCTGGGTATAACTCCGGTGTCCAGCGTGATAGACAATCGATCAACCGTCAAAATGTAGCCAGGAGTAAACAATTTGTGAAGCTTTTAGATTTTTGAAAAGTTCCGCGGGTTTACGTATTATATTTATTATTATTGATACAAACATCAAGTAAAGAACTTGTAATATGTGTATTTCTAGTGTTTTCTAAAGTATTTTTGCAGTTATTCTGTTTTATGTTTTTCAGTCTTTTTTTATAAAATCCATTTGATACAGCGAAAATGTTCACAGTACTAATCATTCAATTGTTTTTAGTTTAAGAGCTGAAATTTTCACAGAAAACGCAAACCCACCTCTAACCGTTTTGTGATTAATATCAGAAGTTTCATTATACCAAAAATTTAATAAATTTTATGAAAAATAAGTTTCTGTAATTTAAATTAAAACGCTGTAGTTTCAAATATAGTTTTATATTTGGCAAGTTTTGCAGAAAATTTAAATAAAATTTATCAGTTACGCTATATTTTATAAGAACGAGCTCTGTCCATAATGGAGCTAGATTAAAGTAAAATCTGTATCTTTCAATCGTCCTGATACAGGAAACGGTGTATAATTTCATTATGGTGTATAATTTGGTCACGGATATGTTTTGTCAGATGGAATCATTGGATTTGCATTAAAAATCCATATCCTAGAGCAATATATGTCCGCTTTCGAAAACGTTCAATTCCTATAGGAGAAAATTGTGTACAAAGGATGTATGGATTTCCTAATGAAATAAAACATCAACTAAGCCACACGTTTATACATAACATTTACAAAGAAATATAATCTATAACAAATCTTTGTAAACAGTTTGTAAATAAAATGGATCGAGTTTAGTAACTGCTCTTATTTATTTCTCATTCCTTGAAATCTTTTATACATATTTTGTTTACTTTAAATACTCCTCAAGAAACTCGAGTCCAACATCAGTAATACGATTTGGCGAATTCGTTCAAAGAATATTTACTTTTTTATTTCAAAGATTTTACAAAACAAGCATATGGTGATTTTATTATTTTTATTATTGCAGTCCATATTCATAAGTTAGTAATTCATTAATGGTTAGACATATTTAAACATTTTTATAATATATAAAAATACATTCTTGTACAACTATATACTAGTGCAGTAACATTTTAATTTAGAGACAACTCTAATTCGTATGTACACAAACTATTATAACATAAGTATATGCATATCGTAAAAACGTTGTACATTTAAGAATTCTCACGGCCCTCGGCCAAGTACACGTATTTGGGATCCTCACCCAGCTCTACACGCCCATATCGAGCAACTATCGATCTATTGACCGGTGATCGTGGCCACTTGCGTTTCATCTTATTATGTGTCAACATATGCGACTTCAGGTTGGTGGATTGCGCGAAACATTTGGAGCAACCGTCCACTGGACAATGATAAGGACGATCGCCGGTATGAATGCGTACGTGAGTACGCAGATTGAAATCGAGTGAGAAGCGTTTGCCACAACCTTCAAAAGTGCATTCGAATGGTTTCTCGCCGGTGTGTACCAGTTGATGGCGTTTAAGTTTAGAGCTCTCGACAAATGATTTGCCACACTCGGCGCACACGTGGCCACGCGGTCCATGCGTGTGCATGTGCTTTCGCATGGCCGAATGGTTGCGAAACACTTTCTGACAGCTACGCTGAGGACAGCGCAACTTGTTATCTACAGGTGGAGACACTGCATTTGTTGAAGAGTCGTCTTCAATTGAGGCGGTACTTGATGTTTTCAACAACTCATTTGAGGATATTGCCACCGGCAGGGACTCCCATTTGCTTTGTTGAGGTTGGCATATTTTCAAGCGTATATTTGAAGGGGAGGGTGATGCATTCTGCATCAATATTTTCGGTGCGGACTGGTTATAAGATATAATAAGTTTATTTTCCATGTCGTCTGTGTTTTCGATATCCTCACTGCTGTCATAACAGAATTTTGTTGTTTTTTGCTGAGTTATTATATCAAAAACAGCATGATCTTCATTAGTCTTTATGGGATACTCTGCACCTACGTCTGCAATAAAAGCCGTCTCCACTTCCTCCTCTACTGTTCCAGAGAAGGGATCCGGGAGTACGTATTCTTCACCACTATCTATAATCAGATTGTCAATATTTGACTGCGATTGTACGGCCTCCTTGTCCTCGACTTGCTCGACCTCTTCTTTAATAGATGTTGCCAAATCTTCTTCATCAGAAGTCACCGCAGACCAAAGGGTGACGTTAAATTCCTGTTGGGTTAGACGAATCGGTACTTTGGTTTGCTTCCACCGCTGCTTGCGTGGCGCAAGATTCTGCGGAGTAATACTGCCAGCGCACTGTACAATCGCTGAATCGCCAATTACGTTTTCCACTCGCTCTACGACTTCTTCCTTTATAGCATCTATATTCTTACCAAATTTATCTACATTTATATCGTTAAAGTAGATTGTTTTCTTCACATCATCCGTTGTGTTGCACAGTAGCGTCTCGTCAATTGCTGGTAATTCAGGCACGTACTTCACATACATATTGTTGGAGTTCGAGTCTTCGACTTGAAATTGTTGCATTATTATACCTGGTGGCATGGATTGTGTTTCTAGTGCGGGAAATGAATTATCCTCAGACACTGCATAATACTGTACACTCTCGCCGGATATGAAAAACTCTCCCGGATCAATTACAATGTTTCCTTCTTCGTCGCGATCCTCAACAATTTCTTCAATAAGGTAGCTGTCTCCAGTTCCAACATAAATATTATCATCAAATGTATCCGCGCTGAAGGGCTTTCCTTCCCTAATGTCATCGCTGCATCCTGATAGTATGTGTTGGGTAAAATATAGAGACGGAGACGATGTTGCACTGGAGCCCGGGTCTGCCGCTGATGCAAGCGACGGATTGTTAGCAATCGAAACGACTGTACTGTTCAACAGGAAATTTTCGCTTGCCATTATTTCAGTACCTTCTGGAAAAATCATGCAAATCAATTAAATTTTATGTTGACAATGTAAAATTTTGATGAATTACCAAGCAATTTTTGTATTAATACACACTCGCATATTTTGCTGCCAATCAAAGCGACGCTTGATGGGCCAACACGAACACAATGTAGCGTTTATTTGTGTTGTAATTCTTCGCAAGTTTTTCTACTGTTTTTTCTTTCACGCAGCACAGTTGAGTATTAATTATATCGCTGTGTTTACTATCAAATTAGTTTAAATATTTTCAAAAAGGCCGGTTAATATGGCGGAAATATTTTCCAAAATGGCTCAAATGTTAAGTTCCTCACTAGTAGCAAACTACTCTTGCGTGCAGATAGCAACGAAAGTTATCAACGACTTTGGGTGGTTTATATCATTGCTGGGTAGAAAGTAAATATGATGGCTTCTAGAAAAAAATTATTAAGTAATTAAACTATACATTTAATACCGTTTATTCAAATCTGAGGTAGCCGCCTATTCTGCATTTGCTCAATAATTAATTATGTATAATTTATTTATTTACATTTATGTTCTGACTCCTCTATCAGTATAAAAAAATGTTCTAATTCCATAAACAAAAATAAATCGAAAAAAACTCCCCAGTCTTAATGGAATCCAACACAAAATCGCCGTTGCTGAGTTTACCATTCTGCCAAAATCTCACCTATGCTATCCTAAAGGGACTGTTTGTATTAATTTTTTCGTTTCCTTCTGAAGATATAACAGATAATGCCCAGCCACGATCATAAGCTATTGCAGAGAAATGAATACCGTCGTCCGTAAATGTCATGTCATTTTGAACAGCAGATTTATAGCAAATATTGCAAAATAAATCAAATGCACCTGTTTTACATATAATACATTAACTTTTGTGGAAAATTATGGCCTGTCCTGTAATGAGTATAAATTTACAAATTCAGGAAACCAAAATATTTGTGTAAAACTTCCAACTAAAAACCGGCATTATTGAGTTATTTATACGATTCAGGCGAAATGGCACCAATGTATACTTGTATACTCCTATTCCAAGGAGTGAATTTTTTAAAAATTTTTCGTTTACTTCTGGAGATATAACACACAATACCCAAGCGCGATCAGGAGCTGTTGCAGAGATATATGGTATACCATGATCCACAAACGCATGTCATTTTGAACTGCACATTTATTTTAGATATTACAAAAAAATGCATTAGCATGTACACTTACTTATATATTCCAGGAAATCTTCCCATTTACCTTTTTCTTTTCTTCTTTAGGCATTGAAAATAATTTCGGGAACGTTGTTGCTGTTTTTCACGAAGAATTCAAAAACATCAGTTTTACTCGCTCTCGTCTGGTTACCGAGTTACAGCCCTTTAAAGTTGGAAAATTTCAGACCTATATCTCCGAGATTAAAAGCAAATAAACTAAATATGTCCCGCGTGCGGTAACGCCCACGAACCAGACTGTTGGTATTACCCCACAGAGTGTGTCAACTGAGGAGGAAACCACCCAGCCTCTTCTTCCTCTTGCCCTATTTTCTTAAAATTAAAAAAATTACATAAACCTGAATAGAAACGTGTAGTGAATTGTGTGTAGTGCATATTATCGGTTTTATTTTTCTGAATTTTTTTCATATATGTATGTATGTATATATAATGAAATTCTTATCACTATATCTCCTACCTCCTTTCCAACTCTTCAATGTGGTCCAAAAGGACTCACATTTCCAAATGATGATGGCCGTACACTGGCATACAGTTGAGTAGAAAGGTGTAGTGAATTGTGTGTAGTGCATATTATCGGTTTCATTTTTCGGAATATTTTTCATATATGTATGTATATATAATGAAATTCTTATCACTATATCTCCTAAACTATTAAATATATTCGGATCAGATTAGTATCGTTATAAAGGAATTTGAAATAACTTTTATTTTTATAAAATAAATGCTAAATCTAAAAAAAGCTTAAAAAGAATAAAAAAGAAGGAAAAAACTAAAAAAAGAATAAAAATTTCTTCAAGCTTAAAAAGGTTCAAACATTTAGGCGTACTAGAAAATATGGAAAATGTATAAAAAGGTTTGACAATAAAAGGTCAATAAAATTAAACTGTATATCAGACATAATATTTGAGCCTATTGCCTTAAACACAATCAGAGACGCAAGACGCAGATTCAAGTTAGGGACGCATGAAATGGCTCGTATTTAAACCAAATGGCAGAGAAGCTTTTTTGGGAAGCAGAAGTATGAAATGTCAAAAATTTCACAGTAGAGAACAATATATTCATTCTAACCAAAATTCTCGAAGTTCATTCGGAGTTTATTTATTTTAATCTGTACTAAAATATATTTAAAATACATTTAAATAATATATTATACAGAATAATAATAAAAAAAGCAACAGAAAAATACGCACATAACAAGAACGCTTTTGCGTCCGTCAAAATTAGAATTAGCTCGGATGCGGGACGCAAAATGCGGCAGCAAAGTAGGGAAGCAAAATGCAAAGCAAACTTTTTTCTCGATCTCCATAAGAGCCCGTGTAATTTTGACAGTTAAAAAATTAATCTGCGTCTTGCGTCCATGATTGTGTTTAAGGCATATAAAGTTATAAAATTATGAAAAAAAATAAAACACAAATGAATAAATTACACACGAAAATACAGAGCTCTGTTTAATATTTAATGATTAAACTGGCACACTACACACAGGTTTTCCAGATTCCCCGATAGATGGAAAAAAAACCATCTTTTAATGGTATTTATTATATTAGTTATGCGGATATTACACTATAAACATTGTTTGTTGTCGATGAACCATTTTTGCTCTCTCTCAAACTTTTGTTCAGAATTGTGATTACACATAGAGCAAACAAATATCAATGTTTACAAATAAAAAGCAAAGTTACGGAGTTGCTTTGTGATTATTTTTCTTACATGAAATACCTTTTATCAATAAAAGTGCACTTATTTCAATCCTAAACGCGAGTACTATTTTGTTTCAGCACACTAGAACACCGTTTTAATCGAAGTTTGTTGTCGACGACCACAAACATTTTGTTTCCTTCGCAAAAGTTCCTCCTCTCTAGATGCACTCAACTCTGAAATCTAAGAGCGTAAGGTTGACAGTTTTGTACAGAAAGCAAAAACAATTTTACAGTTATTTCGAACAATGTTCGTAGTGTAATATCCGCATTACATAACTCAATATAAATTTACCCTATTTAATAAGAACTAAAAATAAAAGCTCTAGGCTAAACACAAATTTTAGAGGATTAGAGTAAAAAAAAGGCAAAATTTAACATCAAGGCTAAAATGGCCAAACTGATTGACAGCTACATTTGCGGTTAGTGGCTATGGTAGTTATTACTCTTTCGTTAATGTCGGCTACGATGAACGGTAGCAGTATTTATATAGTATTATATACATTTATAATATACATACATATATAATACTTATATAGTATTTTTTATACATTTTTTTTCCTATAGTATAAATTTTTATTATATTGCAAATCTCTAAATAGTTTTTACTTTATATCACTTAGTCAAATAAGACACTTTTTTATAGAAACATGTCCATCAAGTTGGGAAGTGTTCGACGCAGCTCATATAACTTGTGTATTTTATCCAATAACTCATTAGACGATAGACAGTTCTCTGGCAGAGTTCCGCGTTGTTCAAAACTACATTTGGCCGCACGCAGTCGCTGATGTAGCTCCTTAGGGTTGTACAGTAAACAACCAGACAGTTCCAAATCATTTGAGAGCGCTGCAGAAAGCAAGGCATGTGTCTCATTTGTGAATCGAAAGCTATAACCACCTTGTTGCAACTGTAGAGGGCCTGGAATAACTACAGTATGCAGACTACGAAGCTCCTTTGGTTTTAAGGTGAACGATGTGGTTTTACGGCATGGTGAGATAGCTGGCTGAGAAGAAAGTTTGGTGTCCTATTATATATATAATAGTAATAATACCAACTATTCACCTTAAATGTATGTTTTTCCACACGATAGTCCACATTGAACTGTGGCTCTCTGCTTGCAGTTAAACGTTGCGACTTTTGCAGCCGCACGTACCCATCATCAATTTGTTGATATTCATTATAGCCCTTTAAAAGATCAAATTTTGCGGTCTCAGTTGCGCTCAAGTCAAAAGTGTAAATGTGAGGAAGCACTTCTTCAATAAATTTCTGGCACAGCTCGTGCGAAGAAAAGTCCCCGAATTTTTCCATATAACCGTCAGCGCTGGTATGAAAATCTCGCCATGTATGTTGCTGCTCAGCAAAGAAAATTCGATTAGAAACACCGATGTATTTGATCAGCGCTAAATAGAACTCCTCAATGAATTTCAAATGATAATTGATTTCCTGTGAGTCTGTAGCGCTCATTATTGTGTAAATTGAAATTATATGCAGCGGAAATATACAATCTTTTACGTAGAAAGATGACACTTTCTTTATATCCTCTACAGAATTTTACATTGTGTCACACTAGGCATCTTGACGCTAGACTCGCACGTCGTTTTTAAGACGCAGTGATCAACGCAACTCAAGACGCGCTAATTTAGGTACCACAGTAAGGGCATAATTTAGCAAACTAAAATAAAATGGCTTAACCTTACGGTAGGAAAATTACTGCAATTTTGTATTTCGCCCCTATTTTTATTTCTCTTTTTTTCCAGAAATTGGAAATTCCGAGAAAAATCAAATGGTGAAAAAAACAACTCTGATCGCGATTAATGTGAGCGTTGAAATCTAATACCCTGTCTCCACCGGAGAAAATCTACTAGATTAACGACACTTTCTAGATTTTCTCTGAAATCTACCCCTATTTTAAGTTGATTATTCATACAAATTATAACCTACTCAATGACTGGATTATTAAATAATCAACCAGATATTCGAGAATATTCCGAATACAATCCTGGGTATATTGTGGAAATGAAACAAATGGCAGATTAATGCCTTGAACACATAGAAAATCGCACTACGAATATTTCGGTGCGAACTGTCAAAATTACACGGCCTCTTATGGGAAACGAGAAAAAAATAAAATTACGTCGCTGCCTCTGCTTGCGACTGCAAATAAAAGGCAGCTGCGATCGATTTGAATGCGATTTGTTCGCAGTCGTCGCTCTTGTTCTTCTTATTTGATTGTGTTTACATTGACTTTGACATGCTGCGGCAGAAGATTTCTGACAGTTCGCACCGAAATATTCGTCGTGCGATTTTCTATGTGTTCAGGCCATAAAATGGAACAAATGTCAAAATAAAATAAATAAACATCAACATGCAGTAAGTTGTGTTTATCTTTATTAATTTTCATTTTTATTAAATCTCTTTAATTTACTTTCAATAGCCAAATGGAAACAACAAAAGAGGGAAGAAAAAAGAGGAAAGCATGGACTCCGCTGGCCGAAGCAATATTGCTTTCGCTTTGGGAAGAAAAAGCAGTGGAGCTAAAAGGGTGCCGCAAAAATTCCCACATTTATGCGGAGATGTCACCAGCTTTGGCGATCTCCGGACATCTCTTCAAAAAAAATGAAAGCCATATGAAGTCCATATCCATATGAAATATCATATCATATCCATACCATATGAAATAAATATCCATATGAAATCCACATTTAGAAATTTTTTTAGATTTATTCATAACAGTCCGGAGGTGGTTCATACGAAAAAAAAAACATCAAAAATTTAAATGGGGCGTGGCAATGTCTTAAACGGTCTTAATTTGGAAACCATGAGCACCAGGAAGCTGAAATTTTGCATGCTGATTGGTTTTACACTATATACATACATAGGTGCACTAGAATCGGATTTTGGAAAATTACTCCCATAAACGGTTCGAGAAGGCATGGAAAAAATTACAATAATTGTAGAATTACTAGGGAGCGTAATTTTTACGGTAATAATTTTATTACTTAAAAAAAATTTAAAGAAAATAAAGAAAATAAAGAAAAAGGAATTTTCTATGCTTAAGCATTTGAAGGAGGGAAGATTGGAAGTGTGTAAGGGAATGTGGTAAACAGAAGGCCGCCCAGCAAAATCGGGCTATATAATATAACAATATTATTTAACATATGTATTTAACACTGATATTGTTGCGGATGAAGGTGAACAAAAATATGACACCCATAAAAGTTAATAAATATACATACAGGGATATCCTGTCTTCTTTCATTATTAGTTTCCTTCCACCCTCATAAATCGCTCTGAAAAATAAAGTAATATTGATCCCGGAATGGTTAGTAAAAATCTATATAAAAAAATTAACTAGCAAGTCCTCAGCATTGAGCATAAAGCTTTAAACACAACCAAAGCAGCAAGATGCAACTTCAATTCTCAGCTGTCAAATTTACATG
This sequence comes from Myopa testacea, assembly GCA_949629155.1. Classification (NCBI taxonomy): domain Eukaryota; kingdom Metazoa; phylum Arthropoda; class Insecta; order Diptera; family Conopidae; genus Myopa; species Myopa testacea. The sequence goes on from OX451348.1 coordinate 26,969,938, forward strand.
GGCTCTTATGGGAAACGAGAAAAAAATAAAATCTCCCATTTCAGCTTCGTTTCGCCGCTACGTTGTGCCGCTAGACTTAGGCTAATTTCTAATTTCTGGCGGCTTTTGATAGCGGCAGAAGCATTCTTCTTCTTATTCTGTATTTGTTTACTCTTTTTTGACATTTTGAAAAAAGTTTCCCGCAAAATTTATACGAGCATTTGAATAAGTGAGTATGCATTTATTTCTTGATTCAGTTATATTATTTAATTTTGTGTAATTATAGAATTAAAATGGAATTGGACGAAAAACTGATTGAGGAAGTCAGGAAATACAACTGTCTTTTCGATCTGGGCTCGTCGAATTACAAAAACGTAGCCCTAAAAGACAAACATTGGGAGGAAATTGGAAAGCAGTTAAATTTAAATGGTAAGTATTTTGCTAATAAATATTAGTGTTAACATGTATAATTAGCATATTATAAACTTCATTTTTTTTTTATTTAATTACGAAATATGTGTTTTAGGAGTCACATGCCGGAAAAGGTGGAAGACGCTTCGCGATACGTATCGCCGTGTGAAGCAGTCTAAAATGCTAGCTTCGGGAAGCGCTGCACCATCTCGAAGGAAGAAATGGTGCCACTACGAATCGATGGCGTTCCTAGAGGGTGTTCGGTCGTGCAGAAAGTAAGATTTAATGTAAAGTAAAATAAATAAAAAAATTTACTTATGTTTTCGTTATTTTTCAGAACAACCGGCAGTGTTCCAGAGGACGACGAGGCGTACCCGCAATGCAATGGTCCTTCACCGGCACCGGTAACATCTTCGCCGACACCGGCACCGGTAACATCTTCGCCGTCACCGGCACCGGTAACATCTTCGCCGTCACCGGCACCGGTAACATCTTCGCCGACACCGACAACGAGCTCTGCCGCTGCGCCAAAATATGTAAGTTGGCTTTTTTTTACTCTGAAAATGTCGAATTTCGTGCCGAATAAAGTGTTTTTGTGGAGTACTTCTTCATTAAATACTTATCATACTTATACTTATAATACTTCTTCATAAAAGTGGTCATTTTGACTTAGAAGACGATGAACGGCCCGGACAGCCAAAAAAGTTTGATGAGCTGTTGCAACCGAATGAAACGATCACAGGGGAAGTCTACCGACGACAATTTATGCGTTTGAGCAGAGCACTGCGCGAAAAACGGCCGCAATATGAACAAAGGCACGGCAAGGTAATTTTGCAACATGACAATGCCACATGTTGAACAGGTCGTCAAAACTTACCTCGAAACGCTCAAATGCGATGTCCTACCCCACCCGCCGTATAGTCCAGACCTTGCGCCATCCGATTACTATCTCTTCGGATCAATGCAACATGGCCTGGCTGACTAGCACTTCTCCAATTATGAAGAAGTCAAGAATTGGATCGATTCGTGGATAGCGGAGAAGCTGGCCGAATTTTTCAGAAAGGGTATTCGTGAATTGCCAGAAAAATGGAAAAAGTTATAGCAAGCGATGGACAATACTTTGAATTTTAAATTTGTAACCATTTTTTCACAATAAAGCTTCAATTTTCGAAAAAAACCGCACGAATTAACCGGTACTCCTATTATTTATACAGGGGTATCTACATACATATATATGGATATATGTAGCACAGATATAGCATTTGAATTTCGATTCTAACTTTCATCATTCTAAAAGTTCGAAAGCAATTTAATGTAAAATTTGAACATAAAAATCACATAATTTAAATTTTAAGTTCAGTTTCGCTTTATCATTCAGTCGACACAAGCTTGATAAAAACGTTTTTTCCTATAATTTTCAAAACTTTAGAATAAAAAATTAAACAAATTCCTCATTGACACCTCATTGAGAGTAATTAATATCAGCCTTATGTGGTTGGCCATATTGCCGGTGCTCTATATCGTCGCTTTCAAGAAAGCTATGGTAGAATATTTGAAGAAACTTCAAGCGCGGAAAGTGATTGAAGTTTCTTCAAATATTCTTCAATATATGCAGATTATTTTTGTTATTATTGGAATACATCATGCAACGTTCCTTCCGGTTGCGTCTGCAGGCAGAACACTCCGGACATGCATCTTAAACGTGAGGCAAAGAAGTCCAAGAAAATGTAAGCCACTAACACCGAGGCATTAAAAATGTAATAAAATCTTTTAAATAGGCCACACGAAAAGGGTTGCATCCCTCTAGCGCCTGTTTCCTTTATTTCAATGAAATATATACCGGTTTCGGTAGCAAGGCCGGAAGCGGAAGGAAGTACTCAACTCTGTCAGCGGCCAAGTCAAAAGCCTCGCTTGTAATGCAGGTCGAGTTCGGCAATGTTTATGTGCGTAAATCTTGCGGTGCGGGCGGAAATCTACCAGTGGTAGTCCTATCAAAAGGCGCAGCTGAAGTCGAAACTGGCGCAGTAGATCCAGACATCAGTAGAAGCAGCAGCAACAACAACAGTGCCGGCAGCGGAAGCGGCAAACGTGGCAAATATAATAATAACAAAAAGTCGAATAAAAATATTATGACAGCAACATCGATGCATTCACAGTTGACGACAGCAGTCAGTAAAAAACATTTGGATAAAAAGGTGCCGACGGGATCAGCAGCCAATTTGCAGCACAATGGCGGCCACCACACCAATAATAATTAAGGAATACAGCGTCAATTACTGAAATCACAACAACACCAGAATCACGGGAAACGAGCTTTGTTTGAACGACAAGAAGACCGTCGATTTTGTCATCCAAGTATTGCCATAAATGGTCAATAAGGTTCAAATCAGGGCTTTCTTCTTTTTCAGAAGTGCATGATTTTTCCGTCACCCTTTTGGCCTACCTTTTGTATTTTTTTACTCAAACTTACTTTCATCACTTCAAATTACTTTTTCCCAAAACATACAAATTAAATCTTTTCTCAGATTTACTCATTAAACTATTAATATAAATAGTCATTAAATTCGGCGCTTTTAGAAAAAGAGGGCTTTTTTATTAGCTTTTTAGATTTAACAAAAAATCTTTATTTCTCTACGAGTAACAATTAGTTTCATAGATTTGTGTATTGCTTTCCATTAATCAATCAATCAATAGGAACATTAAAGGCACTGAAAACATTTTAAAATACAAAAAATTTAAATCTATTTTTATTAAAAACACATCATTTTAAAAGCTTTTCATTCGAACAGATGTTATCCAATCTTCATCGTCATCTGGTTCTTCATTTCTAAACAACAAAACAAAACACAAAACAAAAGAAAACATCAAATTATTTTGATTGCAAAATTAAAAATATTCTATAATGATATAAAAAAGTCACTTTAAATAAAGTTAATGCTCACACATCATTCTCCATATTTCGCAGCCATTTTTGAACTTGTTGATTCTTGCCGACCAACGAGTAGAGGGCGCCGAATCCCTGTAGTGCCACAAAAAAGCTGGCGCCGTAGCCGGTGTGTGTCTTCTGGCGCCGATAATAGTTCAGCACAAAAACAACGATGAAAGCCAGCCACGTAGCCAAATTATAGCCGCAATACAGGCGGAATGATTTGAATCTGAAATGAAGTACCATATAAGAAATAGCGAAGCGAAGGAATACACAGTGTAAAGAGAAAAGCACCGATTACGCTCGATCGTTGTGTGAAGAATTGTTGCTTGCGAGTCCTGTTGCTCGTACAACAGCACTAACGTGATTATGTAGAAGAAGCCGCTGATGGCGAAGGAAACCAGCACCGGTGCATAGAAGTATGACATAATGGACCAGTTGCGGGCTATAAAAATTGACCGCAGCATTCAGCATTTTACGAATTTTCATAATGATTTCGATTTTCAGAAGCAAAAGCATTTAAGTTCTTTTATACTTTTTACATTCGTTATATTTCTTATATATTTCACTGAAGAGTAAAAAGTGAATTTAATTGTTCTTGCTCCTGAGTTGAGTTAAAATTATGGTCATCACTCCAGCGAGGGAGTCAGTACTCACGATCGAACCAGCATGTTTCACTGCCCAGCACCGGACGATTGCCGAATCTTTTGAAGCTCACATAAAAGGACCAGCCCAGGACCAATAAAATGACCGGAATGACGATCAGGCAGAAGTTCCACCTACTCAAAACAATTCCATGGAAACGCATGTAGAAGTTGAGGCTGATGAGAGTCAAAATATAAAAAGACAGAAGCAAGAAGAACATCGCATGGCATGCTGTTGGACAGAATCGAGCATAATTACTAGTTTAGAATTTCTGGATATTGTGATTTTCATATGGCCAGCACCCTGTACTTACGTATTGCCATACACGCATCACGCGAGAGGTGCGCCGGATCAGTGAGAACTAAATGCACCAGCAGTGAGTAACCAACGATCACGCAAAAAACGTAGCTCTGTATAGCGGCGCCGTAGAAGGTGCTCCGTAATTTACTACATAAAGTATAAACGATGAGGATCAATATTAAGCAGATAACAGTTATGATCAGACCTGTAAAATGGACACTTTTTAGAAGATATCAAATAACGTTTTCTTCCTGATTAGGCGCTTGTCTACCGTGTCTAGCGAAAAGCGAAAATCTATATTTAAATTGAGCTATTTCATCTTTCATGATGAGTAGGTCATGTTTGGTACCCTGATCAACTTACAAATTGCATAGGTCCATTCCATGACTCCCAAAACAAAGCGCAGCTTCTCGCCCGGACATGCCAACGGCTGCCACTCCCACTGGGCGTCCTCCGCTTTGTATGGTGTCAAGCAGTAGTTCCGGGAGAAGACGTAATTCTTGCGAAAAATAGTGCCGTTCTGCGCCGTAATGAAACAACACCATTGACAGTAAGGACAAACAACCCAATTTTCATTAAACATTCAATAGCTACCGGAAATAAGTTCCATTTGAGCACTTTGTTGTCCTTGGTCACAAAGCGCATCTTTTCACATGGTACACCGACCTGTAGACTGAAGTGACGGGCAGTCTCCAGCAACGAGGTGGCGCTGTCATTAATCGCCTCTTGCACTTCTATGTATCCGTCGAGAGAGTGCGTCGTCGTGGTGTCACTGCTGTTAAGATGCAGGCAGGTGCTGCTTGAAGTATCGTAGATGTGGTTGAGAGGGCAGCAGAGGCGTAGGCAGGGTTTCATCTGACAGACACAGGCTCGTAGGTGTTTCGGAACCGCCAGACGTTCGTTCTGACGCATGATGAAGTCGTACTCCGCAACGAGGTGCTGAGGAATGGAGAAGTCGTCTTCGTACACGTATGAGTAGTTGTACGTGTCGTAGTGATAACTGCCCGTGATGTTGATGGTATCGGCGAAAGCGCACGGATACAACTTGTCGGCATGGCTGGGCGTGATGGTCAACACCTGTAGGCCAATGTACAACATGGCAAGTGCAACAGCTGAGCACGGTTCAGACGAATGATTTGGTGTAGGCATCGTCATTTATAGCTGCATTCAGTGTTAAAGCAGTAAATCGTATTATTTAAGTTGGTATTTAATTATATCACTTCCGATTTTAACCCGTTCAATGTGCACACTACGCTATATTTGCTATAAACTCAATATATTTTTGTTCCGTACCAGTGAAAATCAGCAATTTGTTTATTTATGTATGTGTGATGCGGAGGTGGATACAAATTCTTCGAAATAAAACCAGAACATTTAATTAATTTTGAGTATAAATATAAATTGTGTAACTACACAATGGGTATGATTTTTCCGATTACGTTTGTGAAAAGCTTCCATGTGGTGCTGCTGTTATGGAGTCTACAGTTCCAAATGTATTAACAGAGCCGGCGGGTTGAACACCCAACAAACGCCACCGCGTGCTAAAGTTCAACTGAGCTGATGTGTACCCCGAGCATTTGGTTGGAGTGTCCAGTTGAGCGCCAATACACCGACAAAGTACATATTTAAGCGCATTCAAGACGTATGTAGCTTCTCTTACTTTTTCGATGGTTCGTTTTAGTCAACAAATTACTTTGGATGTATTTATTTTTCTTCCCGTGTGGCCAAAGTGCCAGCAAACGTTGGTGCTCGAATTAACAGGAGTTCCCCGCAGAAATAAATTATGGAGAGGTGGGAATGTTGCAGGAAAAAATACTCAACTAAAGCACTTAGTCGAAGATAAGAATATTCGGACATCTTAAACACCATCATCAGTCTATAATACCAGATATTTCTAAGATCGTTTCTAAAATGATAATTTTTCTCATTTACATACCTGTTTAGAATAGCATTTGACAGGTGGTTCAATTTGCTGTGATTTAACACCCATGAATTTTTTCTTGGGGCCACATCAAAGCGGAGGTCTATGTTGATAAGCCACAAACTTTGGGACATTTGGAGGCGAACATTCGAATGACTATCGCAGAAGTAAGGCAAATAATGTTGCCATGGCTTGCATCACAGTGTTTAAAGCCGTGATAGACATTTAAACGACACTTTGTTCAGAACACAATGTCGGAGCTTTGAAGTAAATAACAATTTACCTTCATACGTTAAGTACTTTTCTTTTGTTCAAATTTTAAAAAGTATCGCTCTTAATGAAAGACCCAATCTTATTTTCACATAAAAAATAAGCCATCTTCTCGACTCAGGCCTATAACTTAATCAAAGGAACTAAATATAATATGACGTAAACATTTTTAAATTACATAGCGTAAACATGCAATTGCATGCTTTTGTCAATAGTTCAGCCCACAAACCACATGAAAGGTTATTTTCCACGTTGGTGTAAGATGCCCTACATTCACGCGACGATGGAATTAAATTATATTAAAATATTTGATATAATAATGTAAATACTAAACATAAACTAAATAAATAATAAATATAAAACTTGAAAGTACAATGTGTGAAATAAAGAACTTTACACAACTTAATGTAACTTAATAATTTTATCATACAGAAAACATTTAATACATTTACTATATCCTTCTTTTACAACTAAAGAGCCGCACACTCTAATGTAGCCTTTGGCCCTGGCCATACTAGGCATCATGATGCCTGCAACTTTCGATCCACACCGACATTTGAAGCTGTGTCTAAAATCCGTCTGAAAAAAGCTTTCCGTGTAAGTAATGAGGTTTGCCTACTATCGAAGGTAAAAAAAACATAGTCAAATTATGTAGAGTTTCTTTGGTTTTATTAGACATAGAAAGGTATTTAACGTAATTAATTTAAAATAAAATAATTAACCATTGGATAAAAAACCGAATATAAATAAAGAATATACATACATACATACATACATATATAAGCGAATAATATTTTGTGAAAAAGTGATGAGGTTTTACTTAACTTCAACTTGCATGTTATTAAAGTGTAAAAATTCATTTGTAAATTCATCTTAAATTCACGCGTGTGCCTTAGTCACAATTAATATGATCAATTGATAAGTTGTTCATGAGCTTAAAAACTACAACTATGTCTCTTTTGAGGAGTTATTCTTTTCACGGTGAAAAAAACATACTTTATAGACTTGAACACTCCGAAATTATGTACATGTATTCGAATGGCTGGAGTATCATACTAATTCACGTAAATGTGACTGGGTTAATAAATATGATTGTAATGTGCCTTCAGTGATTTTGTGAATAAGGAAGTTTGGACGCCGCATATCATTCATCAATCATTCTGCATGGTGTCCGCACTGCAATAGCAGCTTCTGTGCGGGCGGCGTAGTAGCGAAGTTGGTAATACTGCACGTAGCAGTTTTGGTCGAGATCTGACTTTGCCGCTGAGTAGAACGTGTTGAAGAATAACTGTAGAATGAAAATTCAAACCAAGGTCATTATTATTAATACAGCTTCAGTATAGAGTTCTAACGCGAAGTCAAAATAAATAAAAACAACTTCATTTTAGACATACAAGTTAGATTTTTGTTAAAGTATTTAGTAGTTAGTTTTCCAGTTGGCCATACCAGTTAGTTTATAATTCACATTAGTTAGTCAATGTTAGTTAATTATTCCCAAAATACTTTAAAACACGAAGCATTGATGAAAATTGTACGTTTGAAAATTTTAACAGTACAAGATATTGTTAAAATGTGAGGATCTCGATCAGTAACATAGACTACTTACATTATTTCTTTATACCTACTTCTCATTTTTAGTAAGATTAGTTAAATATGGTAATTATTTTATAATTTCTTCGATTCACGGAGAAAGTTGAACGATACAACACCATTAGTACGAGTATATTTAAGAGGTTAGAATATTATATAATGAAAGAGATGAAGTAGGGGATTTTATCCTTGGTAGAACCTTCATAATTTGCCTGTTATTCCTAATAGTTTACCTTTAGTATCGTTTCATTTCTTTACAGTCTTTTGACTCAATTGTGTTCGTAGTTTGCATTACAATGTTATCGGGTACGTTTGAAATGCCCGAGTTCGTGGAATTAGTTGAGTTCGTAGACTGACCAGGTTGACCATTTAATTGGATATTCGAGAATCTTTTTATGAAAATATTTAAGCTATTAAAAACCATCATAATCAAATGAAATTATTTTAAAAACTTGTTTTAATAAATATGTAAACAACTGTAATGGTATAACTGTAACTGTATGGAGTTTACTTTTACATCCCAAAGGTACTTTTCTATTACCCTTTATGTGCAATAATTATATTATTTCTATTCTAGTCCTGAATGGACTGATCTTAACCACATTGATATCGTCTAATTGGCCGTAGATGCTTTGCCACAATTGATTTGCACTTAATGCAATTAAATAATTGATTGATTGATTTGCACTTAATGCAATTAAATAATTAGATTTATTCAAAGAATATTGTTTACTATAATATATTTACTTGTAGTTTACTATACAATATCAACATGGTTTTCAATCATCTTATCCGAAATCTCTAGCCCTTATATAGGTATGTACATATATCTGCAGCCTGAGATACATACATATTTTTCTCTAAACTCTAAAGTAATATATATATCTGTATGTTTTTTAACTCTACTTACCTATTTATGATCAAATTCTTGACTTTTTTCTTCATCACAAACAACATGAAGATAACAAAACCCTGTATAGCATTGCAAATGTCAGATATGTAGAATACTTTTGCCCATAACTTGTCGGAGCCCACAAAGTAGGAGAGTATTTCTAGCGACCAAGTGACGCCCATTACTATAAAGAGGCGTAAAAATAAGCCGAACCTGTATGATTGCAGAAGAAGAAAAATCGATTTTGAATTATATGTAGCAGTTAAAGCCTTATGATATTTATTACTTATCCTTCTCAGTGCGGAGATTACGTGTGCTATCTTCACGCGCCATGATGCGCGCCATTTCGCGCTGTACTCTATGGATTTTCATTGACGTTCTGATAAACATAACGATATTTGCCACAATGATCAATAAAATAGGCCCAAAGAAGTAAATCATGGCAGACCAACCTCGAACTGCAAATAGTGTCGTGGTCATGTAATCGATGATTGTTGAATACACAACGTTCGTAACTTACTATCCAGCCAGCAAAGACCATTAATACCAATTCCGGGCTTATGAGTGTTCGGTATTTGAAGCCGTTCCTGAGCGTACCATGTAAAGACCAGAAATACCGCGGCCAATCCCCAAGCGTAGAGAGAATAGATGATGAAACGTTTCTTCTCTTGGTAACGATTGACTCCATGAGTACCGCGGAAATTGTGCCAGAGATCAAAGCTTATCACGCTCAACCAAAAAAAGGAGGCCATAAAGAAAAAATAGGCCATGTAACCTGAATAAAATACTTGAGTGACATTCATTCATACGTGAAGTGATCTATGCAGTAAACATACCCACTGATTTGCACGTCATTCCCCAGGTTGCGTTAATCTTAAACATCGCGATAGCGCTGAGGGACGAGTAACCGATGATGAGACCCAACAAGTAACAAACCAAAGATTTGCCATGTTGATTTCGTAGCTCCGGAATGGCGAGATACACGATTATGGTCAGCACCATGAAAGGTACGGAGAACAACATAGCTGAAAGGAGAAAAGGATTAGATGGGGAAATTTATATTAAGCGGTAAATGAAAAATATACAATATTATTATATTTCTTCCGTAACACAGCGCCATGATTCTACATGGTTTCCCGAACTACTAAAGTAAATCAAAGTCTCAAAGTAAGATCTCTTAGCTCGCAAAACTTCTCTAGACTTTAAGTGGAAGAACCTCCACCTCCATTAAAAGAACTCACCATAAGCGTTGATGATCTTCATTGTTGCAAACTCGGTCTGGACATTACAGTTGGCTGGATTTATTGTGAAAACCGTGTCGCTGTCATTGGCAACAGTTGGTACGAAACAGTACTCATTCTTGGTGATATACTTGTAGTCATCCATACGCAGCAATGTACCATTCTGTAAACCAGAGGAATATGCATACATTCAAGCACTCATTAGTACCATTCAATCCCCTATATTAAAAAAATGGATCCATTCCATTCCAATCCATTTAAAACTTACCTCAAACAAGTGCCATTCGTCATAAGAATGAATCTCCGGCTGCAGCGAGTACATAATCTCACAAGGTCGGAACGTCTTCACAGCAAACTTGTTGAATATATTGACTGTCCTAAGGCTCTTATCTGGCAGTGTTAAACTAATTAAAGGCTCTGGCCACTGAATCTCTTCTGAGATATTGACGCAGACACTAATATTGTTCATAAAAACAGTCCCCCAGGGACAACAGAAATTGAGGCACGGTTTTACCTTGCAGATACAACCGCGATAATGCGGTTCCACATCTATTCGTTGGGCCAGATCTTTATACACATAGTCGTATAGGCCGACCAGGTGGCGCGGTATGATGACGCCATCATGTAGATAGGAACCGTTGGCGAATTGTACATCGTTCGTCACATTTACCGTCTCCAGAAAGGCACAGGGAACGTTTCTCCCATCACGCATGTGTAGTTTATCGCTAGGATTGGCACGTATTTCGGGAACACAGATGAAGATGTATAGAAGCGTGTTGACGATAAACGATATACATACGAGGAATGACATTTTAACGATGTAAAAATAGATCGAAACCAATTAGAAATGTTTTAACACCTTCACTGGAATAATAAAAAGAAGTTCAAGAAGGTTGAGGTGAGTTTTACGAGATAATAAGTAATTTATAGCGAACTCAATAATCAAAAACATATTATTGCATATTTTCAGGTATTCAAAGTTCTTCAATTTGCAACCGAAGCTTTCAATGTCCAATAAAAATACATTATTTTGTTATGATTAACTTTGATCTAATTTGATTTGTTCTATATTTAGATGTCTAACAATGTAAATTAAAATACCTGATTTTGTATAGAATTAAGTAAAGAATTAGTATAAAGCATACCTATTGAAATTCTTCCATAAAAATATAAAGTTTTCATGACAGTTCTTAAATCCATTATGTTAAATTAAATTGAGCAGAGTCACATGATTTATCTAAGAAGATATTTTTCCAGTATTGCTAATAATTAAAGTTTCGTACTCAACCGTAACCATTTCCATTAGGTTTGGCATAAATTATTACTGACAGCCACTATAAATCGCATTCAAGGGACTAAAAGTGACAACGGACAAATAAAGAAGGCGGAAAGATAAAAAAAACAGGGATGATTCCATGAATTATGAACCCAGAGCGAAATTCAATTTGACGAAGTTTGATGAAATTTAAGCTACTTCATTTATTTAACTACTTCAATTGATATTGATATTAAATTACATTCTTTTGAACATTTATTATAGCTTTTAACGTGATTAATTACGGCCAATAAAACAAACGCTGCATGAATCCACTTTAAGAGGAAGTCACAATAATTTAACCCTAATCTTACCGCGATGTGACTTTGGGTCACATTAAATTGAAAATTTAACTAGTTAAGAAAAAGGTGCAAACAGTGAGGACGAAGAAAATATTTATTCAGGAAGTGAAGACGAGGTATCAACTCTGGTATAATAATAAAATTTCCTTGCCATAAAAAACATTACAACCTAAAGACATTCAGAAATATAAATTATGTATGTAAATAGAGACGTATTGCTAGTATTTCTTATATGTGGTTGGATAAGGCAGGAGCTAAATAATGACGCTTATTATATATTTCAGAAGACAATATTTACTTTTTGGTGATATACATATAATTGGAAAAAACTACATCGGCAAAGAAACTCTTTTTCCGATTATTCTCTCATACATCAAAATCAAAATATTAACTGAATATTATAAGTGAATTATAAGTGGATGTCATGTTAAAGATTTCAAAAACCTTTAAACTCAATAGACTTGAAACTAAAAAGACGTTTTATGGAATCGATCAACGTAAAATTGAGGCGGAACAAAAAAATGCAAATCTTTTCCTAAAATAAACAAAATATCATCGTTGTCTAGAATATAAAGTGGACAAGTGAACAATTTACGCCACGACTCACATCATTATCAAGTCAATTTTAAATGCCGCACCAAGCTTAATCGAATGTATTCAATCTTCGCTTTTAAAAACTACTCCAAAATAACAACAATTTCTTGTCGGGTAAAAATAAGTAACCGAAAATGAAGTTATATCAATCTGAATAAGTGACTAAGTAAACACACAGAAGTCTTTAGGTAATAAATCTTAATTCTCAATTTAATGTATTTGATTGATAAAAGACATAAATCGTTACACATAATAAGCAATGAAGAAATAGATTAGAATTTCACCTTGCTAAATATACATATATTGCTAAATTATTTAATTGCTTCCAATCAATCAATTCACGCCCTCATTCATGCGTCGGCTTCGTCATTGTAATCGAAGCAATTTTTGTCAGTATTCAATTAAGATAAACATTTGTTAGATTTTAGATATGTTTATGAACAGATTTTTTGGACACGTGAGCATTCTTTACTTATCAATAATTTTTACTTATCATATGTTTATATGACATGACCTATTTCTATTACGTTATTAATGTACGATATAATCTACGATAGTAAATATATAAATCTCGTATACTATATAATAAAAGCGAACTTTATCCTTTGTTTGTTTGTTTGTTTAAAACGAATGATCTCAAGAATCGCTGAACCGATTTTCGACATTGTATTTATTAGTAGTTAGCTATAACTAATAATCAGTACTTCAAAAATTCGGCGATAGGGTGCACGTTTTTACTTTTTATAAAGGGTGACAGCCCATTTAGGTGAACTTTACTTCGAGAAAACATGTTAACGCAGTTCCAGATGGGAATATATGTATATCAATAATAGTGAACGTTTTTGACGACTTTTCAGATCATGAACGTCACCCAGCAATTCGGCAACTCAGCGTGTATTTAGAAATATACTTGGAGCAATAGCAAATATGATAAACGTAATAAAGGAAGGCGCCTAGATGGACATCCCGGAATTTGAAGAGATGAAACTATGTCAAGAATTTACACTGTGCCTCACAGGATATGAACCTACACATTCATGTTTGAAGAGGTGTGTTTAAAGGCAGAAGAGAAAAAGAGAGTACATTGATGTAGACTATGTACAATGGGAGTCTACTATAAGATCGGCTTCTCTATCACAGTCACCATCTAACATGTCAAATGTTCTGAGAAGCCAGTTGATAATGTGAATAATATTTTTGTTTATGCTTCAAGTGGAAAACTTTATTCTGAGATATACACAATAAATACAATACTGTCTCACAAAATAAAAATATTAGAATCCAGTGAATGTGTTTTAGAAAGAAAGAAGGTTTGCGCCACAAAAGTTTTTAATTACATAAATTCTTCGGAATTTTTTTAAAATAATATTTATCAAAAACGAAACATGAGTCAATGAGGGGTATTCTGCTTGTACATACTAAAAATAGTCAGTTTTCCTTGTAAGAAGATGATATGTTTATGTAGATATGAATTGCGCGATCAAGTTAATTTTCAACAGAAAAATTCGCGACTTCGTGTTATTCGAATGGCGTGTTATTGCAGATATACAAACAAGTATGATGATAATGATGACAAATGAAGGAAATGATGAAAGAACTTCAAGTTTTGTTAATTATTTAGTTGTTTTTATTTATTGTTAATTTTTTGAAGTCTTTTGTCAAATACTTATGTATGTAGGTATGGCAACCTATAAAGTCATCTCCCTAATTGGCCCTAATTAACCTCGCCAAACTTCGAACTGACACTGATAACTTAGAGAATATTAAATGTGGTCAATGTTTTACATTGCATTTAGTTCCCCTAGAGATTACTTAATAACAATTACTTTGCATTATTAAAAGCATGCCATCATTTCATTCATGAATTATAAAGGAATTATTAATTTCTGTGTCGCATTTTTATTTTTATGTTTTTGTAGAGATGTTCTATCTCTACTAGGTGAGTGCACTATCAGAGTATTAAAGTCACGAAAGGCCAGATTTTCGGATTACTTTCACGTTTTATTTTTTTTTTGTTTCAATTTGTTATTTAACATTCTAATTAACAAATATTCCAAATGAATAGAACAAGCTTCAGTTTCAAAATAACTCATTCTCTGTCGCTCTTTCTTTGCTTTTACAAGCATGAGCAAATGAAAATTTGTTATTGTGTTTTTTAACGATATATGACATATGTACATATGTACATATGTATGCAAGACTAACGAATTCCCTAGGAAGTTTCATTCATGTTTATAATTCATGTATAAAATAATTACATACGACGTACATGCGGAGACTCTGTTTTCTGTTAATCTTTTTTACTTCTTATTTTATCTTTTTAACTATCTTACAATAGTCCGACCTTCGCAGAAACTTACATATATGTATGTACATTTAAAGGCGTGGTTTTCAAGTCCAACTTTAAGCTTTCAACATTTTCCATTAATATGGCTCCAAGAAGTTACTTAGTTCTTTAAAAAATTATTACTTTTTTAAATTCAATATTTAGAGGAAACTATATAAAAATATCTTCCAGAAACTAAGTAACAAAATAGGACTAAGCCCATAAAATCTTTAATAATTAATACTAATAAGCTAAGGGTAAATTTAGTGGAACAATAGCGCCCATTTTTTCTAAATTTTCTCTACATTAAATCCGGGATTAGAATCTAATGGAAAGCTCCCGGAAATACAAATTCAGCTCTCAAATTCAAATAAAACTCTAAAAGGTGAGAAATTACGCTAGGGAATTGATATGGAAATCATATCCGCTACAAAAATGAGGCGTGGTCAACAAACAGAAGAACGAAGTGAATATACAGCCTCCTTTCGGGTGTAGGGTATAAAAAAGAATGGACGATTGGTATATTTTTAAGTGTCCTAAAGGTGTTAAGTGATTTTAAGTACTGGCAAAGTGACCAACTTTGGGTCACTCGGCTCTCATAACTCGTATTCAATATCTGACCGCTTAACGATTTCTAGCTAGAATCCACATTTAAGGATAATAGTCCTGTGTGACGACATGAGTGCGTGGGTGGTGTAGGAGAAGAGGTCGATTGCCCAGGAGACCGCGGCGCATGACGAGCCTGTAGGCGGTTGTTTTACAACTCAGTGTGTTTCAGTTTGACCGAAATGAAAAGTCAACAAAAGCCCATATAATTTGAGTCATTGAGTCATGGATGTAACCAAATAGTGGATATGGTTGTTTGTTGTTTTCGGTAAACTAACCCACACGATGCCCATTAAAATTCATAATTTTACCAGACACTCATTCATTTATTTTAATTTTTATCTGTTTTTAACATGCGTCTCAAGGTATCGACGCCAAACAAGTTTTAGTTTAAGTTGCTTTGTTTGTCTCTGAATTTATAAAGAATTGAAAAAACCTCTCAGATGATTATTCAGGTTAAAATGCAAATTTCGATATTTTCAATTTACACTTTTTATGGAGATGTTTCGTTTATTTCTTTATTTCAATAACTCTATCTGAGTTTTTTGGTTTTATACACGTAGTAAATATATAATGTAATATGATATATGAAAATATAATAATAATATACAGAAAAGGCATTCTAGAATAAAATAAACTCATTTATTTTATAACAGAGTCAGTTTGGGGTCTTTATTTTAGTTAATTTTCGTTTAAGTGAAGCTTTGCCACATTCAAAAGTGTAATAGTGTAGTCATAATAATATGACTAGAACGTTGGAATAGATAGAAAATAATCTATTCCAGCGTTTTAGTCATACATAATATGTAAAAATAAAGTAAAAACATAAATAGAAGAAAAACGAGTCACCTGGGTGACTCTGTTCACATTTCAATACATCCTCTTCTCTGGGGCTCTATTTAGGATTTATTATTATAGCACTTCATTAATGTAAACATGTCTCATGTACAACGATTATGCATAATTCAAAAACAATACTAAAAACCAAACAAACATCTAAAGATAAATAAGCAACAATTGTAAATTGTTTATTTTAATTGAATTATTTTTATTTTTCAAAAATGTTCTTCCATGTTGTAAACAGTGGCACCCAATAATTATTTTATTCGTTTCTCAAGCTAAAAATTAATAATAACTGAACATGATACGAAAACTAAAAACGGAACCTTTACTCGTAACCGTGTAATCCAAACTGTATCTACTATTATTACATTTGCAATTATATATGTATAAATATTTCCCAGTTTGAAATATTTAATTACATTGCTTTTATTTCAGATCGTTCTGCACTGATTTTGTATTATTATAAGACATGCGCTGAAAAAGCCGCCGAAGTTCTCATTTCAGTTTTAACTTAAAACTTTTAAGTTCTCTTTCAAAATATTACTTAAAAACTTACATCAATTGTTCAATGTTTGCTTTTTGTCTAATTTATATGAAAGACGTGTTTGTAATATTTGTAAAACAAGAAGAAATCAATCTTAATATTTAACCCACTCGGGACGTGACAAATCGTTAGGAATTTTATATATACATATATGTATATATCTGAATTAGAAAGACTTTCATGATATAATATATGATCATGTACCTTTTCTTAGTAAATAACAATACGATTGTACAGTCGTCAACGAAGGGATTTAAATTGACTCCATTGTAAAGGTTTTAAGTACGATATACAATAAATAAGTATGGGTTGTTCCTCAATATCTGAGCTCCTAATAAATTCAGAGGACAATAAATAAACTGATTATATTATTAAGTTACTTATAAGCTATGCTTTAATTAGCAACAACATAATATAGGATTCACATCTGCAGATCTGTTCATGTTGTCAATATTTGATACACAATTCAATCCATGTACATACACTTCCATGGAGCAATCCATGTACTACACTTCTTTCTTTTCTGTGATCTGCTTTTTGTTGTCATGAGAAAACCCACAAAAACCAGTTTCCTACTTTACTAGACATTGTAAAGCAATGAAACGTTTCGATGAGCCAAAACCCTGAAAATATATTCGCCCAGAGACGACACCAGAGACCAGTTTTTTATTGTGCAATAGTTATTAAAGAGTAATGATTTTCGGTTATGAATTAATATTTGTTCGAATGGGATTTAATAATTTTGGATTTAAAATAGATTTAACATAACTCCATGTTTTATAATTTCAAATCTAATATTATTTAATATAATATTAAGATTTCAAATACAAAACAAATACAAATTGAAAAGCTTCTGGCATTTTTGTACACTATTATATTGGAAATAAAACAACTGTATTTTGAGTTTATTAAGATTTCTTTCTACTCACCTTTTTTATATTTTGTATTTGGTATATTTTATTTATTCTTTCTTATTATTATATGTATTATATTATTACATTATAGGTATTTTTATGATCTTTGACGTCTTTCTCTTTCGCTTTCAAATCCTTCTGCCTATTCAAAAATAGTCCGTGCATATTTATGTATATGTGATATTCTTAATTTTCCACAAATTTTTTATAAACT
Organism: Myopa testacea; assembly: GCA_949629155.1. Lineage (NCBI taxonomy): Eukaryota > Metazoa > Arthropoda > Insecta > Diptera > Conopidae > Myopa > Myopa testacea. Next base: position 26,987,771 of record OX451348.1, read on the forward strand.
GAGCTTCTCAGTTCTATAGAAAAATTAATAAAATATTAATATATGTATATTTGGATTATCTGTCTGCATTTAATGTTGTCAACACACATGTTTTCATATACACATATATTTTTGTATTCAATTATGTAGAATTAAAGAATTGACGAACATTTTGTTGTTCATTTAATGTATTTTAATTTTTTTTTTTTTACACACCGAAACTCAAACAGCCATAAACACATACACATTAGTTTCTCTAAATCCTTCTCTTTTTTACACACTTCTCCCTTTTCTAAGCTTTTTTTCAATTGGAATTAAAAAATCAACTGAATTACAACTTTGCCAATCAACGTTTTCGCGTTAACTGGCAACAATGAAGTTCATTCGAATTGAGCCGAGCCGAGCTGCTGAGCGCAACAGCCAACAACCTTGTTGCTGAAATCATTCGCGCACATGGATGGATGAATTTCGGTATAATCATCATACCACCAACTAAAATGTTGTTGCTGTTACCGTCATTATTGTTGTTTTTGTTATCTCTGGTAAGTTTTGGAAAGGCGAAAACGGCAGAGCGTCAATGTGGTGAAGAGATATTAATATTGTGCTTAGCAATAAATTAAGCAAGAGATACCAATTTTGTGGTCAAGCGGTTAAGGTCAATGTTATCTTCTTTTATTTTCAGTATTATATTTACTTCTTACAAAATAACCGTACTTAGTTAGGCACGATTATAATACTTTTACTAATACGGTTGCTTTCACATGAGTTTTGTGTTTTTATGTGAACTTTCAATATTATCCAAATTAGAGTCCAAACTCTTTGAGAACAAAGACATAAACTAAAAAACTAACTCAAATGGTTAAGAAAAGGTATAACATTACTTAATTAATGCTTTATAAACAAAACGTTTAACGGCTTAAAATGCCGATATGAGGAGAGTCTTCAAAAAAGAATAACAAAAAATTAGCGACAGAGTAAACGACATCATTGCCAGGTTTATTTATATTTGAAAAGTGCTTCCTTAGAATAATTTAATTAAATACAAAAATGGATTCTGTGAAACTGTCGGTATACATAAAAGCAAATATTATTATAAATGGGAATGGGATTATAATGTCAATGTTTTATTTAATTTTATTTGAATTCAATATGTCCTTTTTTAATTAAAAAATTCTTGTGTTTAAATGTGTTTATATATTTAAAAAAAAAAGTTTCTTAATACTCATTTGATTTTAATTTGGAATAATTTCAATACGCAAGTATATTTGCATTATTGTAGTCAAGAATATTTGGAAACAGATTACAGTGGTATAATATTTTATATATGTAAGTACATGTTGTATAAACATAATTTTTTAATTCTAAGATTATTAAAAGATCTGAAAAACAAAGAAAAGAATTCGTACTTAATATAACAAAATTTATGTATAATCAACAGCATGAAAAATGAGATAACTCAATGAACAATTATCATCTTCGACGTTCAAAACACGAAAAGTATTTAATGCGTATTTAAGTACAATATATGAAATGTTCTTCTATACATACCATATATATATGTATGTTGGTATATATATACTATAAACTACATTTTATTAAATCTATTTACCTACAAAGTTTCATATATTCGCGATGAATCTTTCATAAATTTCCTCATCGTTGGACAAAAATTATTTGTATAAAATATACTGCTTTAGATTTTAATACTACTTTATTCAATACTTTCATTCAGGGCATTGAAGTTGATCATCCGTTGATTGGCGCCATTCATAGATACTTTATAAACAGATGAATAATTTTCGTGTTCTCTTTTATTGCCAAAAAGTCTAAAAGTTTAAAAGAAATTAATTAGATTGGAAAAACTAAAACTATACAGACAAAGAAATTAGCAATGAAATATCTACATAGATACAAAAATCCAATTCGAAAACAACCAATAAAAGTGGATTAAAATGGATTGTTGAAAGAACCAAGAAATCATAGAACAAGACGAAAGACTTCTACAGATACAGATACAGCTACAGATACGAAAGCCGGATGCATAACATTCACCATCACCAATAACGAAAAAACACAATCAATACCTGATGATATGATATGGCAAATTCGTCCGCAATTCGTAATCACTTTTATCTACCTTCACAAAACGAATCTACTCCTTGGAATTATCCTGCAAGGACATTTCTTCTGGAAGTTCAGAGTGCGTCGAACCGGAACGACTTGGAGTCGTTTGTCTGCCTCGCATTCTTCGAATTCATTGAAATTTCGTTATTATAAAGGAATGGAACAAAAAACGTTCTACGATTTTCGCACATCTAAATCGCAGAACTCACAACGAAACTTACCGTTTGATTATCAATAGTTTGACCTTTCTCTTGAGTACAAACAACACAAATATGATAACGCCTTGAGCGCAATTACAAATGTCTGCTATCCAGAAGAAGGAAGACCAGATGTTGTCAAGACCTGCCATGTACGAGAATACCTCCAACAACCACGTGACGCCCATCACAATGAAGAGACGAAGAAATAAGCCGAAGCTAAAAAGGAATGACACAGCTCGAATGTTGTTTAGAGCTTCTTACTTCGCTTTGACTTACGTATCCTTCTGGGCACTCAGATGTTTAGTACTCTCCTCGAGTTCGACCATTCGCGCCAATTCCTTTTGCACTCGATGGATTTTCATAGCGGTGAGCACAAACATGGTCAGGTTGAACAGCATCAAAAGTAGAATCGGCCCATAAAAGTATATCATCGGAGACCACAGGTTATCTAATTAAGAAATATAGAAGTAAATAAACAAAATTTGAAAAGAGTTCAGAGTAGAAAAAAAAAAACAAAACAAAATGTTATCTGGGTACAAGTTCAATCATAAAATATAATGTAAAATGAACCCTTTCCTATTGTATCTTGTAACGTATCCTAACACAAATCATGCTTAACCTTTCCTTTCTGTCTTCATTCTCTGTAATACTTACTATTGAGCCAGCAGTATTCAATACCGAAGCCTGGCTTAAGTGTTTCGTCCAGATTGGAATTCTGAGCAATAATGGTCAGGATTGACACGAGAATCGGTATACCCCAGGCGTATGTAGAATACACGAAGAGCCTTTTACGCTGCAGAAAGCGATTGTAAGAGCCTGGAGCTACATGGAAATTGTACCAAAGGTCGAAGCTTATTACGCTCACCCAGAAGAAAGCCGCCAGAAAGCTGTAGGTGCCGAAGTAGCCTACAAAAAAACGAAAATAGCTCTTCACAAAGCCAAACCTTAGTAAAGGAACTCACCAAGAAATCTGCACAATTGCAACGAATAGGGATCATCGTGATCTTCGAAAGATATAATGACTAACATGGTATAGCCAAGGGTGAGGGCGACCAGATAGCAAATCACACATTTTCCATGCAGGTTTTGCAGTTCAGGTATTCCCACATAAACGCAGATGGTCAACACCAGAAACGGTATAGAAATCAACATTGCTACGAATCAAATTAGAAATGAAATGGATAAGTAAAAACTATGGTAAATAAGTGAATTAAGAGCTTACTTATGCTATTGGCGATCTCCCTGCTGCTCTTCTCTTTGTAGATCGGACAGTTGATGGGATTCAGTATGAAGCTTCCATTACTTTCATTCGGGGTCAAGCAGTACTCGCCCTTACTCAACCAAGCCATATCATACATACGTAATAAGGAACCATTCTGCAAACAAGAAGAAGGAGAAGATACAAAATTAACTACGAAAAGAAATTCAGACAGCTTTTCGTAATTTGTAATTCTTCGAACCTCGAACAACTGCCAAGCATCAGCGTCGCTCAGTTCGGGCGTCAGCGCGTAACCATCATGACAAGGAATGCCCTGTTGTACTACAAACTCGTCGAGTACGTGCACCATCTGGCGACTGCCATTGTTCAGAGTGACATTGATCAGAGGCGAATACTGCAGTTCATCGCCTCGTTCGCGGCTGCACTCCAACGAGAAGTTGACTTTCATTTCGCCGGGGTGACAGCAGAATTTGACGCAGGATTTCAAGTGTCCACACACACAGCCGCGCAAGTGGGCCTTAACTGGCACACGCTGTCCCCCTTGGATCATATGGTAATCATAGAAGCCGATTAGCCGAGGAGGTAAAACTATACCCTCGTACAGATAGGAACCATTACTCAACTTTACGCCATCGGTTATATTAACAGTATCGACAAAGAGGCAGTCGGGAATCTCTTGACCGAAGATGATCCTTAGCAGCGATGAGAGATAGAAGAGAGTGCCGCAGAGAGCAATGAGCCACATTTTATTTAAAGTGCCAATACTACCGAACTGAAAAAATAATGATAAATAATAAAATATAATAAAAAAAATGAAAACGAAAACGAAAACGAATTTTTTATTTTATTTTACAAGCGATGGAGATTTTGAAGACTTTTGTTCGTCGAGTTCAAAGAGCCGCGATAACTCATAATTTAGACGAGTTTCCCTGCTTCATTTGTGACTAATTGACTTATTTTCTGGATTTTATTTATGTTTTATTAAGCATTTACTTACAGCTGTTTATTATTGTCGATATACATAGTTTCGCATGATGTGGTTTTTTCATTCTTTCTTAATAAATCGCTCCAGATGAAGGTTTCTTATCATGTTTGAACACGTAAGCCAACAATGTTTATTTCACTCTTGGATGAAATAATTGAGCTTACTTAGAATAAAAGGGTGAAGCATGTCTGCAATTTCGAATACACCGAGCAAAAAACGTAAGAGATCTCTAAGAAGAATATTTCTGTTGTTTAAGAGTCAAAAAGTTACGAGAAAGACAACTCTATACAAAAAACGCAACTTCCTTAATATTTAATTTGAGAAGAGTTTAAATATTTCTAGTTATTTCTATTCTATATTGTGGTGGTATATGTACATAGTCATGGGTAATCACAATATAATTAAAACTTTTTTAGATGAATGATAAACCTAACGATCAACAAATACGTTTTGGAAATAGCCAAAAGATCTTTTGTTTTTCTGTTTAATTGATTCGTTACTGTCTTGTTCACGGGATGTACGCGTAGATATAAGATATGGACTTTTAAACTATGAAATATTAGTTTCAAAATATGTAAAATCAAAAAATATCGTACTTACGCGTGCTTGGAATTTTAATATACAATATCTCTCAAAGTAATTGTTAAATATTAAAAGCACAAATAGTTAAAACAAAATTAATTTCAGACCACACTTTCGAAGCAACGCTTATTTGACAAGAGCTCTCCAACAACTGAATGAATAAATACTGAGGCAATTCACAATTCACCGAGCTTCGTCTTCTATGGAACTGAATCTCATCGTCGAAATGAGTGCGTCGATAAACATTGTCGTCTCATTTTGTGGATCTTTGGACTGGTGGATATCAGAAGCGGCCGAGAGAAGAGAAAAAGCCGCATTTGTTATGTTTTGGATTGCAAAAAAACCCCAAACCAAAAACATGTTTTGTTGTTAAGAAGCGTATATATACAAATGTAAACAACGAAAAATTGATCCAGGCAGAACAACAAATAATAAACTAGACTCCTTTACTGAAAAATGAACCTCTCGGGTTCTAATGAAAGTAATACAATATGCAATATACAATATATATGTACGTACGTATGGTACAATATATACCACTCGTGTGTATATACACATATACTCGTAGGTACATACACTACCAGCCAAAAGTATTTGCCCACTCTTAAATGTCACGAGATCAAGAGAAATATTAAACAAAGACGATTTTTTTTAATTTACTATTTAATTGTGGAAAATTTTTAGAATAATATTTAAATTTGAGTTTCGTCGATATTTCCACCACGAGGTTTTGTTACTGACTGGCATAATTTTGGCATCTGTTCAATTGTTTTGTGGGTCCTTCTATTTTAAATCAAGCATCTTGTAATTGTTGCTAGATGGTTTGTGTAGATGTTGGACCTCTTTTCGTACCTGCCGCTCTAGTGAAAGCGCATAAAAGCTAATCTTCCCATAAAAGCTCATCCGGACTTGGGTCGGGGCCTTGGGGAAGCCAGGTCATAATTAAAATTTTGGTGTCTAGTTCCATTCTTTCTAAAAACCGACGGCATATTTTTTGGGAAGCCTGTTTGGGGTCGTTATCTTGACAGAAAACCAAGTGGTCTGTGATTACTCGCATTCCAGATGGAATGTAAAATTTCTCTAAACCGTTTTGTATTCAGTATGCCGTATATTTTTACCAAGTCGCCCAGAGATGTGCTCCTAAAACGACCCCGATTTAGGCCCCCCCCCCCCGAATTAGACCACGACACAGGATTCAAGGGGTCGTTCTCCTGCCGATCTTCGTACTTCCTTCGCTTTGAGCCGAATATCTTAAACTTAGACTCGTTGATCCAGAGCACTTTTTCCAGTCTTCCAAAGTCCAATCTTTAAGTGATCTTGGCCTGGCCAATCGTTTTGTGTTATATTCTGCTCTCGTAGGTGTTTTCGCATAGCAATTCGTCCATGTAAACTGCTTTCCGTAAGCGCCTTTTTACTGTTGTCAAACTTACTGGTTCAGATCGAGCTGCATTCATTTCAGCTGTCATTTCCAGTGCTGCTTTGGTTCTTTGCGATTTTTAGATCTTCTGCTGGTGTAGTTTTATTTTTTTTTTTGCCGCCCTGATCGCCTTTTTTTGGATAAACTGCCAGTTTTTCATAAAAAGCGATAAATGCATTAACAGTACAGATTATTTATTGTACATATTTACATCTGTATATTGAAAAAGAATTAAATTCCATAATAATAACACACACTTCCTACAACATCTGAATAACAAGAATTGTTTGTTCACTATAAATACGTAAAAGTATTCAAGGTCGTCATATAAAATGCACCATTAAATATTTCAGTATGCATTTTTTTAAAAGTCAACATTTATTGAGGTGAGCGAAATCTGCTTTCGTTGATATCCAGTGTGGAAATATTTCAGGATCGCGAATTATCCAAGCAAAATAATGAAAAACAATCAGTGAATCGAATCATATTGAAAAACATTGCGGTTAACATCTGGTTTTCATTCAGATTAAAAAAAAAGAAAAAGAGAGTATTTAATGAGGGACACAATAATCCACCACCAGAGAAAACAAAGACACAACCGTTATACAACCCTCAGAAATATTAAAAGCGTTTTAAAGAAGTGCCAAGTGACTGGTAGTAATAGCAAAGACCATCGTTGACCGAGTTTGGGTCTATCTTTAAAGAATTGAAGAATTAAAGAATCTTCAAATTAGTTCTGCTTACGATTTTGGTGCGATTAACTTATCTTTTGGGATGACACATAAATAACAAAGGTCCCAGGTACTTCCCTTTCCTAACAAGAAAATGTGTGTACATATTATATACAAATGCAAGGCTTTCTTTGGTCCGCATTTCTTATATTTATTAGAAACTAAGCAAGCTGCATATGTATTTATGCAATTTTTCTATACTTTTATAAGTGTGATTTTTCAAATATTTCTTACAACTTTACTAAATTTAAACTCAAATGTTGACATCACCAGCTTCTTCCGAAGGCAAAGGTACGTCCTGTCCATACATCTGTTGTAACACTGCGATGTACGTGTAGGATTTGCTTATGATACTCGTAAAAGTGGGCAAGGACAGACTTATTATTCCGCCAGCAGTGAATTGAAATGGGCGCTGAGCAGCACGCAGAAATATTAACAGTGAACTCTTGAAACGCTGATCGAACTGGTACCAATTACAGTTGTAGCCACTCGTAGCGAGAGTCTGACTCTGAAATTCAATATGAAACATTTAAGAAAAGTAAAAATACATACTCGATAAAATAACAATCGAGTTCTTCGGAGAACCTGTTCGAAAACTTCGTTCCCAAACCAGCAGTAAAGAAAGAGTTGCATAAGTGTGCAGATAAGATATAAATAGATGAAGAGGTTTCCACCACCAATTGTGATCATAAAGCCCGCAAATGCGAAGATGATGAGGGATGTACAGAATTGTACGAGTGAAGGGAAACGGAAAATCTTCTCAACATCTGCGTGAAGCCTATAAATATGTGGAAAGTTTTGAAAGGTCTATTAAACAGTCGAACTACCTACTCCATAAGCAAACAATGATGTTCAATAATAGACTTAAGACGATCGTTTTCCGAAATGTCATCAAAATTTTCATCTCTTTGAGGGTACATCGTCAGATCTTCAAAACTAATGTTCAAGATCTGCAGTTGAAAACGTAACTGGTTGATGAAGTTTATATTGAAATAATCCACGCCGATAACTTGCAAACCGTAAATTACAACGCTGGATGACATATAGGCCAGTTGCAATGCGAATGGCATCCACGATGGCAAAACGACATGAAAAGGGAATATTTTCCCCGCGTGGTTCTCAGGATCTAGAAATAATTTGCACTTTAGATACAGATGTTAAATACTTGTATAGCTTACCATTCCACAGCAGTATAATTCCAATAAGAAGCGAATTACTAATCACAAGACCATAAATCACAAACAACAACTTAATTTCGAATTCTCCACGAAAGAAGACAGCTCGCTGAAAATTGAAATGAAAATATATTATTTTGCTTAACTAATGAAATTATGAAAGAAATATTTATAAATTCTTTTCTCCAGCTTTCATCTTGGTAAAGAAAATAGACTTCCCAGTCAATTCTCACCTGCGGTTTAGAAACAACAAATGTTTTTACAGCAAATTTTAATTTTTCGATGAAGCAACGCATCTCAGAATGACGATAAAAACTGTTGAAAGTCTGTAGTAGAACATTTAAAACTTGCATACAACGCTAAACGAGAATGATCAATGAATGTTACTTAAACTTACCTTTACTAAAAGACACAGATGCATGAAAGAGATACATATGTTCTGTACCAACGCATCCAAGTTTTTCAAGGAAAGCATGAGATCGTACATTTCAAATCCAAAGTAAATGAAATTGAATATCAAATGCATGACCAAACCATAGACCACGAACCCCGCCTTTAGGGACATCGACTCTGGTTTCAGTCCCACCAGTGGGACACCCATAATTTGGGGTAGCCATATATTGAGCTCAATAGAACCAATGGTACCCGTACTCGGTTCTGATGGAGCTAGTCGCGCCATCAGTCCAAACAGATAATCCATGTTTACCTCTTTACCAGATTTGAATATTAAACTGTACACTTTCCAAAAGCGTTTTAAAAGGAATACGAGTAATTTTGTATGGTTCACGGATCAAGTTTAAGTCGATAGTTTCCTTTAATTCCCTTGAATACGGGTTTTATACAATTTCTGTCTCTATTAATTGCGATTACTTAGACATTTTAAGTTCTTGAAATATATTAGCAACTTCTCTAGTTTTAAATTACTTAATTACTCAGAAAACTCTTGCTTTTCGCTCTTGCAAATAGCTGCATAAACTTTGCTGAATAGAAAAAGTTTAGTTTTAATCTAACGTGATTCAGCAGAAGATTCAAAAATGCAAACGCTGAAACCCCTTCCACTGGATAAAGATAAAAACATCTACCCTTGGTGCACTTCCAACCGGCTTACTATTTTTGTTTTAAATACGGATACTCTATCGTATAAAATTCTGCTTTTTTTATTTAATAAAGAAAATTTACAACACTTTTTCTACTTTTTAAAGAATTCAGTCGAGCGTGGCTGAGACAGTTAACCAGTCAGTAAATTCATAGAAGGTCCAGTTTCTCCAGCTCTGGGAAACAATATGTATGCTCTAGAAGCAGTGCCGTAGCGTGAATTTCTGCCACCCGGGGTCGGTTAGAAATAACCGTGTGTGCGCCCTGCAAACACAACTCCTCGGCCTACTCCGATAGCTCTGCCGCCCCTGATAGCCCCTCCTCCCCCCCGGCAGATAAATTTTTTAAAATAAAATAATATAAAATTCAAATTGATTGCTCGTCGATAAATAGCAACAACTCACCTCCTCACTCAATCAACCAGATCGTCTTTGTATGCAGCATATGTTGATAGACAATGTTTATTACTAGGACTTAATAGCTAATATCAACGAATATACAATAACTAATAATAATATATTGTTTGTTGAATATTCATTGCTAGTATATTCAGGCACAAAAACAGTTCCTTCTCGATTTTGGATTTTATTTATTTTAATTTAAATTATAACATGATTTAAATTTGTTGACCTCACATATATAAAACTGAACTTAATGGCTGATATTCGAACTCTGGCTAAGTGTCATTTGTATGGTGAAGAACGAAGTTTATTACAGTTCATTAAAAAAACGCAGCTAAATTTTAATGGAAATGTTTGTGAATGAAGATCAGCAACGATGTGTGAAAGAAGATTGCGGTGAAAGGGCGGGTGAACACCGAAACCACTTATTCGATCATTCTTGGACCGCTCGCAAGTAATGTTCTTAACATCTCTAGTTCTTAGCAACATTTCCGTATAGTAATAAATTTTTCGACGCTGGTCACACAAGGGTTTTTTTTGTCGCGGTGAAATGTCCATAAGTCCATTTTCAAACTTCAAAGGTCCATAGCTCGGAAACCAGACGAGACCCACGCAACTGATGTTGTTGTTGAAGTTCCAATAACAAACATCAAAAGCAACAATATTTTACACATCTCGTAATGGTAGCTTTAAGCCCTTTTTCGTATCCTTATATTAGGTCAGACATTATGGACGTTCCTCGTGAACTCCGGGGTAAGTGGAAGTCTAATATTCTCTCTAAAAATACCTTCCGCTACTCTATCTGCCATAGATGTAATCAATGCTATTCACATAGTATGATTTACAATCTCTCTTAGGCAAAAACATTCCTCAGCCGTCCATCTCCTCTTTCCCAGAGTAGGACGTTGGGTCTAGCCGACTCCGACTGTTGACGGAGTAACTAAAACTGTTGATAGATGTACACTTCCCCTTTTGTACATTCCTTAAATTAAATTGATTTGAAACTTAACTTAAAACTGTTCGTAATATCAAATCATTTATTTTTAAAAAACAAGTACAAATTCAAAAACATTGTTTAATTAAAAACATTACATAATATAATAATTTTTTAATTGTTTGTCATTTTCAAAATTTCTAATGCGTTTTACAAGAAATCCCCCTGTTTTATTGTGGCTCTCTCTTATTAGAGCGATTTAGTTTACCCAATTGTTTATTTGCACACATTTAATTATGTATTATTAATTGCTTTTTCTTCTAAAATCCTGCATAATTCCGAAAGCAGAGAGCGGCGAGTTTTGTTGTTGTTGGAGTTACCGTAAGAAACAGCAACAAAATCGGAGTGTTTGGGTAACCTGTTCCTTAAATAACTATAGTAATTACTAATTGTAAACTTAGTAAAAAATAAAAATGTACAATGCATTTTATAAAATTCAAATAGAATCAAAATAGTCATGCTTACAGCATGCATTAAAAATGGGTTGATTTTTGTTTTGCGATTACCTTAAAATTTCAATGAACTTAAACTAAACTCACTCAATTACCTTTATTTTTATACCCTAGAGACGAAGTGATGATGGTATATTAACTTTGTGCTTCCGTTTGTAACGCATTAAAGGAGACGTGGCAGGTATACAAAAGTATATATAGTCTTGATCAGCTTCACCTCCTGAATCGATTTAGCTCTGTGCGTCCGTCTGTCTGTCTGTGGAAACCACGATTATAAGAGAACGAAAAGAGATATCTTCTTCAAATTTAGCACGAATATTGTCTATTATCAGAAACTCGTTGGTATTGATATGAAAAAAAATCAGACTATTTCCGATTTCACGCCTACTTTTTATAGTGAATATAAATTCATCCTTACTTATAGCTCAATTTCTGAGCTTGTACAGCGAATTTGAGGTTGACATGTTTTTCACAAATCCACTGGCCCTGACCAAAACATACTACTAAAAATGGGCGTGGTCCACCCACTAATTAAATAAAACTCGATTACAAGAGAACGAATAGAGGTATTTCCATCAAATTTGGCACGAATATTTTCTGTCACCACAGGCTATTTGAGATTAAAAAGGAAAAAAATTGGACCTTTGCCACCCCTTATTTTTTAAGTAAGCCTACACACGTTTACTTAAAACTTCGGCCAGACTGAAGTTCCAAGAAAGAGTGTTCTTATCTTGTTTTCATGTACGTGGTTCTACTTTGGGTAGAATTTTTATTTATGTACACAAGACTTGGACACCAAATTTTCTATTCTCTCTATAATTTAATTTATTTGGAGACAGAAATAGAAAAATAGTTTTACAAATTTTAATAACTTCGCATACAATTTTGAATATTAATGAATCTAGTAAAAATAGTTGTACAGAAATGCATTTCTAACATAACAATTTAGTAAATAAAACTATCTGCTTCTATTAAAATATATTGCTGCTTAGGAATATTGCAGTTCTGAATGCATATTTATCATTTATTACTTGTATAAACCACATTATTCGTTATAGATATTCTCTAATGTGTAAGTTTGTATATAGTATGGAGGATAGAAATCGTTAGCATTTCCAAATACTTTACATAGTATGAAATTGTATTTTTATGAGAAAGTTGTATTTAAATACTTTAATCCTATTTAAAATTACTATTCGTTGGTTCTTTGTAGTTTAATTAATATGAAAAGAAAACAACTACAAAATAATATGTATGTATGTAAAAATAAGTGTTTTATTAGAACATTGCGATTCTAGCTTTTAGGAAAACTCATAAACTGGACATTAGAAATATTAAGTGGATAATGTTTCATAATTCGTCCGTCTCAATAAATTACAAAAAATTATTCGCATAAGCAAGTGAATCTGTTTAAATTTTAACAAACTAGATTAGCATTAAATTGGCTCAAATCTTTTTTAGTAAAATGATCTAAATTTTCTGAAACTGAGGAGATTAACAACGCCTGAATTTGAAGTATAATTATTATGATTTAATAAAATGATTTAGAAAAAATATACAATTTTTTTTTAAATATGACTGAATTAAGACCTGTTCTACAGGCAAATATTACGAGTAGACTTCCACTTTCACTTTAATTACATTACTGACTTATACAAAGTATACGCTTATAGTTACAATAAATTATAAATACCTAATGAATTCATTCGACACAAAGCATGCAGTTGCATACTTTTGGTGGCTTGAGTGTCCAATTCTTGGATATTTATGTGCTTACGTTGTAGTTCACTGTTCATCATTGATTTTTGATGAAATTCCTTTATAAAGTACTACTTTTGTAAAGCAAATCCTGCTTTGTTAGTTTTAACGTGTGTGTGTGTGTGTGGGTGAGGGTGTGCTTGTGTATGTGTGTGTGAGAGGGTGTGTGTAAACATAAGTTATGTGACAAATTTATTCACATTTCTTTAAACTGGTTCAAATTAAGAATTTAGTGTAAGTGATTATGACCAAGCGGAAACGATACGGGTTATGAGGAAGCAAACGCCTTCATAAGATCACCTTCAAAGATGGCTATAAGTAGCATGAGCAACACCCCGCTAGTCATACCAAGTATCTGTAGGACAAATTGTTGCAAAGACTTATGAGCAGCAGATAGTTCGGGCATCTATTGAAAATTAATTTTATTAAATTTGAAATTGAAATACGATATGTATGTGGTTTGCCTTTTGCTTACCATATCGACTAGTGCAATGTATATGAAAAGTCCTGCAGCCGCTGCAAACATCCACTGAGCCGTCTCCTGCGACTGTCCAAAAACTATACCAAATATCATGCCAATGAAACTCAATACGCCCGTCAAGAGATTGTAGTATACAGCCGACTTCACCGACATTCCTGCTTTCATCAAAATGGCAAAGTCGCCCAGCTCATGCGGTAGTTCGTGACAGAATACTGCAAGCGAAGTGGAAAATCCTCCAGCGATATTTTCAGCAAAAGCAGCCCCTAATACATATTATACGTTACATTTTAATATTAACAAGTGGCCATTCTCTTCTCTTACCAATGGCCATTCCATCGGTGAAATTGTGAAGTCCATCACCCATAATAATCATCCAAGCGACAGCGCTTAGGGATTCAGGGGGCGAGTGTACGTGTCCATGCTTGTGACTGTGACCGTGATGAGATGATTCGTGTTCGCGCAGAATCACTGTGACGGTGTCGTTGTGCATTATTCCCTTCTCCTTGTTACCGTTTTCATTGCCATTACCAGCAACAACAGCACCATCAGCAATCGATTGATCATCTAGAGTTGTAGACAAAGTGTTGCTATCGAGCATTTTTTGATGGTGATTATGATTGTGATGGTTACGATTAGGATGATAATTCAACTCCGATATAGGAGCGTAATTATTGAGGGATGTAGAGAGCAGGCTCTGAGCGGTTTCATGAGCATCATTAAGCAAATGACCACCTGCTTCTTTGCTTTTACGTCGTTTTTCCTTGTTATTTGAGGTATGATTGCCACTTGAATCATTGCCATCCGAAGTGTTATGGGGCAAGTGCATCCATACATCATTCTTTGTATCCATGGCTATCTCATCATAGCAGTAAGGATATGAACTATACTTAGACTTGCATAACTTATCACCAGCAACAGAATTGTTAATGGAGGAGTCTGGATCACGAACAACCTTTACACGAGATGGTTTTTTGGTTTCTTGCTTAGCAATTGATTTCCTCCACTCAGAGATCATGGTGAAGCCATGTTCAGTAATGTAAAAAAATATAATGCCACTCATACAGGTCAAACCTTTGAATATCATATTTGACTCGGTTTGTCCGGCCAACGACTGGAAGTAAAGTAATTAAAAATGATAAAATACATAGCAACCTTTCGCATATCAATGTCAAGTATAAAAAGTCATCCTTACATGAGGCAATAAATGCAGTAAAGCATCACCGGTCATGGTACCAACAGCCAGAGAAACCAAAAACTGTATAATGTGTTTATAAAAGCGAGAATCCATAAATGGTATAATTGCAACACCCACAAGACCAAGAATTCCGCAAGCAGAAACCGAAACAAATGCATAAATCCAAACTATAAGGGTAAAGTGAAGACGAATATATAATATATATAAATTCAATATATAATAGCATTAACAGAGAAATAAGATATTGAAAATTAATAAAAAAAGAAAGCTTCTATGAGAATCAAACAAAAATCATTAATTTATTTCAGCTTTCATTGAAAACGATGTCTCCGTATAACTATCAATATATATCCAATGTGCAAAGATGCTTCGCTATTTAATACACGTTTCCTTTCTTACCATACATGATATCTTCTTTTTCGGCTACAGGTATACTTCCTTCGAAATTATGGACACCGCTTAAAACTGCATTTCGTATGCATCCCGAACGGTCACGCTCTGAATGTGATGATAACTGATACAACAGCACGGGACAAAGATTTAGGAACTCCTCTTCTCCGAGTGTATAATTAATGGCTTCATTCGATTTTTCATGCTCTTGCTGTACGCCGTTGCAAGGCTTTTTACCACTATTGCTCTGACAGTCGACATGCTGCAAGAGATTTTCCTGATGGCGGTGGCTGAGATTGTGTGGCTTTATATAATTTACCAAAGAGACATCGGATATGCACTGCAATCCAAAAGAAATTAAAAATTAGTCAAAATTAAGGGTAAAAATCTTTGGTTCCTTTAACATACGGTGTCATTATTTGTTGTACTGCTCAATCTTTGTTCAAGTAACTGTTTCAGACCCAACTGTTTCAACATTCGCCGGAACTCATTAATGTGTATCGTGCTGCCATCATTCTCTCCGTATTCATCAAATATTCGCCTTAAGAAATCCTCGGTAATTTCAGGCCTTTTCTCGATGGAATTACCCACTCCATGGTCAACATGACGTTTTTGTCGGTGTTGGTTTCTCTCGATACTCGATTCTCTACTAGATTCATATGAATTCTTTGGTACAGCGGCTACTTTGTTTATTTGATACTTGTATGTATCATCGACTAGAGGGTCCACAACAGATGCGGTCAGTGATTTCATTGTTGCTGCAGTCGTACCATCAAAATGTTGCTGGCAAGGAATACGATCCGCGCAGAGCAGACAGACGACACACACCGCCATTATATGTCGAGCCATTTTGCATTATATGTTAAAGATTAGATTTCCAATGGACACCGATTTTCGTAATTAATTTGTGCTCTTCTTGGTTTAGTAATAATTTTTAATTTTTCGCTTAATTGTATGGTATAACTAGTAATGGCATTGAATGCAACTGCTGCTAACTCTTATTCTGTAAATTTTGTAGCCTAGAAAAAATCGACACAAAATTAGACATAAATAGAAAGTATATTAAAAAAAAATTATTAAAAATAACAAGAACGAGTAGAATTTTACGATAACAACTCGATTAAAATTTAATAATGTACACATATGTATGTATGTAGGGTAGGCCATCGGGTGGTTTCTTTTAAAAATTGTTCATAAACACCTCATAATAAAACCTGACCTTGACCATAAACCTATTATTTGAAAATAATTTCAATAATTTAAGTAGCAAATATATAAGACATTAAGAAAAAGACAGCGGATGAACAGTTTGAATTTTGGGAAAGCATAAATGGAAAATAATTTGCTTTAAATGGACACAAAATAAGCATTATTTATTATTATCCACATCCGTTTGTTGAAAACAACACCAGCCACGATTTTTATACCCTACACAGGAAGTGATGAGGGTACATATATTCACTTCGTGCTTCCGTTTGTAACGCATTAAAGGAGGCGTGACAGCTATAGAAAAGTATATATATTCTTGATCAGCGTGACCTCCTGAGTCGATTTAACCATGTCCGTCTGTCTGTCTGTCTGTCTTTCTGTGGAAATCACGATTACAAGAGAACGAATAGAGATATTTGCATCAAGCTTGGCACGAATATTGTATATCACTAGAAACTCATCGCTATTGAAAATGGACGAAATCGGATCATTACCACGCCTACTTTTTATAGTGAATATAAATTCATCCATGCTTATAGCTCAATTTCTCAGCTTGTAGAACGAATTTTCGGTTTCGAAATTTTATCCAGAAGTCCACTGTCTCTGACCAAAACATACTACGAAAAATGGGCGTGGTCCGCCCACTAATTAAATAAAACTCGATTACAGGAGCACGAATAGAGATATCTTAATCAAATTTGGCACGAATGGTGTCTATCATCAGAAACTTATTCGTATTGAAAATGGGCAAAATCTGACCATTGCTACGCCTACTTTTTATAGTAAATATAAATTAATCCATGCTTATAGCTCAATTTATCAGCTGGTAAAATGAATTTGAAGTTGAAATTTTATTCACAAATCAACTGTCTTTGATCAAAACAGACTACCAAAAATGGGCATGGTCCGGCCACTAACTAAATTCAATTCGATTACAAAAGAACGAATAGAGATATTTTCACCAAATTTGGCACGAATATTCTCTGTCATCACTGGCTATTTGAGATTGAAAGGGTTCTCCTAATTTTTAAGTTTTTTTTAATTTTTTTCGGCCAGGCCGAAGCTAACACTCTTTCTGGTTAATTTTGAATTGCAAATTCAATAATCATAACAATAGCAATTTTGTTTTTTTGTTGTTTTAGAAAATTTGTAATAAATTCTCACATTTTTCTATTATTATTCTAGTTTAACATGAAGTCTGGGTTTTTTAATTTCGTTTAGTAAATTCAAAAAAAAACAAAACATCGTTTAACAACAGGATGGAGATTTTCCAGCTAATTTATTTTTCACATTTTAACAGAAAAACATTCCGACAGTTGTTATGTTAGACAAGCAAATCATTAAATTGGAATGAAAATGAAAAAATATATGGTTGCTCGTTACTTTGAACAATCTATATATAAATAAGCCACACGAAAAGGGTCCCATCCCTCTAGAGTCTGTTCCGTTCAATTCGTAGGTATTTTTCTTTTCTACTGCACAAAAAAAGAATGGAAACGAAACTTTGTCTGCATTTATAGATATCAGGCATTACGTCTAAGTCCATAAACATTGTTTATCAACATATGTAGGTTGCTAAGCACAAAAAAGATTCTAAACGCAAGAATTTAAGGCTGGGATCTTTCGAGTGCTTACGAAGACGATCTGGTTGATTGAGTGAGAAGAGGAATTGTTGCTATTCATAGAATAGCATTATAAAACAAAATAAAAAGGAAATAAATAGAATTAATTAAAAATCGGAATTGTTATTGGTCGAAAATTTCAATCACAACTCACCCTAGTATTAAGATACAACTCGTTTTTCCTTTAACGGATATTTAAAAACAAAAATACTAACACTAATTTATCAGAAATTATTAAATATTTAGGTGAACAAGGGAAATTAACAGATAGGATAACATTTTATAAATTTTTTAAATTCGTAGTTTCAAGAAAACCTTATTAACAAGAAAAAGCAATGATTTACTTAATGAATAAATAAGCACACAACATTAAATATCTAAGTTAATTAAATAATTACTTTATTGCATAGGTTCAAATGTAGGTTTATCTCAAAAAGGAGCCAAATAATTGTTCTAATGCTATCTAAATACAAACTTTACTTGTATTTTGTTTTTTAAGTTTTATTTCCATCTATAATCATAATAAAAACATAATCATAAAATAAACACACACATTCTAAAAACACTTATGATATTGTTATTTATGATAACATCACTGGCGGTGCAGACGGTTACATTGATTAAAAATGGCTAATGATTGACTAAAAATTAGTACCACTGACAGACCTACCTTAAGTAATCTGAAGGTTAACATATTTTACATTAACGACGCATTCGTTCCTTTTTCGAATACCCTAAATTAGTCGAAATAATATCGATAAAACTTTATTATTGTAATCGTAGATGGCGTGCATTGTATGTGCGATTATTTTTAGATGCTACGTCTGTAAAAAGCAGAACGAACAGATACTCACGACGGTTAACTAGTTAAAAATACTTAACATGCACAGCAGAATTTCTATAATCAGTTATTGATATTTATTCATACATATGTATGTACGTAGGTACATATATATGTATGTATATATATGTATTATATATACCAAAATCGCTTAAGCGAAATTTCTTGAGCCCTGAGTTTATTTAAAGAACTTTCGATTTCTGCAATTATAAATGCAAAATTAATTTAAATTTCAGGTTCGTGTATGAGTAAAATTTTTTATACGGTAAGAAAAAATCATCAATAATTTTTGATCAGTTTTACTTCTGATTGACAAAATTTATTTGATTTTAAATTGAGATATTGTCAACGATATACTTGGACATTCAGATGTCCTAATTAGAACAATCGAATTGAAAAATTTAGATATACGAATATACAAACGACGCCGTTCATCCTCAAACGAACCCACTTTAAGCGCAATTTTTTATGAAATACTGCTTTTTTAGCATATTTTTTGCATATATGCATGCATACATACATACATACAAGAACATACATACATCACATACAAGAAACCAACCGATCATTCAATTGATGAAAAATCAAAGTTCATTTGTCCTCCATCAATTGAGCAGAAATTAATTAAAATTCATTTCACGTGATCAACCAAAATTTATTACACATCATATTAACGAGTAAATTTGTATGTAGATACTTGAACATATGTATGTATGTCGGTCTTTACTTAAAAAACTCTTCAGAGGTTTTAATTAATCAGCTTCATATTGAAAAAGCTTGGAATAATTGAAATTTTCAAAGAAAATAAAACCTCGTCGGTCGTATTTCAACAATATTTGAAAAGTTTCATTAAATGCATAATCAACATAAAAGTTACACAGAGAATGTGAATTATTATCCAACTAAATATTACCAGAAATGCCAAAAGGTTACTGACCAGAACACGAGTTTTATATGTAGGGCGCTTTATATGTATGATCCGATTACACCATGATCATCATCATCGTCATCATCATCACAATGACTTTTGTAACGTTTACGAAAACAAACGAATTCAAGGAACGCAAATGGGAAACTTTGTCAAGAGCGCGCACCTGAGTTTCCAACCAATTCACCGACAACTACGTTGTTGAGAGCTTCGAACTAACAACACAACTGAGCTTAGCATAAAAGTGCGCTTTAGACTTTATAGCCAGCTGAGAATATTGTTTACATATTGTTAGCAAAACCAAGTTCGTCTGACTTCTGGTGGCTTAATTGGATGGGTTAAAGTTTATAATAAATATTTAGTATAATGATGTTCTAGATGAACAACATTCTTTTCAACAACTGGTATATGCAGCTCTTTCTAATTAAATTAAACTAAATGTTTTGCGAATCGCAGTTGTTTTCGTGTTAATTTGAAGTTTTTTCCCCTTTTTCAGTAAGGTATTTTGACGGTATGGAACACTATTCTAATTCATTTGCATTTATTTATTTCCATATGACTGTTTTTATTATTCATTATTCTTAACTACCTAGTGTTATTGGGATTGTTGTTTAAGATAAGACTAATTAAATTAAAATAAATAATTTATAAATACTTTCCATTATTATTATTATTATTATTATTTAAATACATCAATAATAACCATATTAAATTTAACCAATTTAACCAATAATTTACCATACATATGTATGGTATATGTAAACAAATGAATACTATATGTTGTTATATTTAAATACGAGTATGTACATGGAATTGCTTACATAGCGTAATATAATACGATACAATTAACAAAATATTTGTATCAAATCATAATAATGGTTTCATTATTTCGAAGTCTGCCAGCGTGGCATAACGTGGAATAATAATTGTTTATATATGTAGAAGTCTACGATAACTACACTGTTAAGCAATTAATTTATTAAATTTTAATGGATTTATAATGTGATTTTACATAATAATGGACCGATATACTTCGCAGATAATAAACAAATTCCAAACTTCTGGATATTTAAAAAGAAATATATTTACATATCGTATAATAATATACACTATTTTTAAAACCATTTTACCTAGAAATAATTATTAAAGAATTCTTTATATAAGCTGCGATTTGCATTAGTTAATGGTGTGAAAATGTGAGAAAACTAATTATTATGTTACTTCGACGATTAAAGAAGTAGTTTGGCGAATTAATAAAATTATTACAATAGATAAACATAATAATAAATTAACCTTGAATATGTAAATGGGAAAAATTCAAGATTATTTCATCTCTACCGAAATATAAACATTATACAGCAAGGATTCAAAATCCGTTTTCCTTACTTTACTTTGAAGGCAAAATAGCAAAATTATGTAATGTATAAACTCTTATTTAATGACACACACAGTATATATGTACATGTACACTCGGATGTCATATATCTCCTTGATAACTAAAGAATTAGGAAGAATAAACTATAAAATCTCAATATATAATAGCATAGTGTATTGGATCTAAAATATTTATTACTTTATTATTACTTTGATTACTTATTAAACATTACTATTAAACAGATAAAGTTCCATAATATAGTAAAGGACTATTATGTATTATATATAAAAACGTTGGTGCGTATATATGTCTGACCATCAAGACTGAAACACAGAAACTATCTACCTTATATTCACACCATATGTTCGTGTGGTACTCAGGATTGTTTAAAAATTGAACCATATAAGAAAAGAAAGTTTTCAAAAAAATGTGGACCCGATAGGAGGCGATGGAGTGGAGATATTTACAGCTATGTAGTTTTCCCTGTATATAATTTTCATATGAACAATATTAAATTGAAATGTAATATAGTTTGGTATAACCACAACACTTTCGACAGGTGCCCACATCTATCTGTATATATTATATAAAAATATAATGCATGATTTTATGTAGTCCGATTGTGATAAAGCTTAGATAAGTCAATGTTCAAACGACAATGATCAACGTTAATTTAGTACCTAGGCACAGATTGTTAAATAAATTTTCTGCAAATTTGTGGGCGGGATTAAATAATAAGGCGTGGCCCGAAATAGAAAAGGTACGTTACGGGTAACGTATAAGCACAGCCGGGTAAGTTCGGCTAGTGTATTATAAACTGGTGTACATAAATATTTATAATTAATAAGTTTAGCAATTCAAGAGTGGGGAAATGCTTTTTGTTTGTAGGAAATTGTTTCATACTAATATGGTTTTATATGCATATGGTTTCGTTTCGTTTCCTACACTGAAGATTATTTATAGTGTCATGACACACTTTATAAATACACTCATAGCGAAGCTATAGTTTTTTTAAGGAAAACCAAACGTGGGATTGAAAAGAATGTTTGAAAAATTGTAATATTGTACCAGTTGCATCTGGTTGAAAAAAATTAATTCTCTTTTCACCTAGCCTAAAATGTAAATGCAATGTATTCAAATTCTGAAGGCATTTACGATTCTATAGGCATTTTTATTACAATTAGTTGTTCTATGTTCTAATAATTTATTAATATTAAAGATTATTATTCCTTCTATGCATCAGTAGCAGAGAACTGGAACTGACACTTTTTCCCTTGACGGAAAACACAAATTCTACAACTTTTACTACAGCCAAGCAAAACAAATTAGATACGTTTTTACTAAGGAGAGCTCAGTACAGGGTTGCCAAGTCGTGTGAAAATTTCCTTTTCCTCTGTGGAAAAGTAGATTGAAAGATAACTTTCGAGAATTTAATAGTACTTAAGTTGTAAAAAACAACAAAATTCTAAATATTGTAAAACATGCAATAATAACAAGTACATTAATTTTCCATTTGTTAACACTTTCAATAAACAAGTATTTAAAGCTTGTTTACATAGAGGGGCAATTGTTTTTATACCCTGCACACGAATTGAGAGGGTATATTCACTTACTGCTTCCGTTTGTAACGCATTAAAGGTGGCAGGTATAGGAAAGTATATATATTCTTGATCACCGTGACCTCCTGAGTCGATTTAGCCATGTCCGTCCGTCTGTCTGTCCGTCTGTGGAAATGACGATTACTTGGCACGAATATTGTCTATCACTAGAAACTCGTCGCTATTGAAAATGAGCGAAATCGGACCATTACCACGCCTACTTTTTATTGTGAATATAAATTAATCCATGCTTATAGCTCAATTTCGCAGCTTGTCCAGAAGTCCACTGTCTCTGTCCAAAACAGACTACCAAAAATGGGCGTGGTCCGCCCACTAATTAAATAAAACTCGATTACAGGAGAACGAATAGAGATATTTTCATCAAATTTGGCACGAATATTTTCTGTGATCACAGGCTATTTGAGATTGAAAAGGAAAAAAATTATACCATTGCCACGCCTAATTTTTAAGTAAACGTATGTAGGGTATATGAACTTCGGCGAGGCCGAAGTTGACACTCTTTCTGGTTCTGCCTCCATTTGTTGCTTCTCAGCAATTCTGAAATTTGAGAGAAGTTTTTGATTTTGTTTGAAAACTGTTTGTCCATGTAAACAAGTTCCCACCCCATCTTTATGACGCTGTTTATTTGACCACTCGTTCGATTTATTTCGTTAAGTTTCAAAAATAGTTGCAAACGTTGCGAAACTCAGTTTTTAATAAAAATATCTATTTAATATTCTGGGAAAACGTTCGTGGCGTTTTTTTTTAATAAAATTCAACTGGTTTTCTTACGTCTGGAAATGAATTTATTTAAACCAAATATACTCCATTATTATCTACAATGTTTCGCAATAGAGATGGGTAGAGCCATAGATGGTAGATGGGTAGAGCCATGATGCCATCGGTGAAGAACTTCTGTGGTTTCTAGTTGAAAAATTTAATCAAGTGTTCAGTGTTCCTAATATAAACTATTTATTCTATGGCTTATGAGTTGCTATTGACATTTAATTATAAAGATCATTTGTATAATATCAATTCATTTTAGAAATTTTTTATTTTTAATCATATGAAATTATTGTTGGATAGGGAAATTAAATTGAAATTCGAGTGATATTTTGAGGGAAATCGGGAAAGCTGATAAAAGTACTTGCCTGTGCAGTACACATTTTGCAATGGAAGAAAAAAATAAAAAAAACGCAGTTTTAGCTGCAGCAACAGCAGCATGATTAAAAGTAGACTCATTTCGCAACCATATTACATTTGTTAATAGATTCATTTAAGTTATTAATATTTAAGATTTATCCATTTTAATGATAAAAAATTAATCTTATAACAAATACAAGAAATATTATTGCGAAGTGAGTTGGCTTTAAATGCTGGCTTTGCTGTTGTACAAATATTGAAATCTTGTTTATATAACAAGGAAACCGTACAAAGGATGCACTTTTATTTACGTCCTGTCAGTAATAAACACCGCCTTTTCTAACCTAGTTTACTGCAATTTTTGATAATTTTACAAACTGAACAGCTGTAATGTAGAATATAAGGTTGTTGCTTCAAACACACAGGTATAAGTGAATCAAATATATAATTTCTTGTGCCAATAGCGATATACCACCAGCGTAACTTGAATAAGAGAACTATTAGCGCTTATGGAAACGTTCAAGACCACAAAAAATTTATTTTATTCACCGAATACGATGTAACACAACCAACTAATAAAATAAACTCACTGCAGTTTAGTTTGATTTGTTATCCAATTCTAGGATAACGCTGAATTGGTTTGTTGACGAAACAATTTCAATGCCTTAAATCAATAATTTAAGTAGACAAGTGCAGAGGCATATTTTTATCTTTAGAAATTAATGAAATCTCCAAGTAGGTGAGTAGACAGACCAAACTCCCACGCCGGAATTCGAAGGTTTCTTCTACGACCGCTTCTACTGACTATTGTTCCCAACAGATTTTCGTAGCGCCCGCGTCTTGCAACTTGCGCGTGGACAAAAACCTATTTACTTCATATAAATGAAAGTAATATTCATTTGTAGCATTATATTTTCGGCCTTTATTTCTATTATAAGCTTCTTTAAGTTATAGAAATTTTTACATTATTGGCAATTCCTGTTGAATTTTAATAAATTTAAGCAAATAAAAAAAACACTCCACACCGTCGAAGGAAATAATAGAAACTAATTTTGTCAGGGTTCTCGTTGCGGAAGAACAGAACCTTAATGCCTTTTTTACCGCATATTTATTAAAACTTACCTCGCTACTTTGTAATAGAGCAAGATGGACACCAGTCACGCGACTGGTATCTGTTGGAAAAAATGAGACGTGTATAAAAGCTTATGTGGTTTCTAAAAAGGATGTTGCCAGATGTTATTTTCTAATAAATTAATACTTGGCTCAGGTTAACCTTCAGCCAGTTAAACCGATGGCTAAGGTGACGGGTACTAAAAAAATTAATCGGTACTAAAAATGGCTTTTGTGTTTTTAACAAATGTTCAGGTTTTTAAAAACGATATTCAGTATACAAATTATATATAATTTCTTTTGTTTACTACTTTTTATTAAAGGTAGAATTTAAATGAAAATTACGAAAATATACTACATATTATTGATTTATTTATTTAGTACGCTTACAATTATGGCAGATCATATATCTTACTGAAGGCATTATTTGCTAGTTTGGAGATATACCAGAATGGAATTTAACTCGATCTCACAACACATTCAGGTTATTAGTAGAGTTGGGAAATAATCTAATCTCGGGTTAATAAGGTTAATATCAAGAGTAGAACAAGTTGTATTTGTTTATTATAATTGTAAAATAAAATTTATTATATGCTTATGATTCATATAGTGTACAGTACAAATTTTCATGAAGTGATATATGTTTGTATATATAAAATGTATTTAATAAAACATTATATTGGATACAATTGAAATTCATTAACTTTCATTTTTGGAAAACCTTAATCTAATCATGTATTCAGAGAGACATCATTTAAGTATATATGCATGTTTATCTTATATACTTTCAGTGTGATTTGATCTGAAATTCTATATATGATAATTAAAATGCAGTGCATACACTTGTAATCATTTATCATAGCAAAATATAAATAGCGAGTCGAGCCTAAAGCTTGTTTAATGAAACGTATTTTAAAATAACATGCAAATAGTTCAAGGGCACAAAACCTTAAAACACTTTGTGCATATAAAGTGAAAACGGTTCTGCTTTAACAACGGGTGCTTAGTTGAGTGGAGCCGTTGTCTTTGCGCTTTCATAACGTATCGCATTTATAAGCTCATAGTTAACTAGGAACACAAAACGGAGGCCGGAAATCTAATAAAAATCGTAATAAAATTAAAAAATATACATACATATTTAGATAGCTACATTTTAGTTTATGCATGTAATGAACTTAGATTTCTCACTTACTTCGACTACGCAATTGTGAGCTAATCTCATTTTACTGCCTATTAGCAAAGGAGCCCCATCGATGAAGAGTGGTCTCTTGCCTTCGTTCATTATGAAGAAGTCGCCATTGCTCCGCAATTTAATAGTACCCTGTTTTCTTGAAATCTTGCATGCAGGCCCCTCCAGTGACAGATCAACATCGACGATACAGCCCTTGGCATTCCTTCCAAATGTTATCTCCTTCGAACGCATTAAGTAACGCACTAGACGTCCACGCAATACAGCCAACGTTTGTCCATCAAATTCTGGAGCCTTGCCAACACCAGTTAACGAGTCCACTAAAACATTCCAGCGACTGAGTTCGTTCTCTAGTAGTCTAATCTCTCGTTTGTTTTGTCGATCAGCCAGGGCCAATTCAATTTCGAGTGCTTCGTCTATATTGTCCGTCAATTCGGCATCCAGTATAAGATCCTCTGCATCTGAGAAACTCAACGGTTGATCACTGCTGTGCAAAGGTTTGACATGCTGATCCGGCAGTAGTTGATACTGCTTCATCAACTGCCAATGATTCTGTAAAGACTTGACTGTGCGCGCGCAATAGAATACAGATGAATTTTTATCAAGTAGTTCCTGAAACTGTTCGAGTTTTGGAGTGTCCGTCTGTTTTCAATAAATATGTTTGTCAAGGAAATTCATGAAATTATTTTACCATAGCTTACACTCTTAATTGATCCCAGAAGCTCTTCTTCTTGTACACTGAACAAAGCTTTTCGTTGAACCGATTCCACTAACTCGGGATGAAGATTTCTCATAGCAGCTACAGCGATTCGCGATATCGACGCCTCGTACATCAGTGAATACCAACGCACTTGCATCTCCTGAAGGGTAAATTTACACGAAAACTTTGTCCCGCGATGAACCATGCGAAGGTCGTTTGTCTGCTGAACACCAATTATAAGTGCCAGATCGTCAATGGGTTTCCAGCGGCCCAGATCCTTCGTTGCAACTTGAGCTTGAGGACGTGTTTTCTTTGGCTTCTTATTTGGACGTACTGATCGCTTTTTTTCGATTGTTCCAGAATATCCTGCTGTTATATGGGGTATTATCGGCGTTGGAGGCATATTTAGAGGATGAACTGGTAAAACTTGCTTGGGGGCAGTTGTGAGCGGTGTATTGCTTGAAGCTGAAGTGGAAATCGGTTCTGCTTTTTTAGCAGCTACAGAGCTGCTGGTTTCCGCAATGATCTTAGTCGCTGGTGCCGGTGGCGGAGGGGCGGGTTGAGATGTTGGCGGCACATACGACTGCGACTGCGTTCGATGTCGACCACCACGACTTTGGTCTCGCGATTGTGACGGAAATCCTATGCTGTACTCAACAATTTCATCGTCAAATCGCTTCCGTTTGATTGAACGTGAAGAACTGAATAGATTAAAAAATTACAAGATTCTTCAAATTATCGGAAAATTAAAGCCACTCTTCCCCTTTTACCTCCTGCGAGTTTGATCGTTCTGTACCCCTATTGGTACATTTTGTATTGGTGTCACTGGCATTGCTAATTGTTTCTTTTCTGAGTTAATTTCAAGAGGCGGACGCAAGGTTTCCATATTTATAAACCGTCCTTATGATCAACTTTGTTAAATTTAAAAACTTTGTGGTAAATTATTTTTCGAAGCAAAACCCAACGGGAAATGTCAGTGGATAATTGTGTATGCCCAATATGATCGCCTTTACCAAAATGGCCAGCATACAGGGTTGCATAAGTATTACAAACAATTTTAATAAGAGTTCATGATGTAATAAGTCGATTCCAGGTTGCGGTTTTTTCCCTACCGGGGATATTACACCGGCTTTCTTGCTGTTTTGGCTGTTGTTGTACTTTGCAGCGCTCAGCCCAAGAACAAAACAGTTTGGTCTGCTCTCGTTTGGCTCTCAAGTCATAAGTCTTTGAAATTTAGGAACAACTTTCCCATTATGAAACCACTCCAATTGTGTTGTTCTTTTTATTTTTTATGCTGATTACACCAACAACAACAGTTTTTTTGCTCTCGTATTATTATCGAGTTATATACCGTCTAAAATTAAAAATATTATAACTATATCTTCTATATCTAAACTATTCAAGACATCTATATAGGATTGGTATCGTTCTAAAGAATTTTAAAAACCTTTTAGTTATGAAAATCTACTAAAATTGAAAAAAGTGCTTACATAGTTGCGCGATTGTGATTTTAAAAATACGCTTTCTCGTAAGAACTTGGACTGATACCGATGAAAAAACATGTGTCGAAAGCTAAGAGCCTCTACTTTCTTATTATTGGCATGTGAGTTAATTATACATTATACTTGGAAAAAACCTATGAATGGAAAAAAATAATACTAAAAATCTAAAATTTCACTTTTCTCCAAAAATGAACGTTCTTCCGCAAAATATTAATTTACATAAATGACAGATAATTCTATTGCTATTCAAACAATATAAATAACATATAGGAAGCTTGTGAAGTTTGTGATATTCAGGCTTGAACTTTTCAAACTTCAAAGCGCTATAACTCCGAAACTAGATCAGAGCAATAAAAATTGTTGTTGTTGTTGGGTTCAGCACGGAAAGCTACAACAACTGCTAACCCATTATTAAAGCCGTTTCTTCTTGCAATATAAATTTTTAACTTATTTATTTAGTGTATTATAATATTAATCCATTTTAAATCTGATTCACCCTGTAACACTTCAAATGTTTTTTCCTCTGACAGCTCAAATGACGTCGTTGCTAATATAATATAATTGTACAACACTGGTAGCAGTGGGTTAAAAATTGTTATTCTGCATTGCACGAAATATAAAAAAATTTCAAAAAAATCATTTTATCTGTAAAATCTTAATACAAAATTAAATTAAATTTATATAGTTGCTTAATCAGCATGAGGTAAACACTAGATGTATCTATCGATTTTGTAATGTTTCAACCAACTGCTTGGTCTGATTAATCGATTAAAAATTTAAAAAGAAAACTAAATATCGTATTGTTATTTCCTTTCTCACATTGTAGTTCGAATCTCGAAGAGAGTCCACTGTCCGATGGAAAAATGGATATATCCGATGCAACCAACTCTTTCGAATCCGCTGCAGTATCTCCTGTGATTGATTCGGAACATTCAAATAATCACAGCAGAAACAGCATCGATGAAGCAAGCCTTCATGTTTGCGAAATCTCTTCAATAATAAGTACAGCTATTCCCAAAGATGATTCATATAATGTTGGCGTGGAAGTTGCTTCGGTTAATCAGTTGAAGAGTTCACTAAATGATAGCGAAGAGTTACAAAGTCGTTTTAAAAATCATGCTACGTTTAAGCACGATGATGCTTCTCAAGAGGATATATTAGACAACAGATGTATAGAGAATCTTTGTCGACCTGCATTACTGCCGCTTTCTGAGAAACATTTATGTAACTTAACAGTTGCCAATAGTCATCCTCTGATGTCACCTACTGGCACAGACTCAGACTCTGAAAACAGTTGTCTAGTGCAAGGTGAAGCAAATAGAAAATGTCAGAATTTCCCTGATGTAGTCCCGAACAGAGAACGACACATGTCGCAGGATACGCCTTCTACGTTGTGTTACAAGTTGCCAGTCAATGATGCCAAAACGACCATTCAGAGAGTGGAAACGTCTTTAGTGTCGGCGAAGAATACTTTGAACATTAATAAAGCACTGGTGAGTACCTCAGTATAGATCAATCATTCATGCGAATTGAACTTCATCCTCCATAAGATTTCAAAGAACAAGCTTTCTTTGCTACGCGCACACAGTCCAGATATTTTGAGTAGCGGTTCTGAAGCCGATACATCTCTTTATCATGCTGCAGTAGAAGTCGACTTTCAATCCGTTGCACTTATTCCGAATACAAGTAACACTATTCCCTCTAAAGTTAATGGAACTCTATGTAAACGTAACGGCGAGATAGCACCTGCGGGCTCGGATGATATATCATCTTTAGATTCAATCTCAAACCATAGCTTCGACGATGAGGAAGATCTTGAACATAATCTAGCTTCACTTAGTCCGTCGAGTTCATTAATCGACGGGCTCGACGATAACAACGATGATGAATGTGAAGGTCCAGAAATCGATGACGACTTTGCTGAGAGAACAACACCGACTAATATGAGGACTTCTGATGTTTTGCCACAGTATTCGGCAGAGGAGGAGAGACGCGATTCGCGAAATTGGCAGAAGATCACTTTGCCCGATGGCAGTACTCGGGAAATCGATATGAAAGTTATCGAACCCTACAAGCGAGTTCTTTCGCATGGCGGATACCTTAAAGCTGGTGGGCACAATGCAATAGTTCTCTTCTGCGCTTGTCATTTGCCAGATCGATCTCGCGCCGATTATCATTACGTAATGGACAATCTATTTCTGTATGTGGTGAAGACGCTCGAACAACTAGTGACGGAAGACTATGTGCTAATCTACCTGCACGGCGGATCGAGTCGTCGTAACGTGCCGCCCTTTCCATGGCTGAAAAAGTTTGTGCTTTCATTGCTTACTACGAAATATACGATGATAATTGATATGATTTGATTATTTTTAGATGCTATCAATTACTCGATCGGCGCTTGCGTAAAAGTCTCAAAAACATGTACCTTGTGCACCCAACATTCTGGATAAAATCAATTGTATGGATGGCACGTCCATTCGTAAGGTGAGAAGAATGGAGAAATGATATGCTTTATATAAAATAAACCTTTGTGTAACACTTTCAGTGCAAAATTTTGGCGAAAGTTGATTTATGTTAAGTCGCTACACGAACTCTGCACACACGTTGATGTCGAAAAAGCGGCCATCCCAGATAAAGTAAAGCTTTACGACGCAAAACACAACTAAAGTATTTAAATTACTAGTTTTACGCAGTCAAGAAACAATTTCGATAATATTGGTATTATTTAGAGCAAACATTTGATTAGTTATATATTTTTAGGCAAATGTTATTATGGGGCAGATTTTCAATGAACGATCACCGTGATTCTCCGTGCTTCTGCTTTGTTATTTTCGCGTTGTTGTTCTTTTCGCAATAATAACTAAGCAGAAGAATCATGGTGATCGTTCATTGAAAATCTGGCCCTATGTTTACAAATAGCTTCTTATGTATGCATTTTATATTCTGAACCTATATTGTATGTCTGTATGTATATTCCAATTTAAAACTTAATTTTATTTAATACTCATTTATCTCAAGATCTCAGTTTCTGCAAATGTGATATCCGAGTAGAGTATTTGTGCTTTTTGTTCCACTTTGCATATCGCACATCCACTTTAGAAGTGACCACTCAGAATTTTTCCTTCTCGAGTTTTAAAACTTCCAATGCACATATCTACCAACAATTAAAAGCTGAATTTATTTTCTTGTTGTTAACTGATGTCAAAATTCTAAGTTGTCTTCGTCCTATGAAGATGCATCAGGCTGCAGTGACAAAATTGCGTTTTCAAAAGAATGAGAAGTTTCGAGTTGTATCACTTATGAGGTGGGTGTGCGATATGCTTTCGTTAAAATTTCCAGTAGGTATTTTATTCACTTAACATATTTTATCAGAAGAAAAGCCAACCAGGAGATAACATCGAATATTAAGTAGATTTTTTTTTAACGATATACAAAGAATTTTTTATGGGCAAGCAGCATCATCACAAACATGACGAAAATTCACAAGTTTTCCTTTAAGTTAATTTAAATAATTAAATTTTAATTCAGTAGCACTGTAAGGCAAAAAAATTAACTACTTAGTAGTAGCAGCACCAATATGATGAAGTAGAAATCAATGTAGAACAGAAACATCTCATTCATTCATATCGCTTTCAAAAGCTTTTTGAACTTGCATACAATTGAATCAATGCAACTTAACCAGTAAACCACCAACCTACTTCCTCCTACTTGTTACCTTATTCAGTATATAGTGTAATGAATAAAATGAAACCTTGAATATTTCTATTAGTAAATCGTAAACCCAAAAGACGAGGTCTTTAAAATTTGATATAAACGTACTCCTCCTCCTCCTTCACCACGTATTGCAAATGTAACTGGATTAGAGAGGTGTTGTATAGTGTTGACGAATGCTTATAGAATATTTACAAAGATCTTTACTCTGAAGTGGTATCTACTACGTTCCCTTATATTACTTATTTATCGTACTATTGCGCATGTGAACCGTATAGAGACCATCAAGGATTTTATAAATATACACGCTAAAGTATATATACATATATTAGTAAAAAAATAAATAAAATTATACTGTAAATTAAAGAAGAGTTTTATTTTCTGAAGTTCCGGACAACCATTTTGTTCTTTCATAGATCCTCAACCCTTTATTAATTTCTATAACTGATCTCAGATCATAGTTCTTTATCCATTAGAAAGTTAGCGTTATTTCCAATAATGTGAAAAAGCACGATATGCAAAAGCCAACGATAGTGGGTTAAAATTGTACGCAGGTTGTAAAAGTCTGGTTCTTGTTTTTATACCCTACACCTTAAGGTTAAGAGTATATTCACTTTGTCACGAAATGTGTAACGCATAGAAATAGAGACGGTAGGTATAGAAAAGTATACATATATATATTCTTGATTTAGCCATGTCCGTCCGTCTGTCTGTTGACAACAAAATTTCATTCCGGGGTATCGAGTAGCATTATCCGTTAATATGCCAAACATCGGCGTGATCCGGGTCTTAAATGGTAATATTGTTAAATATATAAACTTCCTGAATAAAACTTTACATAACAACTTATTTTCCAATAAAACATTATAACAGCAAAACTGGGCGCGGTCCGCCCACTTTCACACTACTTATACAGTATAGCTCATGAAAAGCAAGCAAAGTAAGCAAGAAATACTTTACTTCATGGAGCCTCCTTGCTTTACTACAAACCTTCATAACATGTCTGATCCTCGCTGATTACTATCCTCAGACGTTTCACACTATTAACAAATGGTACCGCCAACTAATTATGATAAGTAGGCTGTGCCATATGACCTTAGGCCTTGAACTAACTTTTTTAAATAAAACACGTTCATTTTAATTGTGAATCTTTTTATTTTATTAGCTTTGTTTCTTTCCTGCTTAATTAATAGCACATAAATAATAAAATTATAATAAAAAATTAAATAATTACCAAAGTATTGAAGAAAAGCACTTAATCGGACAAAATAGCGCGTTTAATTTTTTCATTTAAATTTTTCAATAAAGGAGGGCGGACACAGCAGCAATGAGATTAATCGAAAACGTTAAAATGAATAATAAAGTACCTGCACATGAATCACGAAGTACGCTTAGGATAACGGTATGTATGCCGGAAGAATGCCCAGTTTTGGTCGAGAACGTCTTGTGGATGGCTTCGAAACATGTTCAGAATCTTCTACACTGGCACTGAGAACTGGCTCTGGTTCAGTGTGATCTCCATTGCGGTCTGTAATAAAGTAACGCATCGGAGCAGCAGCTCCTGACTCTTTGACGTCTTCATTGGTTGTTCCCAAATTTTCTTTGAATAGATCCTGGTCGTTTTGCCGATTGGCAACCTTGTGTTCTTGTCGCTTCTTTTTGCAATAGGAACAGTTTCTTTTATTGCAATTTCCGTTTCGTTCGTAATCAGGACATAGGAATTCGTGACGTTTGTTGCACTTAAAAGTGTATAATTCGATTATAGGAAAAAGGGAAACAGGTAGATAGGCATAAAAAGAAACATGTTTAGAAAAAAAAAATTAAAATTCTATTAACAAAAAAAATTACCTGTTCGGCTAAACTGCAATAACCACGCAAAAAATCGGTACAAATTTCTGTGTTTCGGCTGACTTTCTTGTGAAGATACGGACAGTCAGAACGAACACAGATACCCTGCAGGAAGAATCGGCAAACAGGCATTTTTGCTAAACACACATCGTGGGACAGCAAGCAGCGAGTGTTCTCGCATTCGCCGGCCAAAAATCTACGAATAAATACTCAATCATTATTAGTGTAATATACATATCCGCAGATAAATTCAGACTGATGAACTCACTTGGAACATATCGCTACTTGTCGACGATCGTGGACTTTGCGACATTTTCCTCTTTCGAAAGCTGAGCACTTTCCCACTCGCTGGTATATCGCACATGGTACATTGCTTTTAACTAGACTACGGGTCAACAATTGAACACTCCTTTGCTTGGCGATATTTACGTGCGAACGCGCCAGATGATTGCCCGTGCGTACGAAAACATTTCGCGAGGTGGCGACATAAGTGAGTCCTCCGATGTCTATACGTCGCAGGGTGTTGTTTCGATCAGAAAGTGAATTCGCTGTGACGGCCGTATCAGAGACGCGTGTCAATTTATATCCTTGTTTATCCAATACAAAACGCGTGCCGCGCACTATCACCGTTCGTGCACTTCCATATTTTTGACTTTTTAATGAAGTTGGCTTTTCAGTACCCGAAATTCCAATGCTATGTGATGAATCGTTCCTTTGCAACTTGGTACGAGTTGACTTGTAAAGGACACCATTGATATTAAGCATTTGTAATTTCTTGTTAGTTGGAATCCTAGAAACCCTAAATGTCGATATTTTGGAACTACTGCTAAGATTGGATTAAAAAGTTGTATCACCCCTAAATGTGAAAGGTTGACATTACCTTAGGCTTGGTTTTTTCACTGTACACAAATTATTATTGCGACGCAGTGCATATCGTGCAACAAACGCGCTTCGCCGTATTTTATCCAATGGCGATGCAGATGGCTGCAATTTCCTCCGGTCTATTTTGTACTTCGCCTTCGGACCGACAGTGGGAACAACTTTTTCCACACAGGCATTTGCTTTAGCTGACAAAGAGGTCATGTCTCTTAGCAAGTTTTTACGCAGCAACGTGCGCCGGCCAAGTTTAATCATTGGGTTAGTCAATGAGGTGGGTGACACATTTGGGGGGGTGTTATTAGGCATTTGCGCAGAGTCGCGCACAATACGCATCCGAGACTTCGGTATGATTTGGCAGCTCGGAATCTCAATGGGCACAGCAGGTACATTGGATTCAACCACAGCCATTGCAGTTGTTGGAGCCAACAGAAATGACTGCATTTTATGCATTTGTCTTTGCTGCAACAAATACTGCTGCTCAATCTGTTTTTGCTGCTGTTCAAATAGTTTTTTTTGTAAGAAATGTGGATTCAGGTGAATCGCAGCCGAAGACCTTGAAAACAGAAAATTTGGATTAATATGAGTTGACGTAGGTGTAGCTGATTCGCTTTTGGTAAAATTTGGATTTATAAAAATTGTATGCGATGGAATCCCGGAGTCTGAAGGTAACTGCGGCAACATTTTTAATAGTTTAAAGTTAGACGGTGGGTTGTTGCTAAGTTCACTAAAATGACGTCGACGAGTGACTAATATTTCCACAATGAAATATGAGAATTTTCACAAATAAATGTATGTATGTATAATGCCATGTTCGAACTGAAGTTGGGTGTTTTTCTTTCATTGAAAATTGAAATCGAAAATTAGTGTGTATACTATTGTGTGTATTAATGTGTATGCTAGACTATCAGATTGATTCTTTACAGGCTGAGCCAGAAACCTTCAATAACGTATTAGGTGCTGTTTGATTGAGGAGATTTTAAGGCAAAACAGTTCATTATTAAGGAAATTCACTTTGTCTCAGCGAAGCTATTCAAGCGCGTAGAAGACTTGAATGAGACTAAAAATGTCCGACATTTTATTTTTTCCATCCAGGAATGGTTGTCGCTGCGTTATTGTTTTGATACATAGCGAAACTTTGATAATGATGAAATCTAACTTAACGCATTGACGCCTACTTCCAGTGCCAAAACTATTTACTTTTCGTTGATACCGTGAGGGTTTAGACGATCGAGTAGAGCTATTAGCGTATGCACGTCTTAGTGTCTCTGCATGCAAGAGATCCAAATAGCACCCAACTGATACAGCCAGTTTTTGACATTTCGAGAATGTTTCCTCTTTTCTGCCAATTCAGCTGTAATTTTTCAGTTGATTGTTGTTGTTTTTCAAATGAACTATGGTACCAGTTGTCAAAACGCGCAACGGCTTCTTAGTTACAATACACGCTAAAAAACGAACACGATGACAGATTTCCTGCTAATTCTACTCGCTCGTTTAAACTCTAGGTAACCGTCAAGTCTCTTTGATTTACTGCATGCACAGACACAAATTGAATGCGTGAGTGAATCAGTGAATCAGAATGAATTTGATTTGAATTGGTTATTTTACATTTTATTAAAAAGCACATATAAGCTTTTCTAAAATTAATGTTATTGTTTCCATGTTTTTAGATGAACTTTATTGGCTCCGCAACATACATACACATATGGCAACTTTACAAACTTTCAAATGACAAAGTATGTGCCATATATATTGAGTTTGATCAATTTCGTCTTAAATTTAATATGTTATTTTAAAATTAATTAAAAGCTTTCACTGATTGTGTAAGTAAAATTTTACAGAATTCTTTCTAAAATTAAAATGTCGTGCTTACTGTGATGGTACCTTAAAGTTGCAATAACGATTCTGTACATTCCAGTAGTTTTTCTTGCAGTTTCGCCATATTGTACCTTTCTTGGCTGCCTCGTTCATTTCTGCATTTCTTTCTTTCCGGTTAGCCATGGTAAGGGAGTGTGTTGATTTTTTGTAGACAATTATTTTCGTTGAATTTCGTGTTGAAAATTGTTAAGTTGCAATTTAAGTTCAATTTGGAAAATTTTCGAATTAACAATTGACTGCATATCATTTTCCATCGAATATAGTGGGTTTTATAAAAAAATCTATTGCCGCGTGGTGAAAGAAAACATGAACATGATTTTCAATCTTTTGTACCTAAATATTGATTGTGAATTTCTTGTTTCTGCAGCCGTTCCAGAGATTTGTACAGACCGGTCGCATTGCGAAATGCTCTGCTGGTCCCCTAAAAGGACGCCTTGTAGCCATTGTCGATGTGATCGACCAAAATAGGGTAAGCCCAACACTGTTTTTGCATATGTGTGTGTGTGTGTGTGTGTGTGTGTGTGTGACTGAAATCAAAATTGCTAAAGATTTGAGAAATATTGATGATTACGTCTTCTCTGATAGGAAGTGCCAACTGATACATAACTGAAGCTATTTACAACTTTTCTGAATAACTCATTTAAATAATACTTTGTTTGTGTGTTTGTTAAAAATGATTTGATCAAACAGTAATTTGATTTTATATTTTAGGTGCTTGTTGATGGCCCACTCACTGGTGTTCCACGTCAAGAGTACAGGTTAAACAATCTCCATTTGACCAAATACCGCATCAAGTTTCCCTTCACTGCCCCAACACGCATTGTGCGTAAAGCTTGGCAAGAGAGCGACTTGAAGACTAAATGGAAGTCTTCAGCCTGGTCTCTGAGAGCACAAAACATTTGCAAGGTAATTAATAGAACTCATAGTTAAATTATTTCTATCCATCATCCAGCACATGATGATAAATTCACATTCTTGATAGGAATTGCCGGCTGATACATACATGAAGCTATTAACACGAAACTGAAAACAATTTTATTAAATCATATAAATATCTGATTTTGTTTGTGAATAGTTTTTTAAAATAAATATGTTATTTCTCGTTGCAGCGATCGCAATTAAACGACTTCGATCGTTTCAAGCTGCGTTACGCTAAACGCCAGAGAAACAAGCTGCTTACGATCGCTTTCAACGCATTGAAGAAGCGTACAAAAGCCGACGGTACCACTCGAGTCTTGAAGAAGGATAGACGCGAACGTATCCGCGAATTGAAGGCCAAGGGTGGTCTTAAAAAGGGCGCTGCTGTTAAGGCATAAACAAATTACTTTGAACAGATACAGCTTGTGAAATAATTTTTCAAAAAAATATACTAATTTTTAAGAAAACCTAAACTTTTTAGATATTTCTTAAAACTACCTTCATTATTATATAGGTATAGTTTATTTAAATTGCTTAGAAATTTACTAAGAAATGAAATATCAATTCCGCATTGACTACTGGCGTTGGTTAGAACATAATTTTTAAATACATTATTAGAAAACGTGGACAAATGTGAAACATGTTTGAAGTTTTTACCACAGTCTGAAGAGTTTCTTAAACATCAGAAACTGCGGTTGTGAAATAAAGGTGTTTATTACTTATTTTTTTAAAACAATAAATTGAATGCTTGCGACATATCTACAAAACAAATTCGACGAGAACGACGGAAATTCATTTCCAAAATCATCGGCAAACCCTTATGGATTTGCAAACTTTGCCATAACAAATCGTAATTTCTCTGTGACTGCTGCGTGCTGATTTGGTCTTCATGCAGATTGCTTCCATCTTTATGAAAATATTGCGAAGGGTTTCTCTTTAGCAATTGAGCAATTTTTAAAATAGTATTTGTGTTTCAGTAATGCGTTAACTAGTTTAGTTTTTTTACTCCAACATTTATTACTGCTGTTGCTGTTGTTTCTCCTGCTGGCGCTGTCGTTTTGGCAGCACCGGATCGGATATATACTCTTTGTCTTCTTTTCCTTTTTCGTATGACGGCGATTGTACTTCTTTCTGAGAATGACTTTGTTTAATTATCGTCGCGACTGTTGAATCTTTTTTACTGGAGCTTCCGTGTAGTAACTGCCAATTGTTGGGATGATTGTAGGCCAAAAACAATGGTAAGTGCAGAAACAAACTGATGTGTTCCTCTTCAATAGCGCTGGATATTTTAATCCAAGTGCGAAGCCATTCAATCATTTCTGCATTGCTGAGATTTGCTGGATTAAGGCCACGTATGAAACATGAGTTCCTGATGGCGTCCACATGCATGTTGTGCACTCCGCCCTCACGTGTTATGGCCAGGTCCATGTTGTGCACCAAGAATGCGTGTTCCGTCAATCGATAACGCTTGAACCAGCTGCTCGAAAGTCCGTGCAGCAACGTGAGCAACTTCTAAAATTGATGAAATTCAAACTGCTTTAGATTTTTTCGGCATATAAGGGGTGTAACATGTAATTCATGTAATAACATGTATTCAAATATATATTTTTCTGTTATCTTACAGTATGCTTTGAGGAAAGTGAAAGTAGGCTGTACGGCGGTTTTCCGAAAATATCTTTTACTTTGAGAACCTCGTCAGCTGAGGGGTGGAAGCCACTTCCGATTAGACCGAGAATATTGTTGAGTTCATGATGTAGGACATCTTTTTCAGTCGATTTGAGTTTGGCTTGAAGGCAGCGGAAAACTGGGCGATTGCAGTTGAGACGTTCCTTCATTTTATGTTGCTGGAACTCTGCCTTCTGCTGCAGTGACCAGAAATGTGTTGTGAGGAAAGTGCGCGGGTACATAAATCTAATAATATATTAGCTGCTACAGTTGTTGGTTGCAGAATGCAGATGAATGTTCTACTTACACTAGAGGATAAATTACATAGCCTACAAATGGCAGTGATGAAAATATAAGAACCGGCGCTATTTTCACCATATCACGGGGCATTTGCATATAGAGCTCCAGCTCTTTTCTGTTTAAGGCCTTCAAACCTTGAGGCGAGTTATTGGCAATGCGTGATATTTTTAGATATCCTTTCATGTCGCCATAGAAGTCCCTAACTCCATCGAAAAACACCCGATATACTTTCACCGCTGAGGGGAAGTTCTTCTCCAGTACCTTATCGTAGTTTTTCACCATATCAAAGTAGCGCGTGAAAACATATCCTTTCACGTTTTGACGTACCGCTTCCGTAGACAATTTGGATTTTGGTTTTTTATCTTGTGAGTTCGGTGCATCTTGGGAGCTACAATTTTTCTTTTGTTAAAACAATAACTACACATTACAATAAAAAGATAGGGAAGGGGGAACTGAAAATTTACCTGGATCTTGGGCACAACCGCAAAGCACTTTGTGAAATGGAGTGGAGCCTAGACTCGTGGACAAATGGAAAGCGAAAGGAACGAAGTGCCAATGTCATTTCGATTAAAAATAAATATGTGTATTTTTTTATCAATCTACGACATCAATCCGAAAATGACACAAAAAGCAGAGCTGTCCTCAGCGAGAAGCTGCTAAATTAGCAGGTATTTCAGCTTGGACACTTTTTGAATTTAGAGCGTTTGTCTGTAATGCGAAAAACTCCAAAAAACGCAAACTATGATAAATGGAAGTGGTGAAAATTTTTATATTGGGCACTTAATTGTCGCAGCTGTCAGAAACATATGTTCATGTTGTTATTTTGTTTCCTTCCTAGACCTGAGAGTGTTGGATATGCATTGTTAGTTATTAACTTAAATATTTTACACAGCATTTATTAATTAACACTAAGTTAACATAGTATACTATCGACATTGAACATTTTTGATTTTGCTTTAAAGAACTAAAATGTTCCGGCTTTTTAATCCTTAATTTTATTGTTATATTTTGAGTAAAATTCTTAATAAAAGAATTAGTAGATAGAATTTAAAGAATACATTTTGTAATATTTTGTAGATTTTAAAAAAACATTCGTTTTACATACGTAGTGATTCAATGTCATGCATACGACGTGATGTGCACCATTCGTCAAATTAATTCTAATTAAAATCTGCAGAAGCTCTGGAAAAAACGAGTTCTTTGTGATGATGGACAGAATTTCTCAACTGTGCCTAAGTGAATGAGTGTGCTTCACGTTGTTTGAAATGCTGTGATGGAGCTCGTAGATACTCTCCCACTGAAGTGACCTTGCGCAGTGCGTGATTTTGATTCGAAAGATTCTACGGCCTCCACTCTCACTGGCTTGTCCCTGATTACTTTTGCCAATCAGTTGCTGTACGAGGTCTGCAGCAGTACGATACGATACCAATAACCATAGAAACGCGCAGAAATAACAGCAGCTGTTTTTAGTGTTACTTCTATTAAGGAAATTATGTTTTTAATGCTGCTGGCGCTGGTGTTGCGGGTCATTCTTAGTTTTTTTCTGTGCAGTTTTACTACTTAATTTGGTATTTAAATGTGAGAACAAGTAAAGAATATATATTTCATGTTAGTTTAGGAAAAGAGATGTGAATTAAAGATGTAAATCTTTACACTTCTTGTCAGAGTGTCCGTGTGTATTGTGCGTGCTTTCAGTAAAAACGAATAAGTTTAAGGATATGGTAAACCTCAATAAAAACTTCATTTTTTCTTTGGACTGAATGAAATACTTCGTCTTTCAATAGAAAAATTATATCATTTAAAGAAGTGTGACACTAAATAAATTAAATAAAAGTTGACATTAATTAATGTTTCTGTAATGAGAGAAAAAATGTGTTCAAGACAGTAGAATGGCGCGAAAAATCCTTGGCAAAGCAGTGCTTTGGTCGCCTTTACAGCATCCGTTTCGGGAGTCCTTGAAAATGTACGAAATTACAGCTGCAGCTATGTACATACCTCCAGATGTAACTGCGAACGCACACATGTGGTGTTTGTAGCATAAAGCTATATACTCGTATATACATATGTATGTATGTATGCGTCAATCTTCGCATACGTTGCAGGTGGAATGCATGCTGTTGTCTTAGATAGCTATATCGAAGAAACCAACAACTACATTGTTCCTTAGTTGGATTACAGCATATAAAATAATTAAAATTGTATTATAATATATTCTAATACTCGACTCATGGATCACAGTATAATGAACAAGCAAGAGGATACATCTGTACATACATATTTATACATATTTGGTTATTGAATAACATAGAACTCAGCCGAATGTATGTCGGTACATCGGTAATAACTTGTGCTATTTCTGAATATCAATAAAATTTACACGCGATAAATGAGGAAATTACACACATCCACACCACACACATACACACTCGTACAGGGTGTCATAGAGAAATACAACGCAATCTTTAAGGAGCTAAGGTGAAATATTTGAAGTAAGGTATTAATGTGGTTACAAAAGAGCGGAGAGGGAAGCGGTTAATTATACATGTTTTACTTTTTGTTTATAATATATACTACCGAGATCGTGTGGAATAATTATTGAAGAGTCAAATCATATAATCGAACACTGTATATGTACATTAGGTTGGACCTTAGCTGTACTGGGCGAAAATTTTTTGCAGCATTCTTTTACGCCGCCCCCTAAAATTGTTCCATTGGATAAAGAAATAATTTCTGTAAAATATGAAGTTGATCGGATAACAGAAAGGCGTGGCACATTCATATGAAGCTTGCAAAAAATGCGAAATTGGTATCAACGAAAAGGAATGAAGCAAACATTTTTAATAATGGTTAAATGTTCTTCATATTCAAGGATATGCAAATATTAGCGATACAGTATAGATTTTTTTAGCATAATAATTAACTAACACCTGCATTTTTTAAATTATAGATATTAAATTTTATGCAACTTATTGAGAGTGCTATTTTTTGTTAGTTATACAGGATGTTTCGCATAAGAGGGGACAAAAGGTTAGGGCGTGTGGGTTGGGTCGAGACAAGAAGAAAATCACATGGGAGAGGGGGTACATTTCCCCTGTTTAGGCGGGAGGGGGCTTTTTCTAAAAACCCGACTAAAAACCGGAAAAAAAAATATATTAAAAAATAACGGCGATATCTGGATCACTTTCGCTTATTGGGTTTGAAAGCCAAATATCGGCCTCTCAACATCCTTTTTAAATTAGGTTCCTACGTCAAACACTTTTTGACAAAATTAATGTCAAAGTTAAAATTTGGAATAAAAATTCCAAAAAAAAAAATTGTTGGTCGCAATTTTTTCGTTAAAATACGGTTAAGTATTTTAACCGTAAATTTTTAAATTAAGTATAAATTTTTGTCCGACCATAAAATTCTCTAATCAATTCTAGAGAGAAAGCTTCAAACTGGAAGGATCTTTGTTTTGTAGTTTCCGAGAAAAGTGAAAATTAGGAAGCATACTTTCCTTTCAAATACCAATTTTTTGGCACTTGTGTTATTATTACTGGTGCTAAAATATGGAAGAAGATCGCTCTGCGGAAGGAGTTTAGTTCGTAATTTCCACTTTTCTCGGAAACTACAAAGCATAGATCCCTCCGGTTTGAAGCTTTCTCTCTAGAATTGATTAGAGAATTTCATGGTCGGAAAAATATTTATACTTAATACCGTATTTAAAAGCAAAGTGCGACCAAAAATTTTTTTCGGAGTTTTTATTTCTTATTTTATCTTTGGCATTAAAACATAATTTAAAAAGGATATTAAGAAGCGGACACTTGGCTTTAAAAATCAGCAAGCAAAAGTTAAATTGATCTAACCATTATTTTCGGAGAAATATAAAAACGCTTTGTGATATAAAATAAATATAGAAATGCAATTATTTCTATTTAAAAACTTGGTGTTCGATGTGCCACGTCTTCCCGACGTCAAATCGATCTGAAATTTTGTACAAATTACTTTTTCATGAAATAGTACAAGTTTAGAGGGCGGCATAGTAAAAATGTTATGGTCGAAAAATAAGGTCCACCCTAATGTACATATATCAAAGTATATTATCCATATAAATAGGAATGGAAAGAAAATTGCATATGATTAAAAACTTTCTTGTTTTGTTTGCTGTGTCATGTGCTAATCATATTGAAATAATTCTTAAAGATGATTAAGGAGAGGTTCATATAAGCGAAGTTGTGGTGTCTCTCAAAAACACACCCTGTTGTGTTGTTAGTGGTACGTACATATGTATGTAGAGTTTTAATTTCTAGAAATTTAACAACAAACGGAAGTAAAAAGCATAAAATTTGGTCCCCTCAGAACATCGACTGACTCGATTAAGCAGCACAGCTTTAAATAACGTTTACGATAAGCAATGACAATCGCATGAACGTGAACGACTAAAGCAACATTTTGTGAAAACTCGAACGATGCATCCGACACGACTGATCGCGGTTCACGCAAGTCCGCGGCTTACTTCGGCCTACGTCGAAAGGGCCTTTGACCTTGCGTCGGCCAAAAGGGAAAACATTCTGACTTCTTCAATCTTTTCAACGTTTTTATAGCGTAATGTAGTCAATCTTAAGTTGTGCAGTAGTAAAAGAAAACTGTTTCTGATACTTACGACCTAACTTACGATCATTATCACTCACGACATTCACTCAGACTCGGTTTAACCAGGTTCAATGAGAAAATTCATTTCCAAAAATAACAACATGTATTTTTGTTTTAATCGCTTTTTTACAAAATACAAAATATTAGTTCGTGGCTATCAATTAAAATTTCTGAAAATTCCAATCTTTTGTTTATTTATTAAAATGCGTTTATTTACAAAAGATACTAACGAAAACAAAAAATTCCATTTCGGCCGAAGTTAGT
The DNA here is from genome assembly GCA_949629155.1 of Myopa testacea. Classification (NCBI taxonomy): domain Eukaryota; kingdom Metazoa; phylum Arthropoda; class Insecta; order Diptera; family Conopidae; genus Myopa; species Myopa testacea. The sequence continues at coordinate 27,032,258 of OX451348.1, forward strand.
GAAAATTTGTTGGATTCTAGCCAAAACTATTATCAATTGATGTGCAAAAGACCACAGTTTTATTTTAAGCTGTAAATAGTTTAGTTTACTGCTCTAATAAACGATTATGCATTAAAAACAGTCAGCTGAATGAAATATTTACACATGAAGAAAAGAGAATACATATAAACGAATAATTTCGAAAGTGTACCTGTTGTTCAAGTGAATTAAATGAAAGAAAAAATAAGCAATTAAAAGCGAATTGATGGATTTGCGGTTGACATCTATTTTTGAGAATATTTAATGTACACTTCTATCAATGCATCTGTAATCAGTCGTAAAAATGGGAATCCGTGTACTCGATTATGATCACTATGCCATCAGCGCGATTGTCACTGTTAGTATGCAGTTAATATTTTTCATAATCAACTCGCTACTGCAACAGGACAAGTTGTCGGATTTTGCTGGTGGTGTTAATTTCATAATCGTAGCTCTGCTGACATTCTTCTTGGGTCAACTTGAACGACCTTCTAGGGTAAGTTTATCGCTTCAAACCACTTCTGATTTTAGTATAACTTAATAAATTATTTGTTATTATTATGTAATTGTAATTATAGGCTTATGATAGTCGTCAACTTATGGTTACAGTCTTCGTGTGCATATGGGGAGCTCGATTATCGGGTTATTTGTTGTATCGCATCGTAAAACTGGGACGTGATAAGCAGTTCGAGGACAGACGAAGGAATATCATACGATATGCCGTGTTCTGGACATTTCAGGTAAACAATAATAAAATCAATGAAGGGAAAGAACAAAAGAATCCACCGTATTGAATGTGTTATTTTGATTTGTAAATGTTTGAAGCATTTCGAAACCATATCGATTAGGTTTTCATAGGTTATAGAATAAGTGTTCATATACAATAAGCTTTCAATCTAGTAGTTAATTCGAATTCCTTGAAAATAATTCCGTGACGATTAAATTTTTTGAGATGAAATTAAGAAGTAAAATATTTAAGATCACTGTTTCTGGCTTTTCATTTTCTGTGTCAATGTGAGTATATAGCTAATTGTTGCTTGTAAAAATGGAGATTAGCGAGGGGTTGATATAACCGAAGTTATAACTTGAACGATCTGGGTTGTATTAACCGTCGTTTTTATGGATTATTGCAATAGTTACTTCCACACAGATGCGGAAAAAAGCAGTAGAATTGTGCATCGAAATTATGCAACAAATACAAGGAATGGATTATTTTTGGACAATTCCGTTATAGAAACCATTGGTTTTTATGATATCCACTAATAAAAGGGGAAAAAACTATAGAAAATGTCCACATAGGAAATGTTAATGACATTATAGACATAGTTATATAGATTTGCAAATGCTTTATTGACAGTTTTTATTGAATTGATTTTATTTTAGCACTGTCAACATCAATACCTAACAACTTATTGCCGATGTCAGTTCATTATTTCCACCCACCCACCACTTAAAGGGATGAAAACAAAGGCTTTCAGTTGGATGCTGAGAGTGAAAACAACAAGAGTTTATTATTATTATTATTATTATTATTATTATTACAAGTTTTCATTGTGAATGGGTGACCGTGCATGTAGTGGCTGCAGTCGCCTTCAGTCACACACATACACACACACATACACACGGCCAGCCGGCGTCGCGATATTTTGCACATTTGTTAGGATGATTATGTTAGCTGATTCACCCCCCAACTGATTTAAATAAATCTTTATTGGTTTCCATGTCATTCAGAATCAATTTTCGTGCCAATAAATAGTTAATGAACATTTGAATTCTTCTTGCAATTGGGAATTGATTTCAATAACAAAGTATTGAAATGTTGAAGATTTAGTTTTTAGATTTAACCATGATAGATTTTTTAGATTTAACCGTGAGATCAGAAAAACATGTCAACATTTTTGTACTTCAAATAATTCTTTGCGTTCCTTTTCTACATACTTTTCAGGCTGTTTGGGTTTACGTTGTCTCACTGCCGGTCATCATTATAAATTCGCCCCGGCACTCCCAACCTCGTGCACCCAAGACCATGACCACTCTAGATTCGGCAGGCACCGGTATGTTTGTGGTTGGTTTGCTAGCGGAGACCTACGCTGATCTACAGAAGTTCTCATTTCGTCAGGATCCAGCAAATCAAGGAAAATTTTGCAACGATGGTGAGTAGCCAACATCAGTAAATTCCTCATAGGTTAGGTTAGGTCCTAAGAGAACACGCCCACCGAGACCGAAAACGGCCCACTGCGGTTGCTCTCTTAGTGGAGTGGAACCATGCAGTAACCAGATCAGCATTTACTTAGGCCCCAATCAGTCAGCTAATATCGGGTGTAGGTCACGTGAATGCAGATCCGGTGCTCTTAATCAGATTCAGAAGTCCAGATAACGATCTGTCTGCCACCTCTGACAGCTTGTCTAATATGGAAACGTCGACTAGCCAGGGCCGGGCATTAGCAGACCAGGTGGAATATAGGCTCTTCCTCCTCCACGTCATCACACAATTGTAGTGATCGGCTTTGGCATACTCGTAGATATTCATCTAGCCAACAAGTCACTAAAGTATCAATAGATTTCTTCCAATTAGAAATCGGTGTGCTGACATCAAGTGCTGTCAATGTTTGAGTGGCCAGTATTATTGCCATGCACAGCCTTTGGGAAATGTGTGGTAGCAGCCCCATCTCCCTCTGCGGCCCCCCTTGCAACTCCTTTCTGCACGCATACCATAGAAAGCTTTCATTACTTTCTTCATTTTCTCGACATTCTTATACACCATTAATGAGTAACAATTCACTGTGTTTTTCTTTTTAACAGGTTTGTGGGGACTTTCTCGACACCCGAACTACTTTGGTGAGGTGGTTATTTGGTGGGGTATATTTACAATTTCACTGAATGTCATATCTGGACACGAATGGATGGCAATTGCATCGCCCATCTTCACCACTCTCATCATACTCTTCCTTTCAGGCATACCGTTGCGTGAACGGTCAGCAGATGAAAAGTACAGAAAGTAAGAAAACACAAAGGAAAAAATCACAATCGTTTAAAACTCATACCAATTACAAACTTAGTTAAACGTTAATCTTTAATTTTGCAGTCAACTGGACTATCGAAAGTACAAGGCTTCCACATCGCCGCTGATCCCTATTCCACCTTCGGTCTACTCAGAAGTGCCAAGTGCATTGAAATTCATACTCTGCTGTGAATTTCCAATGTACAATAATATGCACATCTACAAGGATTCCAGTCCGTACTCGCTTTCAATAGCGCACTCTCACTCGCACATCTAGCAGTCAGTTGCTCACTCCGGAAGTGGGCAACACACCACAGTGGGTCATTCGATTCAGAAAGTCGGCGGGGATGGCGGTGGCTCCGTGCAGAAGGGTCAATGTTACGGTGCAAACGGTGGAGATGCCGAGAGCCATCACAACTGCGGCGGCAGCTGTCGCGTTCCGTACATCAAATCGAATCCATATCAAAGTGAGACGGGTTACGGCGGCTTTACTTACCATCCAAATGGTGCTCCACGTGCTACGCATATTACGACCACTGCCGACGATGATGATGAAACTGATGATGGAATTACTTATGTGCCAGGTTCGGAGTTAACCAAAAAGCAAACACATTATTTTAGCGGGCCAGCAGTTAGTCCAGAGCTGGAAGAACGTGTTCTAGCCGACGTCGAGGAGCAGGTGGAGCAGGAACAGGAAGAGGACTACGATGAAGATATTCCGCCAATCGATTTAAGCAAGACATCGAGTGTAACGAGTTTCGTTACCAAAGTGGAAACGGAACAGTGCTTGACAGAAGATGGCGCTCCTTTCACGGTGACGACCATCTTGTGATTCCATCAAAATCACAAACATATTACACTGATATTATTGCAATTATGTCATTACTAAGTATTTGAGAGAAAACGTTGCTGGTGTGAGAGAGAAAAAGAGATAGAATGAATGATTTTAGTAGCACCTAAAGAAAGTTCTGAAGTTACTTCTTTCATTACTTTCTATCCGAACAAATGTTTCCTCAGTGGTGCCCTCATGTTAGCGATTTAAGAAGTAACTTTTAACAATTGGTAGATATCAGAATACGTTATATCAAAACACGTATAGTCAGTCGTCTGGCGAATTGATATACTGATAACGACGCCGTGTCCAGTCATCCAGGTATTCAGTCAGTACTCATCATGGAGTGCTCGGCAAAACAAATGTTGCAATATAATACCCAAAATAAAGATAAGAATATAGAATGAGACAAGTATTTGAAAGCGTTGGCATGTAAACTTTATAGTTTATCACATACAGTGCACTCGCGATGATGAGAATAATGCACACCAAGTAAATTCATTCAACATCCTGGTGTTTGATGATCATTAGATTGATGTTCTTAAGTTGCAGCTCGTTCAGCGCAAAATGCTCTGTGTTGTATCCACTCGGGGCAGGGCTTAATTCTATAACAGTTCGTGTATCTCCCGCTTTCCGTGACGTACTAAACACACTGTAAAAAGCCCTAAAGTACTAAAGATATACATATGACTAACTATATTTTTCTGCTGAACATACAAATACATATCAGAAACGTTTATCAGAATTGACTAGAAGATTAATTATAGTTTTTAGTAATTAGTTAAACGCAAAGCATTAACTTCATTAATAATAAGACTACAAAAAATAGATACTACGTTATAAATACTATATGCATTGTTTAAAATGAGTTAGTTTTATTAATCTATGAATTGTTAATTAAAGATAAGCTGATCTCTGATTAAAATGTACCTTCAAATGAAGTTGTATTTGAAGTACCTATAGCCTCAAATAAACTTCTATATTGTTGCTAAATATTCTAGTACTATTGCCAAATATAAACAAAATGTTACACATACTGTATATTGTTCTAATACATAGTACATGCATATGCATTATTTTACTGATAACTTCAACTTCTACTTAAAAACCAAACAACCTCGTTGATCACCATCTTGATCATCGCTGATCCATCACAGTTCATGCTCTATTATTATTTTATTAAATTTTAATTGAATGGAATATAAAACATGTACAAAAAATTACCTGTATAAATTTCACAACTGATATAGTAAAATTGAGCAAATATTTTCTAAACTCTTGCTTCTGGTTAAAAAAGAAAGCATTTTAAAGCGGCGTTAACTATTTACATTCATTCGATAATAATGAAGTTCTTGCAGTTAAAGTTAATGCATGAATAAGTAAAAAAAAAATGCTACCTTTAAATTAGATTTTTGCTCGATACTTTTTTCACTAAGAAATTTTAAATACAATATCTAATATACACAATTAAATAAATGTAAAAAAATGGTGGATAGTGAATAAATTTTACAATTAATTCGCCATATGCACTGATTTAAAATTTGTTAAAAAAATGCAATAATGCACAAGCTTTTATTAAACAATTACTCTATAAAAAAGAATCACTAATCTAATTTAAATTTTATAAAATATAATTTCATAAAAATATATTAAAATATATTATCAAAAGTATTGTTTCATATATTATCACATTTTTCTAAATATTATTGTATTTTAGTAAAGAGAAGGACTACATTTTTGAAGTACGTAGAATGAAATTATAGAAATATAACCAAATGTAGAAATGGTCTGCTTTAATGTACATATGTATACAAAATTAAGATTAAATTATATATTATAAAAAACTTAAGGAACTAATGACACCTGAAAAATTTTAAATTTTGATAACTTCACAGAAAATCCTTCAAGAGAACTAAAAATGAATTTAAAAAATGCATTGAAATAAAATAATTAAATGAAAATTCAATTAACATGAATAAAATCAATAAAAAGATAAGTAAATTGAACTAAAATTCTTTTATAGATTATAATATTTGGAACCCATAAATTATCATCAAAAACAACCACAAAAACTGCTTACTATATAAAGTAAATAAGAATCTAATAGTTTCGAATGAACAACGTACAGAACTTTTATCCAGCGCAAAAGAGATGGAAATTGAGTCGTATATCGCTGCACTCACATGAGTGCCAAGAAAACTCTATGATGGCTGAAAAGGCGACACAGTTATCAATTGTGGACCACATTATTGTAAATGAATTAATGAGTATAAACCACCACGCGCTTCCACTTTCACGTAGTTAGTCTAAATCAATGCAACAGAATCCGTAGTAATATGGACCAGTTTTAAAAGAATCCACTCACTTACCTACGCTTCCCATTCCGCGCAGTTTGTATGTTGGGCATCGATTCTATGCTATTTGTAACCTGGCTGTGGTGAAACAAGTACATACTTTACACTTAAGTATTTTTCCCAATCAACTTATCATAGTGAAAACAATTGTAGAAAATATTCATAGCCGAAAATTCGATTGCTTTAAATATACATAAATCAACTGAAAATTGCAATTTTATTTCATACATCGTATAATTTTTAAGCAATTTTACTACAATATACCTAATAAAACATTATAAAATATGTTTGGACTAGCGCGTTGCAAATATATCTTTAAACCTACATTCCATTCGATAAGTCGGATCTATCAGCGAAGATACGCCTCGGGCGTTATTAATCAGGTCCTGCAGCTTTCACAGACAGACGTTTGTAACGATATACCATTGCGCGGCGTCATCCTTGGCGTCTATGCTGACGAGGACAACAAAGCGGATTTGGGTATTTTGACGCCTGCCGCGTGGCGTTACAATGTACAAAAGACTGGCGGACGGCTGCTGGAGGTTTTGCGTATGTCGGGTCCATTGCCGGTGCGCGGAGAAGTGCGCAATTTTTTTGCCATGGAATCGGAGAAGAGGCCCTACTATACGGTTGTTGCCATGATCGGTTTAGGTAAGGAGTGCATCGGTTACAATCCCTACGAAGTGATCGACGAACAGAAAGAGGCCATTCGACGTGGAGTGGGTAAGGCTTGCATAGACTTGGCATTGTTGGACACGGATCGAATCGATGTGGAGGCCTGCGGCCATGCAGAGTCGGCGGCAGAAGGTGCTGCTCTGGGTATTTGGGCTTTTCAAGAGATGAGAAGTGCAAAGGATCGCATTCGGGTGCCAAATATCGATCTCCTCACACACAAAGACGAGGTATGTGATATCGAAGGTTGGCGCATTGGTCTGCGGAAAGCCGCAGCACAGAATTTGACACGTCAATTGCAAGAGATGCCTGCAAATATATTGACTCCCACCGCGTTTGCACAAACCGTTGTCGAAATACTGTGCAAGTCGGGTGTAAACGTGGAGGTCAAAGTTGAGGGTTGGGCTGAAAGTCAAATGATGCATTCCTTCCTGGCTGTTGGCAAGGCTTCTTGCGAGCCACCAATTTTCCTTGAACTGAGCTACTACGGTACCACAACCCAGGAGCGTCCTATTGTGTTAATTGGTCAAGGCGTCACCTTCGATGCGGGAGGCTTGTGTGTCAAAGATGCTGAACAGTTGTTCCACATGCGCGGTGACCTAACTGGTGCCGCGATAGTGGTATCCACATGCCGCGCCATTGCGGAGCTTCGTTTACCCGTAGGTTTCTCATAAAGCAAATCGATAAGACTTATTTCTAGATTCCTTTGCGCTAGGTAAATATTCGGGGCCTGGTTCCTCTCTGCGAAAACGTTATAGGCTGCAACGCCTTTCGACCCGGCGATATTATGAAAACAATGAATGGAAAGAGCGTCAAAGTGCAGGGTACCGATCACGAAGACATGCTGGTGCTGGCAGATGCTCTGCTGTATGCTCAGAACTTCTGTCCGAAATTCATTGTTGATATCGGCAACACATCGCGTTCTATGACAGACACTCTCGATGAGGCGGCCTGCGGTGTCTTCACCAACTCGGAAATTCTGTGGCAACAGATTAAGCATGCCAGTATGCACACTGGGGATCGTGTATGGCGCATGCCCTTGTGGTGGTACTATTCAGACCAAGTGACTAGTGGTCGTTCGTCCGATGTTCAGAACTACGGTACCGGCAGAGGTGGACGTCCATGCAAAGCAGCCGCTTTCCTTAGGGAATTCGTGCCATGTGGTCAATGGATGCACATTGTAAGTAATTCAGTTGCGATACCGATTTGACTACAATCCTTAATATGGTTGTGTTTTTATCCAGGAAACATCTAATGTTATGTTCACTGATGGATATATCGAGTATTTGCGGAAGGGCATGTCCGGAAGACCTACTCGCACAGTAATTGAGTTTATTGCTCAGACCATGTGCAAGGATACGGCGCCAAAATTAGATGCTGCTAAAGCTTAATATATTTTTTTGTAATAAATGATTTTGGCTTTAAAATGTGCTTAAAATAACCCGAATAAAATTAATTACTTCAAAGATAATTGCATAGTTTTTTTTAAACTGGAAGTAAATTAAATGAATGGGAAAATTGTATCTAAGGGTCGCTATGAATATTGTATCTAAGGGTCCCGATGGCTTACATGTTTCGGGAACCATTCATTATGTTTTGCTTAGAAAGTTAAATCAAAATAAAACCACACTTTAAAAAAAAGTCACTTTACTGATGTTTATTTATTTATTTAGTTATTTTATACCAATTTATTAAACTGTAACACTAGGAAGTCAATCTAACCTTATTAATTATACATTAATACCTTAGTACTGGGAAGCACAAATTAGCTTTCGCGGGCAGTTGGCCCGTACGGGCACGCTAAGGCTTAGTATATATTGTATTATATAGATTATAAGACATAATACAAAGCTAAAAAAATTAGAAAAGAAGGTAGACCAATGGATAGGAAGATATTCAGAGAGAGATATTTTATGGACATATCGAGAGCATTTAATAACACATTTTATAATGGTAACAGTAGCTCCATGGGCAGGAAGATTATTCCACACACAAAATGGATTGTGCAGACGCTGACGTTCAGAGTCGTAGAGTTCAGTCTGGGAAGAACGTCGCAAACAATAAAAGCCACTAGAAGTTTCTCGCAAAGGGGTATACTCTCATCTTTATTGTGGACTATGGTCATGGACGAACTTCTAGATGTGCTGGAGACACTGGGTCTAAGCACACAACTTTATTCGGATGATTGAAAAGAAACCAAGAAAACCCAGAAGGTACTATCTTAGTACCGTTCACCAATAAAAGAAAGCAAATAACGAAACCCACTCTAGGAACTAGGGTACTAAAGTTTTCCAATTCAGCGCGATATCTAGGTGTTAGTCTAGACAAAGCGCTGAAGTGGAACTCACATCTTAGAAATGTTATCATGCCACAAAGGCATTTTATGCCTGTACTAAACTTTATGGAAAGATTTGGGCACTTAAGCACAAAACTGAAGTACTGGTCACCATCATTTCATTTTCACCATCAAAGAGGAGATATCTTGGGCCATATGAAGATTGCGTAGGTCTCCATAAATGACCCTATTGTCAAACTATGTACATGACAATACTCAGTATATATACTCCAATTCTCCAGGAAGCACACTGTTAGCATTAACGAGCGAGAAGAGTGCAGAATTAAAAGTGTCATCTTCAAACCAGGCTCACAAATCTGGCACCAGGCTGCGCATCTGGCATGGTCCAATCTAGAGACCGGTGATAGTCGGCCGGGACTTATTGGACTTAGATTTAAAAAGGTTTAACCCATGAAAAGCTTATACATTATTTCAGGCAGATCTTCTTGCTATCGAGATATATGCTAGAGACTGTATACATAGAAAGACATCCGACGTACATATCTATATTCTATATGACAGCCAAGTGGCTTTCAAAGCCCTTGGATCTGATGCAATCTGTTCTAAGCTAGTAGATGCAACGTCAGTTGTAATAGCTTTCAGTTGTTCGTGGTTAGCATTACACATAAAAGGTTTATAAGACTCTTCTGTAAGTATAAAGGCATGGCACTGGACTGGTGGACATCAGCGTGGACTGCTACGTCTTTGGTGGAGTACGTATTCATAGCTTATATGGTGATTACTACCTGCTGTTGAATTTAAAAAACTACTTGACTCTAAAATGAGAAAATAAATCGCAGCAACATTAGATCAATATTCAATTATTTGGAATAGGAAAATTCATTTGTAGAAAATTTATAATTGTAATTTTATACGAACCTATTTGTATTAATTTTTTTTATAGTAACGTTTTTACAATTTTTTTATATAAAGTCATGTCTGGATTAATTCGATGCAATTCAATTCTCAGTTCAATTAAACATGTGCAATTTCGCAAATTTGCATCGCAAGCGATAAATCAGATGATAGCTTTGTCGCAGACGGAAGTTTGCGCAGATCTACCATCGCGTGCTCTTGTGATTGGCGTCTATTCGGATGAGCAGAACAAGACTGATGGCGGAATCCTAACGCCAACGGCATGGCGCTACAATGTCCATAAGACTGGTGGACGGCTTTTGGATGTGTTGCGCATGTCCGGACCCATGCCGAGACCAGGTGAGGCGCGCCATCTTTTCGGCATTGAGCCTGAGCCGATACCCTACTATTCGGTGGTCACCGTGGTGGGCTTGGGAAAGGAGTGCCTCGGCTACAATCCATACGAAGTTATCGATGAACAAAAGGAAACCATTCGAAAATCTGTAAGTCAAGCGTGTATGGAGTTGGCTCTGTTGGACACCAACAGAATTGAGGTGGAGGATTGTGGTCATGCTGAGTCGGCAGCGGAGGGTGCTTCGTTGGGTATTTGGGCCTACCAGGACTTTAGGCAGTTGAAAAAGCGTATATTCGTCCCGGCCATTGATCTGTATGTACATAAAGATGTGCCATGTGACATCGATGGGTGGCGTATTGGCTTGCAGAAGGGCGCAGCGCAGAATTTGACGCGCTCGATGCAAGAGATGCCTGCGAATGTGCTCACGCCGACAGCATTTGCTCAAAATGTCGTCGAGATATTATGTAAGTCAGGCGTTAACGTTGAGGTGAAGGTCGAGGGCTGGGCCGAAAGTCAAATGATGCACGGATTTCTGGCTGTCGGCAAAGCTTCTTGCGAGCAGCCGATTTTCCTAGAACTAAGCTATTATGGTACAAAACCAGAAGAGCGTCCAATCGTGCTGATTGGACAAGGCGTCACCTATGATTCCGGTGGCCTATGCCTCAAGAGCATGACCGAGTTGTACCACATGCGTGGTGATATGACAGGGGCTGCGGTGGTGGTAGCAACATGTCGTGCCATTGCGGGACTTCGACTCCCTGTAGGTTTAGCGTAGCCAACATGTACGCAGCATTTGTAAATTTATTTATTTGATTTAGGTTAACATTCGGGGTCTTATTCCCCTCTGTGAAAACTCTCTCGGTTGCAACTCTTTCCGACCCGGCGACATTGTAAAAGCAATGAATGGGAAAAGTATCAAGGTTCAGGGTACCGATCACGAGGATGTGATGGTGGTGGCAGATGCTCTTCTCTATTCACAGAACTTCTGTCCGAAGTTTATTGTTGACATTAGTACTACTTCGCGCATGATGCGCGATACTCTCGATGAGGCGGCCTGCGGTGTCTTCACCAACTCGGAAATTCTGTGGCAACAGATTAAGCATGCCAGCATGCACACTGGTGATCGTGTATGGCGCATGCCCTTGTGGTGGTACTACTCAGACCAAGTGACTAGTGGTCGTTCGTCCGATGTTCAGAACTACGGTTCCGGCAGAAATGGAAATCCATGCAAAGCAGCCGCTTTTCTGAGAGAATTCGTGCCGTGTGGTCAATGGATGCATATCGTAAGCAAGCTTAACTACATTTGCGCATTGACTTTCATAATGATTTGTGCAATTTTAGGATGCTTCCGGTATAATGCTTTCCAACGGCAAAAACTTTAACTATCTTCGAGAAGGTATGGCTGGAAGACCTACGCGCACGATTGTGGAGTTTATTGCTCAAACCATTTGCAAGGATGTCGCACCGAAAATACCAAAATCTAAACCTAAGGACAGCAAGGAGAAATCGAAGGAGAAGTCGAAGGATAAGTCGAAGGACAAGTCGAAGGACAAGTCGAAGGATAAATAGAGCACATTTTCCTCGTTCGACGTCATATAATATGGATTGACTATTGTAATTGCTTTCGTTTTGTAAAATTTAATTGTGGAGATTTTCGATATTTTGATGAATCATTGTTCATATAAAAATTCAGGTCGATTTAATATACTTTTAATCTTCAAAAAATTATTAGGTGCAATTTAATTAATGTATAAAAGGTTAGTATGTTTCAGGTAGAAAATGAATATATTCTTAGATGTTTTCTTCGACTTTCGAATAATGCTTTCAATGTTGAATGCAGAGAATGATCTCCCACTTCAACTATCCCATCGATACGGCACGTGACAATACAATATTAATATCGATTGGTGGATAATTTTGTAACAGTTTCACATTTGAGGCAAAATCATTCTCCAGTATTTGTTCGCGTTGAATTCTATAATGCAAATATCGTTTATAAACGAATAAGAAGATCTGCATTTTGAATTACTTACAAAATCATTGCGCAACAAACTTTAATTAGAAAATCGAAACGATTTTCATCCGAAAATACCGAGTCCCATATACGAACAACATCTGGCAGTGGGAATTCTTGCGAGAGGAGCAGCGATAACCATCTAAATACAAAGAAAGAAATTTAATGAAAATAATGTCCAAAAATAAATTTGTCGAAGAATTAGTTCAACGTAAAGTTAAATGTTTTAAAAATGTATAGTATTTTGAAATCATAGCATAAAATTTATATATTCCATTTAAATATTTTGACATCTACGTAGATATTATAATATAATTTATTTTTTTGACATTTTAAACTTAATTTGAAAAAGAAAAACACAAACCTGAAACTGTAGAATTGAGGGTGAAGTTCTTGAGTTTTTAGAAGTTCACAAACCTTTGGATCTTTTTCTCTTAAAAGTTTTGACAATTTTGCCATCATATATTTAATACCACATTCTGAATCATCTAGAGTTTTAATAAAGAAGTCACGAATTTCAGCCATTAGTGCAGTGAAACAGAAAAAACAATCAGCTTCTGCATACTCTAAAAAACAGAATTGATGAGCATCATGAATTTTGAAAATACTCATTTAAATCGAACTTCTAATTTTTTCATTTGGATCCGAAGCTAGTACATAATAAATTGGTCCAATTATTTCATTCATGCCTTGAACGTAGCCCTGGCCAGGATTTAATTTGGCGTACAAGAATAGAATTCGTTCAACAACTTCCCAGTGTGCCTCCTGACCTTCGTCCATTGCCGCATAGCTTTCCGAGGAACGCTTTGTGATTAGGTTTATCTAGGAAAGTAGAAATGCACACAGTTATTAGAGTAGGTGAAAGCTTCTTCGTAGCACTTACTTGCTTTACATGTGACATGATAGCATAGGTTGAAGAATAAGCATTAGTTTGTTTATAATTATGAATATGGTTTAAAGTATGTAAGTGATTATATATAAATATATATACATATATATATATATATATATATAGTTGTTAATAAACGTTAACTATTTCTTGTTGTAGAAAGAAATGAAGAAATGTCGTATAACTGCATACGCTTCAATATATATACATACACAGGGAAAAGCTATTGCTTTCTAAGTAAAAATGTTTTCATTAAATAAATTGCTCTTTAACACGTTCCTGCCGCCATGTACAACTAATGGTACATTAAGGACTGTTCCATTGGACGGCTTGTAGCATTGGTGGTACATACACAATTGTCCCATCGGGCGACATGTACCATCAGTGGTACAAAGAAAGAATTCAGTTTAATGTGTAATACGAATTCAAATCAATGAGCGATATGCGATTGCAGTTACAACAGCGCCGCCGTGTGAAACAAACTAAGAGTTACAGAGCCGTAAGATGCCGATAACTACAAATTCGGCCGCCTGCGGGAACGTGTTAAGAGCATAAAATTCGAAATTAATTTTTATAATCAATTTAATTATGCTTACCTTGGTTATGCCCAGTCCTTTACGCTCCACATTAGCAGAACTTAATACTGACGGCACCACACGTTGATGCAATCTACGCTCGCCCTTGCTATTGACCACTATGTCACAAGGAAACTCAGTTGGCTGTTGGAAGAATGAAATGTCTGGACAAAGACGCCGTACATCCTTGTCAATCTGTAACAAGAACTCGTTATCATTGAAGAACGTGTTCCATGCACTCTCTGGCCCTTCACTCAGCGGATGGTCGTGCAGATTCTCCTCATCAGTCTTGTCTTCGCCGTTCTTCAACAATCCCGGCGACAGTACCATCTCTTCAATAAACTGTTTATAAAGAGCACGCTTGGTGCGCAAAGTAAAACTCCAAGAGCTTCGTTTTGGTCCCAAATAACCGAGTAATAATTTCCAGCAGAGAGAACGGAAGCTATTCAAGTCAGGAATGCCTATAAAAGCAGCCGGCCGGGCGGGTTATTATTAAAAAGGCTCTTTATGTGTGGGTAATTAAACGCCCCTGAGTTCGTAATAAAACTCGAATTTCTCAAAACTTACCGTGGAAGGTGAGCAACCGCAGCTGCTTCAGGTCGATCTCATCTTTGGCCAGCAGATCTTCAAATTCTATTACTCTATGTCCATATTAAAAAATAGAGAAAATAAATAACAAACTAGCTTCGTCCATTTCAATTTTGTTTACCTTGCTTTGAAAATCGACATTTTCATAGGGTAAACGTCACAACTACGGACCGCACTGCATCAGCTGTTCTTTGTTGTCAAATTAAATGGTTGCCGATGGGAGCAGAATTACATTGTGTAAGAAAAAATATAATGAAAGTAATGTATGTACTTACATTGCAGATATTATACCATGATCTCGATTATATGAACTCATGATTACTCAGTCAATTCATATAATCCGAAAGTTCATAAAAGACACCTAAAGTAATATTGTCAATTTCGATTATTAAGTTACTTTAGTTCAGTATTTTTTGTTTGCTGTTAGTCCACAATGCATTCAGAGCCATACTAGAGATCATATGATAAGTTAATTCATAAAATCGAGGGATTGTATAACTAAGATCGGGGGGTATTTTGCCATAAACATTTGGTCGTAAAATTTAGCATATTTACAATATTTTAAAATATATGTACATAAATAATATATAATGTGCCGAATATTTGGAAATAAGATTTCTCCTCGAAGTCGGTACACTTCAGTTGTATTCATGGATATGAGTACATTTCCATACACACATAGCTAAGCACTAACAAGTGCTTAAGTTTTAAACGGCTGCATGTACGTCATAAAAGTAAAGGATATCAGAATCTTCAAAGTGGTCTGAAAGTAAAAACTAATAATAAATTAAAAATTCGCTGATTGCTGATGACTCAGATGAAAACTGCCATTCCTTCTCCATCACCTTTGTTCCGTTCCAGGATCGTTCTATAGTGTATATATTATTCTCTTTAATTGTTTCATCATTTGTACTTGACAAGATACGTTTAACAATAAAAGCCGACCGATATAGAACCCAGATAAAAAGGGATCCAGTATGCAGCCGATTCAATACACTCCCGAGGAAGAAGTCTTCTCATAAATATGTATGTATATTGTTAAAATTTTGCAGAGTTCATAAACCAGCCAGATCAGAATGACGATTGCCACAACGAGAGCTGCTTGCGTATTCTACACACATCCCAGAAGCGTTTATATTTGTTTGCTATTTGGCACATCAACTAAAATTATTGAGAATGAACGAGAATAAGCTTTATCTCGCTCTCCGGTGCTTTACGAAAGTCCAAAAATCCGATCATGTTCATAATTCATTCGATCGTCGGAGGGACGACGTGTATTCGATTAGGATTCTTAATTCTCGTTGGATTGACGCATTCGAAGTAAAACGTGGTAATTAGTAATAGACTAAAGAAGACAGACTCTCAAGATAATATCCATATACATACATACATACATACGTACGAGTAATGTAATATATAGAAAAAAGTGTTTATCTATTAAAAAGTCAGCAGTTTGTTTAATCATGTCGAACACTAAATATCAACGACCAGGATTTTGGAAAGTTCCACATCGTTTTGACAAACAACACACAACCACCCGAAGTGGTTTAAAGAAACGCGTTCATTTTGAGGATGAACACAGAGAGGTAAGTTTCGTCATCTCACCACATCACAATACATCGCATGCACTTGAAAACATACTCTATTCGTGATATTGTCCTCATTATGCGCCTCTCACATTTCTTGCTCTTCTTAATAATAACACTCAATTCAAAGACACATTTTTTCTCATGTTTGCGTTCATTGCAAGACATTTCATATGTTTACTAAAATATGTGTTTACTATAAATTTGTCAAAAACTCTTATTAATGAGTTCAGTTTCTAGAAATCTTCTTTACGCCTCTTCAGTTTTTATGATTTCTTCTCAAAAAATTAGGCCGATAAACATGTTATGATGTTAATTTCTATTTTATTCTTTTTTTTTGTAATTTTCGGATTAAATCGCACATCAAATCTACACCACGTTGTTAATTTTTCAAAATCCATTTTGAGCATATGTAAATAAATATCGGATAATATCTACATACCTATATACATATATACGACTAACTAATTAATGCGTTTAATACTCATAAACTCATTACAGATTTGTTGATGTTTTAGTAAATTCAATGGAACATGTAACAAATGATTTACTTTTGAGTTTTGCATTTAAAGATTATCAAAATTGATTTATTTTAAATGCTTTAAATATACCATCTGTATACCCCAACTACCCCATAGCTGAAAACGTTATGTGTTCACATAGAGTTCGTACTGTTAAATATGTACATATATCAGAATCTCGATTGAATGTAGGATCGTAATGACTACAGGGTCAGATCAAATAACCGAAATGTTCATATGTTTTAAATGTCCCCAGGCAGCCCTTTGGTTTACGCCGACTCCATTTACTTCGTTTCAAAACTACACCGCTGCGCATATTTTGTTTACGCCGGCACCTATTCACAATAACGCCGCTAAGCAATTCGTGTTTACGCCAAAACCTATTCACAATATCGTCGTTCCGCAACGTACCATTCCGGCATTTCGCCGTGTATTTATTTGAATTTTCCTATGATTTTCGTTACTTCTTAGTAATGGATTTTCATTTACTGAGCCGAAAAGTTGTGCGTTCATTAAAAATTCGTCAAACTTCGAAATTGAGTTTCAATTCAACCTTTATCTGTTTATTTGTCACTTATGTAGAACCGGACCCTATTTTTTTTGGCTTTTTTCGGCTTAATCTATAGGGCCAATAGTGTTGGACTCTTACCAAGGTAAACTACCCACTACCCAACCTCTTCTCCTATGGGGGGAAGCAGACAATTGCTTAGGTCCCTTTTTGTCTAACCGAACCCTATACTACTTCAGTGTAAAATTGGGTTCGCTTTACGCCGGTTTCGTCGGAGCGGCGAAACCCAAGGTTTATATGTATTAGGAACAACTAAAGTAAATAACATTTCTCAGTTAAAGACTCATCGATTTTTGGTTGAATAACCCTTTCCAAATACATTTCTTGAGCTTCCGTTAAAAGTTAAACAAGCACTCTGTATAAAATATGTATCGTTTTATATATTGTATGGTTGGAAACATTTCAAGTGTCCGAAATAAATAAATATCCGGATTACTATAGAGACCAAACTAGCGGACTGTATAACGAACATTTTTAGAGGCAAAATATTAAAAAAGAACATTGTTTCATTTTGGTAAAAGAATGAAAATCACGATACATTTTTGTTAAGTTACAGAAATGAATTTAAGAAAAATTCTTGAAGAATTGAAATTTCCTGTTTTAAAATTTTGAAATTTCCGGAGGCATGTTTTTTAGTTTATGCATAGTATATCTTTATATAAACAAAATACTACCGGAAAAGTCAGTACATACAAATTTAGTTTTATGATCTTTTTTCCAACGAAAAAAGCCAAAAAATAAAAAAGAAAACGTACATTCATCCATTAAATATAATATTTTTGTAAAAAAGATGACTGAATAAAAAATTATTATAATAAGTATAACAATAACTAAGTTACGATTGCTAAAGGACATTAAAATTAAAGGACATCCTAATTTTTTTTTTTTTTTGTAGCTTCCAATAATTTTTGGCATATATTGAAGAATAAACAAATACAAATATTTTGTACATGGATTGAACAAAAACTTCAGAAATTATACTAAAAAAGATTTTGATTTTATGAACATAATTTTATTCATTATTCGCTCGTTTTTAAATCCTATTTATTCTTCTACATATAATACTCGAATAAAAACTTTTTGATCGTCACTGCAGCCAAAAATTATACATTTATGCGTAACTCAAACTCGTCCGTACACATATATGTACGTATGTATGTATGTATTCGTGCTTACATACATATGCATAAGCTTTATAAAGCTTATTCTTGACCTCTTTTGGACGTCATTAAATCTAGAATATCGCGATATAATATGCATCTAGATACATCGGTTGATGTTGTTTCATACGATTTCAGAGAACTGAAAACGAAACATAATAAAAATGAAGTACATATATCAAATTCAAATTAGATAAAGCATAATAAAATATAAAAAAAGAATGAGAGAGGGACGATCTCCTTACAACCTCATTACAAATAGGAATCTAAATAAATTTATATACTTTATACAATACATCGCTGTTGGTCCACTCGGTTTTTAAGGCTTAAAATCAGGTGTGGCAGGAAAAGTATATTCATGGGTCATCCCCTTCTGAGCCGATCACTGGATATTCGTCACAATTGAAAACGAATATTCATCGAACATATTTATTTCAGATTTACCAAATAACAGACATTCAATTAATGCATCTTCCACCAGAGGTCATCATGTTAAACATAGTTGAACATATGGTTTCATGATCGTTTTTCTAATCGAGTAGAATTCGAAAAACATTCGTTGCCAAAGTGACAATCACACAATTTATTCGGCTGATTTAATAAAGAGCTTCTGGGATACCTCTGGGACTACCCTCGTGTACATTGCTTGCCAAATTGACAATCACACAGTTAATTCAATAACCAACAAAGACCACGTATCTCATCTCTGTGTATATCACTATTATGAAACTTCACCATTCAGTTTACAGATAATTTGATTAAATTTTCATTATTTATGGAAAGTTACCTGAATTTAAGTAACATTATTTATGGATTTTTCTTTATGAATAACAAATCCAAGTGAAATATTTATTTATTGGTTGAAGTTGAAGATTACGAAATTTAATGTATAATAAATGTATAAACACATTTTCCCCCCTTAAATTTCTTTTCAATGATAAATTACGAAAAACCTTGACTGATTTTTTGAAGAAAATATACGATTATATTCATTATTATTTTCGTGTATCGTGAGTTTGATGCTTGAGATACACACGTGTTTTTTTTTCATTCAAATTTAGTTTCAGTTTTTTAATTGACATGAAAATTTTAATTGCAAAATTGATATAATGAACAATAATTAATAATGATTTCAGATATTAAATGGATCTTTTAATAAAAAATAAAAAACTCGATCTGCGACGAAGATCGAACATCATAGAAAAAAACCAACATCATAGACCAAAAATAGACAAAAAACTAGCGTTGAAGTGTGATGTGAATTTTTATATAGTTTGCTCTTGTTGATGAAATAAAAAGTTAGTGAATGAAACGCAATAATAAGTTTTCAAAATAAAGAGGTTATTACGACGGTTTGGCGTCTCATACCGGAAGGATTTGCGTTTTGTAGAGTCTGGGAAAATTGAAAATTTCGATGTACATATACAACTATTTTTGCACCTTTAATAGAACATGAAAACCCAAGAAATTGATATTTGAAAGAAACCTCGACTTAACCGACATGTGGTAGCTTTTGGTTGCATCTCATGCGAATCATCAGTCTCGTTTGATGATCAAGAAAATTTGATCACGGGGTTTTGGAGGGATTTAATACACCTCCCAACAGAATCCCGATCAATTGTGTACTTCAAGTTATCCTCAATAGACACAGTTTTTTTGCGACTGTTGCATTAGTCGTGTTACATGAGTCGCATTGGTCGTAGCCACAATTAAGTGATCATGTACATTTTTATATATCATGATGATAATGATTCCAACAGCGAATTAAGATTCCTTCAGTAGTTAAAGTTCAGGGGGAAACAAAAGAAGCGAAAAAACACCACAAATGGTAAACAAAATGGTACAGTGAAGAGTCGAATTTTCAAAACTGTATTGCTTTGTAAGTTTTTTTACCATATACTATAATGATTTTGCAAAATTGAATACCTAAAATGAAATAAGAAATAAATCGAAATGCACAGGAAACTTGTAGAAAGCGAAAACAAGATTAAAGAAATTTGCTGATTTTTTGTTGCTTTCTGCTTTTTTTTTATCTTTTTTTGTAATTTAACGGATACAATGTTTTGGCGTTGGTCGGATTTAAATTTAGTAGCGTGGCAGCTTTCAGTACGATCAAAACGTTTTAATTAGAATTTAAAATACGAGCACCAGCAACGACGATCGGATCGCATCAACAACGGAATCGCTTCTTGCAAAGCTGCGAATTGTTTCGGTTTGAAAAAGTTTCTCAATCGCCAGACATAAATTGAATTGATTTCAATCGAATCGAATCGAATCGTGAGGTTGCACGTTTGTGTGCCATATTGCTCAGGAGTGTTTTAGGGAGTGAACGTGATCATAGATCGATTTAAGTTCTTTACAAGAACAACGATTTTGTCTTGATATCGAAACAATTGAACATATTTTCTGTAGACGATTTTCTTGAGCGAAAATTATACAAAAATAATAATAATAATTGCAAGTGCAGTTGTTGCTGCAGTGTTGGGTAGTGTAACAGAGGCAGAAACGGAAGCGGGCCCAAATGAGCCCCAAACTGCACGAGTTCGTTGTTGTCCTTCGCCGCGATGGCCAGGATACGCCGTGGGGCATTCGTCTCGTTGGTGGCAGTGATCTTGATACACCGCTAATTATAACCAGGGTAAAAGCAAGAACAAAGAAATCATTTATGAAAATCTAATTAAAGTTTCGTAATTCTTATGAACGATCGAGTATTGCGAGTGCTTATGTAATTCGAACCAACAGCAACAACACTGGACAGAAAAACAACATCACACACAGACATATAATTTTCTGTTGTAAAACAATGAATTAATGCAAAGTTTTAATTGTTTGTTTGTCTTTCGTTTTTGGTTTTTGGTTTTAGTTTTCGTTTTTTTATTTATTTATTTAAACGTTTGTTTCTATTGTTTTGTTTGGGTTTGTATTCGTGCCAATTGATGGCGGACAAGTTTACGATGCACTCCGATGGCAAGTGTTGTCAACGGACCTAGAAACAAGCAACAAATACTTGTCGAATTTTTGACACAATTTCTTGAAATTCAATGCAAATTAAGCGTCACTCAAGGGACGCGAAAACATTCGTTGGGTATTCTTTAAGTGTTGAACGAAGAACGGTTTGTCATAGAATAGTAATAATAACAGTAATAATAAGAGTATTAGAACGAAAATATTACTATCGAAAGATGAAAAGAAAGGCAAAAAACTAAAATATAAAAAGCTGGGAAAGTCTGGTTCAAAATTTCTGTAAAATGTCCGACGATTTTGTTTTACATTTTGAATTTTTAAGAAGTTATTTAAATTTCTATAATTAGAAAGAAAAATTCTATATAAATTCGATTAAAAAAGATTAAATTTCGCTAAAATAATCATTTCACGATTGATTTCAATCAATCACGTTCGTTTATTTTCTATACAACTCGGAATTTATTGAATAAAATTTATGAAGTTATTGAAAAATGTTAAAGTTTTTGATAATATTTCAAAAATAACGAGGAAATTTTAAAAAAAATTCGATAACTTATTTAAAATTGCAAGTCTTTTCCACCAAGCAAGATTTTATTAATTCTAGTCTATTTAATTCATTTCTGCTTTGCTTAAAATTTAATTATCTGCATTTTATAGTATTTTTAATTTGTATTTTGTAAAGCAGTGTATTTTTTCATATTATTTATAAGATATACATAGATGTATAATAATAACAGTCACTCCTTCAAAGTCGGCTTCGACTAGAGTCTTTGAGAAAGGATGCAAGCAAACAAACTTTGACGTATGTACTTCGAAAACATTCACATCTTCATATTAAGTGCCTCAGTCAGAGCTGAAAATTTCGAAATTGTTTATAGCAATCAAATTCAAGAATAAAAAGCAGGTCGTAAATACTTCTTAATGTAGATAAAAACAGAATATTTAAAAGATAGCATAAGGAAAAAAAAAATAAAATTAGATATCGACTTGTTTTTTATTCCTGCATTTTCATGATTCACTCTTTGATGTCGAGAAAGTCAAGGTTAAAAATAAATTTAACACATTTACTTATCTGTTTCTTCGACAAACACATCACAGCGCTGCGTCGTTCAATTGGATTCTTTATTATTAGACTAAAGTAAATAAAACTTTGAAATATAAACTAAACAAATCTTTAAGACTAAATAAAATGAAACTAAACAAGTAAGAGTGTTAGTTTCGGTCTGTCCGAAGCTCATTTTTTGTTGCCCGTTTTGCTCTGATACATAAAATCCGGGAATAGAATATCAAATTTAGACCTGAACTACGAACTGAGAAGCTCAGTTTTCAGTTCACATGCATTAATATTTAATTAAAAAGAAGGCGTGACAGTGGTCCGATTTTCTTAATTTCCGATATCGAAGAGAGGGAGAGAGAGAATTCGGTATCAATAAGAGAGAATATTCGGTTCGAGTTTCGTGACGCTGCTACTACTCGCTTCCACACGTTCTCCTGTAATCGTTCTGTTTTGGTCAGCAGTGGGCGGACAATGCCTATTTTTGGGAGTACATTTTAGTCTAAGACGGTGGACTCGCGAATAAAATTTTAGCTTCAAATTCACTCTACATATACAATCTACAATATTCATGCCAAATTTTACCATATACATACATATATCTCTACTGGTTCTCCTGTGATCGTAATTTTCACAGAAAGACAGAGGAATAGGGCTAAGTCGACTCAGGACGTGGCGCAGATCATGAATATATACTCTTCTATATCTACCACGCCTCTTTTAATGCGTTACAAACGGTGTAGGATATAAAAACGATTAGAAAATCCATTAGAATAAATTAGCATGAGTTCTGTAAACAATAATTTATCTTTTTTGACAATTATGTTGCAATTACTTATTCGATTTCGATGAGATATATAAAAACATGAGATCAGACAGAGTACAACGCAAAAAAGCCACATGCAAACATTTTTAAAACATTCTTGTTATTAATCTTATTGCTGTTTAATTTTGCAAATTTATTATATGACCAAATTTTGTAAATTACTTTTGGCAAACGGAAACATTACGGGGCCAAGAACTAAGGCAAATATTAAATGATCATTGAACAAAATAATGTTACAAGCCAAACCAAGAATATGTGAAAATAGATGAAAAGTGAAGACTCTCTAATGACAGCTTGTAAGATACAAGTTCAAGATACTCACCACAGCAAGCGAGACAAATTCTGGTCGCATACTAAACACTTGGTTTTGACACTTGGCTTTTAAATTTTATTTTATACAAAAATGTTAAACTTTAAACAATGTATGGAAGCACGCTGCAGACCATCAGATCCACGCGGCGAATAACAGAGGCGTTAAAATCAGTACTTTATGCACAACCCAAATACTCCCCAGTTTAGTTATGAGGCCAAATATTGAAACAAATTTTTGCTTTTGCACGTTTTTTAGCCATACACTGGTGAACATTACTTTTTTTATCATTTATGTAAGTTATTTCTCATCTGTGTAAGATTTTTGTCATAAATACAAATAAATAAAAAACAAAAAATAACGAATTCGAGACTCTGAATAGGAAAAGAATGAAAATAAGTAACCAGAATGAAAATAAGGCTGTATTCGATTTTATTATTTATATATTTTTGAGATGAAAGATGTTCACGTAATAATATTTCATTAACAATCGAACTCTTAAAAGATTCTACTTAGACGAAATTATATACATACATATCTAAGTACATATAACTTATAGTACAATAATATAATATAATAAATAGTATTTATTTATTTTATTTATTTTTTCATTCAGTTTCATTACAGTTTCAATTTCGAGTATAATTTTAAATATTTTTAATTGCCTTATTTTTTTATCAGGTTCAACTTGGCAGCCCTGCCCATGGTGAGGTTCTTCGCGGTGATATAATTTCGAAGATCGGCGAGTACGATGCCAGAGATTTGCGTCACTCGGATGCTCAGCATCTTTTTCGCTCGGCCGGAAATGATATTCGAATTGTGGTTCACAGGTACGTTTTTCAATCATAGACTTTAAAAAGTTCATAAAGTAAAGTAAATGCACTTTCAGGGACAATAAAATAGCTTTAACACAGGGACTCAGTTCACCACCCATCAGTCCGGAGCTAATGAATCCTATTCAAAATATGCCCCACAGGTTTGTTAGCAAAACAAAAAATTATTTCAAATCATAATTCATATACTACGTACTTTGTCTTCCAGAGGACCGTCACCATATCTTTCCGGACCTGGACAGAGTTCCGTGGATTCATTGCCGCAGACAGTATTTCCGAAACTGAACCCCTCTGGTGGCTACGTAACTCCATCTGATAATGCGCGCTTCAGTCCAATGCCGACTAGGGACCATCAACAAGAAGTGGCTGAGGAACAGGCAGCCATCGTGAATCAAGTAAGTGTTCAAAAACCGCCTAACCACCGAGTGGAAAATTTTATTGTAAACAAAACATGAATTCTAAAAACAAAAACATATTTATATTTATTCCATTTGTTATTGTTTTTCATAAATAACAGAGAAATGCAATATTTGTTTTTTACATCCATTCGACTCTGCAAAGTAAACTCATGTTAAGTAAACTACAGTGCGTATGAAAACTGTACTAACTACAAGTAAAAAGCCTAAAAGTAGGCCGCATAAATATGGTCTATCAATACGCCACGTCATTTTTTACAGAATTCATTACTAATTGAATACTGAGAGAGTTGAATACTGAGAGAGTTGAATACTCAGAGAGTTGAATACTGAATTGGAGAGCGATACAAGTCACAATTTTGAAATTATATTGTAGTTGAAACATGTGTCGCAAAATAAATTACATTTACGTATAACGGCACTCCTAAAATTATGCAATAAATTTGGGTTGAAATTCCTCGCTGTTATTGCTAAATTCGGAAAAATTCTCTGACCGCCTTCTCTGAATTTTCAAAAAAACTGATATTATCAATTAATTAATTTAAAAATATAATATTATTCAACAATATATTTATGTTTTTATAATATTGTTATTATCATTTACTAATTGTATTTAACATAATTTTTGTTTGAATTAAATATTTTAAACTATGAAATAAATATAAATAATGAAATATTAATTAATAATAACTATCTAGTTTAAGAATGAATGAAGGGAAAAGAAACTTGAAACAACCTAACCTAAAAGCGAACAGAACGCTGTTGCTCTCGGAGTTAATCTAATTTAAGAGTACTTAAATTTCCTAAACTGAAAATGTACTAGCAAAAAACTAGAAATAATACTAACCCAATATATATGTAAATGCAAACAATAAAAAACAAAATAAAAACAAGGATAAGAGTAAAGATCCGTATTCATGGAGAAGAATGACTTGATTATGTCTTTGCTCGTATTCCGGCTGTTTTTTTCGCAATGCACGGCTCAAACGAATCAATTGTAGCCGATACCGATCGCCCGTAATGAAATCGCCAGGTTTCAGCAGCTCATAGTAAACGATACCCTTTTGGTCCCACCAGGTACGGAGCATGATCTTCGAACCATGAATGCTCAGCCGTGGTGTTGATGTTGAGGTCGATGGCAACGAT
This sequence comes from Myopa testacea, assembly GCA_949629155.1. Classification (NCBI taxonomy): domain Eukaryota; kingdom Metazoa; phylum Arthropoda; class Insecta; order Diptera; family Conopidae; genus Myopa; species Myopa testacea. The sequence goes on from OX451348.1 coordinate 27,058,130, forward strand.
TGACCATAGTGGCATAGTATTTTTCCTTCTTGGGGTTGTCGTAGAATATTCACTTGCCATCTCCAGTCAAATCCGATGCAAAAGACCTTTCGTCGATTGTATTTGAACGTCTCCCAGTCTCAGTTCATAAGGCATCCAATTTCCCTCTTTTTGACTCATATCCATGACTCTCAACCGTATAGAATGGCTTTGATAGAAATTTGATTGTATTAAATGGCTGAGTTACCCACAATGATTCTGCAAGCTCCTCTTCCGTTTGACTCTGATTTCCTTCGAATAATGCCTCTAATTCTTTGTCTTCGCATTTTTCTGGCTGCCCAGAGCGAGGCTCTACGCTGAAGGCTCCATTCTTGAATCGTCGAAACCATTCGCTATATGATTTATCAGTTGGAGCAGTGCGTCGACAAGCATTCGATGGGCTTCCGTCGTACTTTTCTTCTAATTAAATCAGAAAATCAAAACCTCCCGCAAGCTCTGCTTCGTTAAAGCAAAATTCGACATTTCAAAACAATCAAGCTTTGTGTATGAAACTGAAAGCGAAACCGTCGAAATCAGCTGTTACTGTGAACCATTGACAATAGCTGGAGCAATCTTTAGGGAAACGGGCCGAACTAACTTAGGGCCGTATTCCAAGAGTCACCACGAAGACGATGTCTTTTTTGCTTTTCGTCGAATTTCATATTATGTAATGGCCTTGTTTTTGTAATCGAGAAAACCACAAAAGATACTCACCGAAATCGTCTTCGCCGTGACTCTTAGAATAAGAAACATAAAAAACATTCAATTGAATTTAAAACATTCAATCAAATTTAATTTTCATTTCATTAGCAATGCTTTCCCTATAATAAAATGCAAATATTGTATAATAGTAATTAAAAAAATAAAGAATAATGCCATTTCCAGTTCAAGTTCCATTTCGTTGTCTGAGAACGAATTTTCAGTTCTAAAAGTCAAGTGCCATTTATAAAAGTTATTTATGTAAATATTGTGCTATTTAAGAAAAAGTCGCATACTAAATTAAAAGGCAAAAAATAACTATGTTTTCTTTAAAAACTGCTCCGGAAATAATTTTGAAAATAATGTATGAAAATAAATGAAAATGATGTAAGATATTTTAAAATAACTTTAGAACCGAACTAAAATGAACGAAATTTAAATAATTTTAGATTTAATAACTTGAGATTTAATAATTTTCAAGTAAAAGTACGAGGTAATTACAGTTGTGTACGGGTAATCAAATCAAGCTCACTTTTATTTGTGCTTTTGGCTTTCGTTTTAAGCCACTGACTAAGGATTAATCAATAGAAAACGGATACAGAAGTTGATTGATCTTTAATTACAGGAATAATTTTTTAGTATTTATATATTCAGTGATTCCTCAAATAACAAATGCCATTATTTCTTGATACGTTTGTGATCTTCTTTCGTTATACATGATGTTTCTATGTAGATACACAATATTCTAGAACTTATGCATACATACTATACTTGTATGTATCCCTCGCTGCATATATTTATTCCATTTTTAACGAATCTAAGGTCATGGGCGATCGATCATGACTTAGATTTTGTCGCCATGGTACATTAGGTACACTTAATTGCAGGTTTAGCGCAAAGGTAGATCAATGACGCACTTATTGACGTCATACAGTGAACTGTTACCCAAAAAGAGGCTGTGTGGAGGGTTGGGGAGCCACCGCAGCACAACAATGTGACAGTGGCTGTGATTGACAGCGTTAGTGACAAACAAACGAATGCTCATACGTACATACGTGTAGTTGCTGTTGTTGTTGCCAATGCTAAAGATGAAGATGAAAAATTTCAAGGATAGTTCAGGAGAGATATCAAAATAGATTCAAGGCGTCGTTATTCACGCTTGAATATTTTCAAAATATACTTTCGTATGCGATCATAGAAGAATTCTTATTTTACATTGCTGAGTTATTTTTACAAGCAGCAAAGAAACATAGCATTTATAAGGTGTTAGACAAGGAAAAATTTAAATAAAACAAGAAGCCTTTCGTCGGCAAGTGGCGCCGTTTTGGAAGTATTTCTTTTTTTTTTTTAATTATAAATAGAGTAAAACAACAACAAAATGAGCAGAAGTGTTTCCCCTCCAGACTAACAGCAGAAAACTGATCTATTAATTCAAATCTAAAATGTGTGATGAAAACTGAAGAAAATACGAGTATATGATGGATACATGTAAGCAGGGTTAATTATAACGATCGTCTCATTCCGATCTTCTTCGAAATAATCATCGATGATCATTTATCGTACATGCATACGAGTACATGGGTACAGAATATATTTTCAACGGGTTTCCAGCAATTACAAATGTATTATACATCAACATTTATAATAAAATAAACTACAGGTAACCCTATAATCCTATTACACGGCAGATAGGTTCTTAGAAAATCTTGTGTGTCGTGTCTTGCCGTGTTGTGTGGAACCGTCTAATATGAGACCCAGACTCCCCGATTAAATTTCCCAAACTACCTTTGATTCCCCTTTCCCCCCAGAGGATAATAAATTCTCCGCAATTTGTAGAGATTCTTTCCACGACTGATTCGCAGGCCTGATTCCGTATAAGCAACTTAATTTTTAATAAAAATATAAACACACACATTTACCATAAAACGAAATAAGAATATTACTTTCATTTAATGTAGCCTTTAATGTAGAGCGAAAGCGTTTCATAGGAGGGTTACCTGTATTTCTTTTCTGCTTCAGATCGGTGCAATGATCGACCACAGGAAGAAATTGAAAATGTTATTAATACAAATTGCATTAATAATAAATGTAAGTCTAATAAATAGAAATGTGTTTTATCTGGTTTAATTTACAAATATAAAAACAAAAACTTCGCTAATAAACAGAATAATAATGAATAAAATTAAACAAAAACAGATTTTATCAACGATGACGTTATAAATTTGTGTTGTAATGAATCGGATTCAATTTTAAATTTTCTACTGAACTACAAAAAATACAAAGTAAATAAATAAATACTGCGCCTATAAAAACTTTTGATGAGGCAATCTGTGAAGATTGGCCCACTGAAAAACAACCATGAATTGTTGTAAAAATTTTAATTCTTTTACATTTTTAAATTTATAGTATTTAGAATTTCGCTATGAGTGAACATGCATACATATGTACATATATGCTGGAATATGTATATATTACATATCTATGATATACATATGTACATATGTAGAAAATGGAAGTCGAAAGGTCCACATTTAATCGAATCAAATTAATTACGATTTGTGAAAACGTGTTGTTTTGAATGCCAACGAATATTTTTAACATTCTTTCTCCTTAGAATTCTTTCCCCGTAAAACTACACACACTCTTACATGCGTGCACACTCCTACATATACACATGTCCGTACACATCCAAGTTTTCCTTGGCGCAGCGTGGGCGCATATATCCATACATACTTGTAGATGCATGTACATACATATATTCGCAAGTCCAAGTTTATTCTTCCAATATAAAAATACTATAATAAAAATATAGACATATTTCGTAGTGTTGGCAGTTTTTTAAATTTTTATGGGTTTAATAAAATATACACCATATTATATTATTTTGAGAATTAGTTCATCCGCTGGTATCATTTTATATACAACGATTTTCGCAAACATACGTCGACACACATGCAAATCCATAATCCATATACACCCACAACTACCCACCTCTCTCACTCTCTTTCGCTCTATCTTTCCCTCTCTCTTTTCCTCTCTGTCTGTATTTCGTAGTATCAGTGAATAAGTGTTTGTAGCAAATATCTATCGGTATATCTATACAATTTACAAATTTCGAATAAACATATTCGATATACATAGCATACATACATAAGCAATAGACAACAAATACAACAACTACAGCGACATCAAAATGAAAATCAAAAATACAAATTTGTATACTAAAAACGAAAAATGAACAAATAATTTTTTTTCGGTATTGAAAATATTTTTTGTTAAACGAAATATGCTAACATTTCGATTTCAATATTCAGTTGCTTTCGGAAAATTGTTTAATTAACATCCTCCTAGAGTATTAAGTGAAAAACTAAAAGAATTCCAAACGATCTCCTCTTCAAACGATCAGCGGACAACGACGACAGACGACGTACATACTTTGAAAAGCGAGAGTTTTTAATCGAATCTCTTGAAACGTTATAGAAGCAAGTTTTTCTGTTTTTTATTTTTATTTAACTGAGAAGTTATATAAGTTTAACTGAAATTATATTATTTAAAAATTAAAAACTGAAATCGAATTGAAATTGAATTTTGAATTTGAAAAAGATTGTGTTTTCTTTGATTGTTTATTCATAATTAATTCGGTCTTACTTTTTTTAAGAGTTCAAAAGAAATCATTTTTAATTATTCAAAATTGGTTTTTTTCCAAAACAAGGAGTTTACACAAACAAAACAAAAACACAGCACAAATATGGAGTACGTACAGTTCAAGAATGGAACTCCTCACTACTACAGGGAGCAGCCAGACTTCAATGAAGCTATTCAATATCAAGTAAGATATACGAAAGAATACTCTTGTGGAATCAAATGTACAGTTGTACATTAATATAGGCAGGCTAATTTTGAACTAATCCTTCGAGAAGGATAACAAGCGAACACTATATTAAAGATATGTATGTACTTGGGTTTTGTTATACTCTATGATGAACGCGCCTCAAGAGTTGCCACGGTTGGGTATTAAGGGCCTTATTCCAAGAGTCACGACGAGGACGATGTCGGTGACTCTCTTTTGTGATTTTCGTCGAAATTGACATTTGGTAATGTCTTTATTTTTGTAATCGAGAAAAGCACAAAAGAGACTCACCGACATCGTCTTCGCCGTGACTCTTGGAATTAGGCCCTAAGTCTTGATTGTTTTGGATCAATCCGACAAGAATTTCGGTTCGTTAAACTTTTAAATATCTCTGCATATTTAATGTTCCCAAAGTCTGTGGGAAAAATAAAAAATAAATAATCTTTGAATAGTCTTACTAATGTTTAAAATCCTTCTAATAGTTGATAATAATATACATATGTATGTATGTATGTACATATAATTACTTTTAATGTACGAGTAGTTACATACTTTTATACAACAAAGAAAATTACTTTTCCAATTTAGTAAAATTCATTTCTAAGTATTTCTCAGTGAATGTTGAAAACTATATAAAAATCTTGTAAGCCTTAGAATACCATCATATTGGGTTACCGCTCGTTCGTGGTTTACTACAGTGGTATATGTACAACAAATTGCATATAAAAATAATTGCATATACATAGCTGCAGAAATCAAAAATGGAAGAAACAAAAATGTGATAAATTTAGAAGAGTTCTACAGTCCACTTCTACGTCTCATCATTGCAGAAAGCAGGGTGTAACATCGCCATCTTTTGTTTATCTGTAAAGTAATTAAATCCTCAAAATAGATCAACAACAAAATCAAAAGATACAAGCTTAATTTCCTCAGAAAAATATCACAATCCGAAATATCACAATTTGAAAGCCTCAAATAGCGATGAATTCATTATTATATTGCTAAATGAAAAAAATATATCACAAGTTTTCAACGCCTTTCATATACGACACATATACCATACATATAAGTATGTATGTACATGCATATAAACATATATGCATGTGTATAGTATATATTTAAAAATATATTAATGGCTTTGTTTTTTGAAAGCTGATGAATATTCGAGGTCATTTATAGCAGATGTCAGAATTTAAAACATTTATATACGAATCCAGCCTTTAACGTATTCATACATATACATATATATATATACCTATATGCAATATATACATATACATATGTGGAGTGTACAGAAAATTAAAAGTGGATCATTATGAACGGTTAAATTGATCGAAAAGTTTGTGTTCTCCAAACCGACTTTGACAACAAAACCTTTAAATTAATAACAAATATTTGTTTTAAATTCATATAGTTTTCTTTATACATATTTATTATATTTGTCCTTTTTTCAAGGTTATTAATTTAAAATATTGAAACAAAACACATTGTATTAAAGATTAAAATGAAATAATATAATCTAAGAAAAACATATAATAATGATGGACATTGGAAACAGAAATAGAAATTGCAATATAAAGCTAAACACACTCTCGTTCTTCGAAATTATTCGCTCTGGTCTGTCGAATTTTCCACTTCAATTGATCCATACATTGTAGTCATAAAAGCCTTAATAATTAATCACAACATCGTTCTATGTAACCTCAGTAGCAGCTGTTGTTTTTCAAATTCGAATAAACAAAAAAAAAAAAAAGAAATAAAATGCTATTTTTGATTTCTCGAAAGAATGATCTAGCTTATTTTCTAGTTAACGATGTCTGATGAAAAGTGTTCCCACTCAGTTAAGAGATAATCTGCCGAATCGCATAATTTTTAGAATTCACGTCAACCAGCCAATCAACTAGGCAACTAACACCGCTGGGAATACAAGTTTAGAATTAGAACATTTTGATTTTAACTGAATTGAGTTTTGATGAATTACTATACTGATTTTAAAAAAAATTGATATTTGTACTTCTTTCTAATCTTTACATTTCTAAATTGAAAGATTTTAGCTAACTAAAAACCAAAAATGTCGACATATACATAAAATGTTAAAACTTTCTATTAAAAAAATGAATAATAGTATAGCTTTTGTCTACCAACTACGAATGAATTGTACCCGATTATCTACCTAAGCAGGCAGTGTCGTCAAGTATTGATGCAATCAATTGTTTGTCACACAAGGCCGCATTCACCTCCTCCTCATCCCACTGCAACTGCACCTTGTGTAAGCGTGGGTCTTTTTTGCGAATGATTCGTAGTATGCCACGCGTCTCCACTAGATCGACCAGACCCACAAATTCTGTTTGATCAATAGGAAGAATATGCCGTTTGGCACACACGCGCTTATATACATCGTGCAATCGCCCAATCGTCATGTTCTTGTTTTTTTCTTTTCGCAAAATTAGCATGAGACAGCAGAGCATGATTTTTTGCTGTAACGGAAAAGATTCTTCGATATCCTCCTGCAGACGCTGAGAAACTCCATAAACACTATTGAGCACACCGATTACTTGGGTAACTTGTACGGGTTTCAGTTCCTCGTCTAAGCAGAAAGAATAAGCATTTAAATAGTTTGAAGTTCTTAAAATTAAATTATATTAACCGATCGCACTTACCTTCATTATTTTCTAGACCCAATTCGTTTAGATTCAATTCCGCTTTTTTATTCACTGGGTTTTGTTTCTGTTGTTCGGCAATTTCTACAACGCGGCGACCAATATCAAGTGCACGACGCACGTCACCACTGACAGCCGACACTTTGGCGGCAAGCAGCTGAAGAGTCACCGGTGGAAACATATCTTGAACACCGGCTTCTTCTAGACGCGACTTAAAAATCTCAACAATCTGCTGTTTTGTGTACGGCGCAAAGTGCATTAGGCGTGGCTTCAGATCACATTTCGCGTTCAGACGCATAAGCATGCGGTCTGTCAGATCGAGACTGTTAGCAATACCAACGAGCAGCAGACGAGATCCCGGCAAAGCAGGCCATTCGAAGATCGTGTATAGCACCGACTGCTTCTGACTACACAGCTGATCGATTTCATCCAACACCATGAGTATCATTTTTCTCTTCTGCTGGTGAACGCATAAATACTGGCGAATCGCTGCCAAATGGTCTTTCTCGGTGCGTCCCACCACTTTTAATTGCATTTCGGCACAGATCTTTTTGTAGATGCTTCCAATGGAGGCAATGGAAGTGCAGTTGATGAACACTTTGATGAACATGGTGGAAAATTCAGAAGACTTCAGTAGCTTTGAAAGGCACGCTGTTTTGCCAGTGCCCGGTTGACCTGAAACATACAAACTGCCCGATTTACCTTGCTTCAAGTGCTCACTGAAGTAATCCTGTAACTCTGCCAGTTCTTTTTCGCGTCCGGGCAACAAGTTGGTTTCGGCACTATTGAGTACACGTCGGGCGTTTTGATATTTATTACGTGTAGTAGGTGACTGCTCTGATAGAACACTGTCGAGCTGAGAGTCGTCATCATTATTTGGATCTGCTTTGTCATCAATGCTTAGGCGGTCCAGAAGACGTGAAGGACTAATGATATGCGTCAAGGGTGATTTATTCGTACGTGATTGCTTAGGAGGCGATTCATATTCAGCCTTTGCATCGGTTTCATCATCGGAAGATGTTATTTGCTTCGTTCTGGGCTGCTGTTGCGTTGTAGATTTACGTTTGCTTAGTAATTCACGTTTCTTCGATGCAGGCATGGGACGTAAAGACTTGGAGGATTTCGGCGTCTTTATTTCAGTCGTTTTCATTACGTGATTCTGTTTGTTGGCGTCGCTGTTAATTAAATTGTAGTTTTCGTTGTTCTCAGACTCGTTTCCACGTTCTACTTCGTCGTCGCTGTCGATGCACGACCTGCTTTCACGTCGTCGCCAGTGGGTCGTCGTTCCAGTGGGTGGTGTTGGCAGAGGAACTGCTTTCGATATACTACTCAATCGAGTAGATCTGCGTACCCCATTCATTGCAATGTTTGCGAATAAACAATTTAAAGAAATTAGAAAATCTGGAAAATCACTTATAAATACACTACAAGCTAAATACAAAAACAGATAAAAAAGGCGCCAAGAATTAAACCATAAAGCACATATGCTTCATGACGTCATATGGCACGTTTCGTTTTCGAATTTTCGAGTTACTACGAAGTACAAAAGCATTGCCAAATGGAAAACTTTCAATTGGATATGTAAACCCAACTCCATATACAAATATTAGAAGATATAAAATCTTAATTAAATGTTTAAAATTATAGTACTGAATTTACTTTTAGTATGTATTCAAAATTTTATAATTCTTACAAGCTACTAATTCTTTTATAAAACGGTTTTCACATATTCTAAAGAATTTCAAGAAATATTTCCAACTGCTGGACTTTTGTTACGTAAACATCTATAAATAAAACAAGCAAAAAAGAATAAATAAAAAAAACATAAGCATTTTAGTGAAAATAGATATACATACATACGTACACAACCATACATATGTATTTGAAAACGAAAGAAACAGATACTGCGAGAAATATATTCTAGAATAGTTCAAAATTGCATATACAACTAAATATTTGCCTGTGTATTTTTTTTATATACATATATTTTAAATACACATAAACTTATATCGTTTCACTTACACTGATTTATACACAATCAGGTTATTCTTAATCGTTTTATTTCTATTAAAATTCCATTTCCAAATCAACAAATAAATTTGTATTGGTGAAAATTTGAGTTATAATGAAGTATACAATAAAAATGTATGTACTCTATGTTCTACGTGTAAATCTCTTCAGTGTAACATGATACGAGTACTAAACTTATTCAATGTAACATGATCTGTATTTTACTGAAATAACAAAATGTAAATTTCTTTATAGCCATACCGAACAACTCCACTGGTGTTGCCCAGTGCAAAGGTCAAGAAGGAAGCCCCAACCACAGACTCTTACTTGAGGCATTATCCTAATCCAGCCGTACGAGCTCATCCTGGACATGATATTCATCATGACAACCTGATGAAGCAGCGCGTTGCTGACACCATGTTACACAAGGTTGTCGGACATGACGCCGATACTGGCAAGGTAATTAAATAAACAAGCAAACAAAAAAACAACAAATAATTTAATGGTATACAAAAAAAATTCTGCATATTTACTATTGAATTTTCTTGCATTTTAGGTTTTCCACAAACAATTCAACTCCCCCATTGGTTTGTACTCGGACAACAACATTGAGAACACCATCAGGCAAACAGTACCGTAAGTTTGTCTTCTAATTTTCTGAATATACTCGTATGTAATGTATTTTTCGGAGCATTAAATTTACGCTGCTGACAATTAAGAAAACAATTATTATTATTAACAATTATGTAAATAATTAAATGAAGTGGCTATTGTTTTATAATAAGCATAAGTAACAGTAACATGCAATATATTGGAACCTAAGTTCGATATGCACTCGAACTATATTTGAAATTGGTTTTTTTTTTAAAGCGTGTTTCGATAGCAGTGTGTTTTTGTAGTTTGTAGGCAATTATAAATATTTTACTATAATAAATATACATAGAAAAATTAGTAAATTGAAAGGTATAAATCCAACAGATTTTATTAATTATATAATGAATATTATTTTTTTCTTTTTAAATCTCTACACACATAAATGAAATAATACGTTCTTATATAATGGTAAAAGAGCATCAAGAATCAGGAATACGCCTTTATATCGTCCAATGCCAACAAAGCTTAACCGGTAATAAAAAGTAATAAAGACTAAAATTTTACACATCGTTCAGTTTATACAATGATCATCATGATCATTCATTTTCCGTTTTAAACTTATTGAATTTGAACAAGTTTTTTTTTACAATTTCAACAAATTTATTATTTTAATTAGTTTTCATTCAAACAAAATAAAAGCAACAGAAGCTCGCTTTTCCCGTGGTTTTCCTTTCCTGTTAAGAATTCTTTTTATTTACTCATGTAGCTGTTAATTAATATTTTGTTCATCTCAATGTTCGTACTTTCTTTTTTTACCGTTTTCGTTTTACGTATTTATTTGAAATTAAAATGAACACAATTTCAATATATTCATAGTACACGAATTGAAATATACAGCCTATTCCGTGTACTCCTCCCCAATGGCATGTTACCTACACTTAAGTTGTTTTAACAGTCTTTGGTCTGCCTTTTATACGCTTTACATATTTTATTGTAATCAATAGTACTTGCTCTATTTAAATCACCTAATTAATCATCTATTTGATTTTATACAACGGTTCTTATTTAATGTTCTCTAAATACATACTTTAATATGTTGGACACTGGATATTTAATACAGATGTTGTGCGTACTTGTTTAGGCTTTCGTTGCTTCAAATTTTACACCACAATCTGGATTGCAGTCGGTTTATATAATCGAAAAATACTTTTAGGTTAATTAAATTTGAATTGCTTATTTAAGAGCTTTTGTCCTTAAAGAGGTACTACAATATTATTTGGAGTCAATTTTTAATTTCCCTTTCATGGTGGTGTGAGTTTTTTTATAATCGAATAAATCGTAAAATCGTTCATTAATATAACCGAGATTGTGGTGTATTTATAATTTTGTTTTCTTCTGTTACTCTGAAAAGTGATTTATAAACATTTCTATTTCTAAATACATGTTCAAATGTAAATAGAAAGGTTTTCCTGCATATGCAGTTTTTTAACATCTGTATGCATGAATTTTAATAAATTCAGTGCTCTTAAATGTGTGTGGCTATCTTATATAATTTTATTTTGGCAGTTGACAGTAGATTGTTGCAAACTTTTACCTTATTTTGTTTATAAAAATGAAATGTGTTTTTTAATATTCGGAATCAAATGTTAAAATAATTTCCTTCATTATAAAACTCGTAGCAAAGAGACCAAGTATACAATTAACTTGTTCAAATGTATAAAAATAAATTTAGTACATGAAACATACAAGTTTAATAAATAATCTTACTGGTTAAAAAACCAGATGTTCTGATTTTAGTATATTAGGTTAGAAAATGAAAAAAAATAATAGTTGAAAGTTTATGTATTGCTATTAATATACATACACACACATTTAAATAATAAAGGCCTGATTAGTCGTACTTAGCACTTAGCACTTATAAGTTTCGATGAACTTAGTTGTTTACGGGTTGCAGGGGTTACCGGCACTTCTAGTGTAGCCACTAGTTGGCCTAATGTTCGAAATTGGGTATTTTTTTGGTTTTGTGGGCTTTTACTTGATTAGATATAGATAGATTGCAATTGTTTTTGATTTGCAATCAGCAGCAAAATTTTAGTATTTATATCTATATTATTTATATTATTATGGTATTTTGTTATAATAGAGATGATTTCGTATAAATTAATTGTTTAAAGAATATTATATTGAAATCCCATTAAACTAAAAATTCGGCAAGCAAAGACGACATCTTTGAAAATAGCGTCAAGGTCGATCTGGCCATGCGTTTTTGCTGTCACTTGGTTCGAACTTAGCAAAATATCAAAATTGATTTGATATTCCCCTTGTAAGTAAGTACGACTAATCGGATACACACGTTTCCATAAGCCAGAAGTGGATGTTGACAACACGTTAAGTTCTTCGAAGTGCTTATAAGTACGACTAATCAGGCCTTAAACCCATGCCACATTGCACTTTTTTTACCGTCGTTGGGGAATTTTCTGTCAAGGAGAAACAAGGATAGCAGAAATGTGGAACTGAAATAAAAATATAAGTGGTGAAATTTCAGTGGCCACTGTGTCTGCGATGTGTGTTCCATTGCAGTAGGATAATAATACAGGACTGCAAATTAAAAGAGTAAAAATACATTTAATAAAATGTACAACTTTATTACTACTAGCATATTTTTTAGCAGAATCTATTATGGTTTTGCCGTGTTCTTCATGACAAAATATATGTTGAATATTTTAATAAAAAAAGTATTCAAATTATGTACTCTGTGTTACTGCTTAATGGAGTAAATTCAGTTGTCGTGGGGCATGGGATAAAAAGGCAGCAATCATTGTCCCCTGAACGCCGGTGAAAAAATTGCCTTGTGGCTACTTTTACCGTATGTTCGAAAGCTTAAACATAGCAGAATTGCCAGGCCAAACTCTCAAATCCATACTAACAGCAAAGCGTCGTCGGCGGTGATGTTGCAATACTGTGTTCAGATGAATGTACCAAATGTTACTTGATTTGTTAAGATTTTAAAATCGGTTGTAAATATTGCAGTATTACCGCCAGAATTCGTATTTAATAAAATAAATGTCTTATTTCTGTACATAGTTTTATTTATAATACGCACGCGTTGTCTCTTTTACTAGGATTTATTTGTTCTATTTTTCTTCTTCAGTAATACAAGTTTTTTATGATTTGTTTACTATAAATTTAACACCTTCTGTTAAATTTATTAGTTATAATTCTGTTTCCTATAAATTTAACAGCTTTTGGTCTTTAGTTTAATTTAACAAGATGTTAAAAAATATAGCTAGCAGTTTTAAGCAAAATCCCGAAAACAGTAAAACAGTGAGAATAAATGAAATTTTCATTTTAAAAAAAGGAAAAATTTCATGAAAAACAGTTGAACTTATTTAATTAAGTGATTTATGAACATTGCTGCACAATTAATGTTAGAATTTTCATCGATCTATCTTTCCTGGAACAAAAACGTAAAATTCTGGAGCAACAAAATGCAAAACAACTACAAGCACAACAACAACAACAGCAACATCAGCAACTACAGCGCCAACAACAGAAACGTTTTCAACATTAAAAAGAGATACTAAAAAAAACAAATAAAATAAAAATTTAAAATTTTATAAATTAATTGAGGGCAAGACAAAGAATGATCTCCTCTGACCCCACAAAATAATCACCTGTCCCGGCAAAGTTAAAAAAAAAAAAACCTAAAGTTCCTAAAAACTAACGATTTATTTAAAATAAGGCTAAATGCTTCTATTGCTAACAATGTTTTTTTCTTTTTTACATATCATATTACAAAAATGTCTATTATTTAAAAATTCTACATACTTTTACTCGTATTCTACGTTTTATATACGAGTAGTAAGCAAAAGAATGTGATATTATTGGTACAATTTTAATTTAATTCAAATTGTTTGACTTTTTTACAAAAATTTCATTATTTCGAGAACAATTAAAAAAGACAAGCAACAGTTATTTGTTTCTAACCTTAATTATTTAGTGATATGACACACATAAATTCGTAATCCGCAAATTTAAGCTTTGATTTTCATTTTAATGTTGCTTATTTTTTTCTTTAGTAACATCTAAGTTTGTAACATTTATTACATCGACATTACATTACATCGTTACGATATCAACTTAATAAAAAGACATAATAATAATAATAATCCTTAAGAACGTTTGCAAACTCAACGAGAATGAATTTTAACCAGAGCCTGAAAATAACTGTTATGGCAATGGCCTTGAGCAAAAAAGTCAACTTTTAACTTTTATTTTAAAAGTTAAAAGTTAAAAGTTAACTTTTAACTTTTATTTTAAAAGTAAAAGTTAAAAGTTAACTTTTAACTTTTATAATAAAAGTAAAAGTTAAAAGTTAACTTTTAACTTTTATAATAAAAGTAAAAGTTAAAAGTTAACTTTTAACTTTTATTTTAAAAGTAAAAGTCTTTTGAAGACTTTTATTTTTAAAAGTCTTTGAAAAAAGTCTTTTGAAGACTTTTATTTTTAAAAGTCTTGGGAAAAAGTTATTTTGAGACTTTTATTTTTAAAAGTCTTGGGAAAAAGTCTTTTGAGGACTTTTTCGTCTAACTTTTTTGAAATAAAAGTCTTTTTTAAAAGTCTTTTGAAGACGAAATGCGCTGTGGCGAACGGTGGAGGAACATGAATGTAAAGAATATTTGCTTGAATCGTCACTCAGCGCACGCTGCGTGTGTGTATCAATATCTCGACCGAAGCCCTTATCAGCAGCGGGTACAGCGGCGACAATGCTTTAAAACAACAACTCACTGCTCAGCTTGTGTGTGAATGACTGTGTTGTTATTGTTGATTGTTTACGTTATAGGGTTATAAAGGATTTAAAGCAGAACTACTAATGCAATGAATTTTGATCGAAAAATTGTTATTGGTACCAAAATCTAGTTAGTCGCATGTCACTTTAGAGTTAGTTAACTCTCAAACGGCTGCACCGATTTCGATGCGGTTTTCACCATTGTATTGCAAATTTTTAATGCAATCGTATTCATAGATGAGGTTTTTTTTCATTATAATTTTATACCTAAAAAATATCTATGATTTTAAATACTTTTGCGTCGCTGAGTTGGAATAAAGGCAAATATGGTAACCAAAATAGAAGGTACAGAAAACTCTTGATGTGTTGGCGTACCGTACGATTTTTTGGTGACAGGTAT